>CM076582.1:1044786735-1045282002 GCA_034641835.2 Pinus albicaulis | reverse complement strand
AAGGATGTGAGAAGGAAGCTGGATCCAACCGTTGAGGTTGGAATATTTGTGGGGTACACTGATACACCTCACAACTATCAGGTGTATTTGTCAGATAGTCGAAAGACTGTTGTGCGACGGGACATAAAATTTCAGGAGGAGAAAGCCATGCAGTGTTCGCTTGAGAGGGAGCTACACTTGCATGCAGATGAGGAGCTGTTAGTTCCTAAGGAGGAGCTTCCGGATGTGGATCAGCCACAAGAGGAGGTTCATGAGGTGGAAGAAACCACCCAGGCAGCGCCAACCATCAGAGGGCGCATGCGCACTACAGAAGCTGAGCGACTGGCTCGGGATGCAGAGAAGGTTGTAGGACCACCTACAGCACAGCGCAGACAGAGACAGTCACCGGATCGGTACACTGGATACATGGCTCTCGTGAGTCAATGTGTTGTGACGGAGCCATCCTCTTTTGAGGAAGCTGTGGAGGAACCCGCATGGGTTGACGCCATGATCGAAGAATATGATTCGATCGTCAGGAACAGTGCATGGGAGATTGTCCCAAGACCGGTGGGGAAATCAGTGGTGGGTTCGCGATGGATCTACAAGGTGAAGCAGGCGGCTGACGGGAGTGTGGAGAAGTACAAGGCGAGATTTTTCGCCCGTGGCTTTTCACATATCGAGGGGATTGACTATGAGGAGACCTTTGCACCTGTCGCAAGGTACTCTTCCATACGGACGATCCTTGCTCTCTCAGCGCAGATGGGGTGGCACATTCATCAGATGGATGTGAAGACTGCGTTCCTCAATGGAGTTACTGAGGAAGAGGTGTACATAGAGCAGCCTGAAGGTTTTGAGATCTTCAGCAGTGAGTCGCATGTGTGCCGACTCAAGAGAGCACTGTACGGGCTGAAGCAAGCACCTCGTGCTTGGTACACTCGGATAGACAGCTACTTCACCGGGCTTGGATTCTCCAAGAGGGAGGCAGATCCAAACCTGTACCAGATTGTGGTGGAGGGGAAGCTGTTGATCATCGTACTGTATGTAGATGATCTGATTTTGACTGGCGATGAGCAGTTGATACTTTCATGCAAGGAGGATCTTGCACGAGAGTTTGAGATGAAGGACTTGGGGCATCCTTCATTATTTCCTGGGATTGGAGATTTGGCAGCGCAGCGGAGGACTGTTTGTTTCTCAGGGCAAGTATGCCCGGGAGATTCTGGAGAGGTTCAACATGCAAGGCTGCAAGCCTGTTGACACTCCTCTTCCTGGTGGTTGGAGGAAGGAGGATGCTACTTCAGCGGAGGTAGTGGATGCCACTGTTTATCGCCAGTTGGTGGGGTCGCTTATGTATCTGGTCAATACACGACCCGATATATGCTATGCAGTTAACCAGCTTTCGCAAGCTATGGTTAAGCCTACCAAGCTCTTTTGGAAGGCTGGCAAGCATGTATTGCGCTATATCAGAGGCACATCGGGATATGGTCTATGGTACAGACAGGAGGATGGAGCGAAGCTTTCTGGCTTCACTGATGCAGATTGGGCAGGGAGCCCAACGGACCGGAAGAGCACATCCGGAGGAGTTTTCAGCATTGGGTCGACAGCAGTTTCCTGGTACAGCAGGAAGCAGAGATCCGTGGCACTCAGTTCAGCAGAGGCCGAGTACATGGCAGCAAGCTTGGCTGCATGTGAGGCGATTTGGATGAGGAAGATCCTCGCAGGTTTGTTCAGGTTGCATTTGGAGCCTACAGTGATCTACTGTGATAACCAGAGCTGCATCAAGCTCTCGGCTAATCCAGTTTTTCATGATAGGTCCAAACATATCGACATCAGGTACCATCACATCAGAGATTGTGTTCAACGGAGAATCATGATGCTTTCATATGTTCCCACGGAGGATCAGGATGCCGACATCCTGACGAAGGCGCTCACCAGGAGCAAGTTCGAATTCCACAGAGGCAGGATAGGGGTTGCAGATAATACATATCTTGCTAAGAGGGAGTGTCGGGATATGGTCTATGGTACAGACAGGAGGATGGAGCGAAGCTTTCTGGCTTCACTGATGCAGATTGGGTAGGGAGTCCAACGGACCGGAAGAGCACTTCTGGAGGAGTTTTCAGCATTGGGTCGACAACAGTTTCCTGGTACAGCAGGAAGCAGAGATCCGTGGCACTCAGTTCAGCAGAGGCCGAGTACATGGCAGCTAGCTTGGCTGCATGTGAGGCTATTTGATGAGGAAGATCCTCGCAGGTTTGTTCAGGTTGCATTTGGAGCCTACAGTGATCTACTGTGATAACCAGAGCTGCATCAAGCTCTCGGCTAATCCAGTATTTCATGATAGGTCCAAACACATCGACATCAAGTACCATCATATCAGAGATTGTGTTCAGCGGAGAATCATGATGCTTTCATATGTTCCCACGGAGGATCAGGATGCCGACATCCTGACGAAGGCGCTCACCAGGAGCAAGTTCGAATTCCACAGAGGCAAGATAGGGGTTGCAGATAATACATATCTTGCTGAGAGGGAGTGTTGAAAATGCAGCAAGATGATGGAGCTTAGTGAAATGAAGTCGCCTTCACTAAGTGGGCCCGCAGGCGAATTCTGGCGCAAAGTCTATTTTTAGACTATGTCTATTTTTAGACATATGGAGCATGGTTCGAGGATTCCAGTTTGAGATTCTTGGAGCATTGGTCATGTTGGTAAAAATAGATGAGACTTTATTTTTTAGGTCGAAGAGGTCGAAGTCTATTTTTAGACTGCCTCTCCTAAAAATAGGGAAGTCAAATATTATTTACCCTTAATAATATTTGGACTCTAAACAACAGCTTACTCTCTTGGAGCACTTCAGTTCGAGCTACAGAAGTGGCTCATGCATCTGACAGAGGAATTACGCTATTCCCAAGGGTTTGATGGCATCATGCATGGTTGACTTCAGTTAGGACTTCAGTGGCAGAAGTTTGGTGGAGTTAATGAGACAACTAGTGGAGTTGTGTTATGTTTATTTTAGTTGAACTGGTTGAGATTAGTTTAACTAGCTAATCAATTAGTTATGAGTGGAGTGAATTAAATATTATTTAATTCATTAATTAGTAACTCATTATTCATCTCAAGAACACATCAGTTCACTACAGTGCATGATCAGTTCAGTGGAGACCAGTGAAAGAGGTAGATGAAAGGGTGGAGTTAGCTATCAGTTGTGACTATACTGTTGCTATTTGCAACACAAAGATAGGTGGAGTAAGCCTATGAGAATTGCGCAGTTTAGGCTGGTGGTTTATCTATATAAAGAGGCCATCCCATAGCATTGAAACACGCAATAAAGGCAAGGCAATTGGCGGTGAGTTTTGAACCAGTAACCTATTCAAAACTGAGCTAGATTGTGGGTAACTGTATGAGAAAGTACTGAGTACTTGTGAGGAGTATTGCACTGAGTTTGTTACATGATTTCTCCATTATAATATACACAATAGCTGCGGGGTTTTCAGCTATAAGCTTTCCCCATACATACTGTGTTAATTTGTATGATGATTTGATGTGTTATCGCTTGTTTTATTTCCGCATGTTTGATGATCTGAGTGGAAGAGATTATGTGTTGTGTATGAAGTTCAAATAGTATGTGACTAGGATAGTCTCGGTGGATAATTAATCATTATTCAGCAAATTTCTACACTCTCAAAGGAAATGGTCCCAATACCAGTCGCACTGTATCTACCATCATCGCCCATCTTGATGTGCACTCTAAGATCCTTCTCATCCAGTTCACTGAACAAATATTTGTCTCCGGTCATATGAAAAGACACACCACTGTCAAGAAACCACACTGAACCCATCACACTTGAGACCAAGCATGCAATCAGTGAAAAATCCAGCTCAAATTGTGAGGCTAAGGCCTCTCTAGCTGCAGATCCGGCAGCCTGCTTATTTTTCTTCTTCTATGGAAAATTAGTGGCGTAATGTCCATGTTGGTGACAGTGAAAGCACTTCACCTTGGACATGTCCTGCTTCTTTCCTTTCACACCGGATTGAGAATTATTTTTCTTTCTCTTCCCCTTCCTTGATTTGGCAGCCAAAGCGCAATTTTATTCGTCTTCATTCTTCGATTAAGATCCATCCCTGGTACTCCACCTTATCTCCTCCTGCACAAGATCTGACCAAATTCACTCCCATCCTGGCAAATTCTCCCGACCATTAACAGATTCCTCATAGGAATGCCAACTCTTCGGAATCCCAAGGAAAGCCAATGTCACCAAGTCCTCTTCATCTAAAGTAACCCCCAAACTTCCCAGCTCATCCCCACACTGGAAAAACTTCATGAGGTACTTGGGTATACTCTCGCCATTCTCCAATTTTATTTTCCCGAGCTTATCCTTGAGCGCCAACTTCCTCTAGTCGCTCTTGCTTTGGAACAAGTCTGTCAAAGCTTTCCACATCAAGAATGGAAAAAATTTACCATGAGGGCTGGACACTATGTGATCCTTCACACCTTCCAATATAATCCTTCGACATTTTTCTATCTTCTTTTTCCATGCGTCAAGTGTGGCAACATCGCTAGAAGTAGGTTTTGGAATTTCTGCATCTATGAACTCCTTCAACCCATTATCCTCCAGCACCGCCTCCATCCTGTCCTTCCATGAAATATAATTTGAGCTGCCCTCAAGGGCATACTCCAATCACAATTTTTTGAAAGACATCTCAACTTCAACACCAAGAAAACACTGCTGCAAATTCGAATTCCACCAGCACAAAACTCAACAACTTCAACACTTTGCAATTGCTCCGATGATCAATATAGCTCTGATACCATGTAGAAATTATATAACTGATATGTTATACATCCAAGATTCTCCTGATCACACACTATTTTAACTTCATGCACACTAAAGAATCTCTTCTACCATTGATCATCATATGCGGAAATTAAATCAATTGCATGCACACATTAAAACCATAAAAATTCACACACATTAACACAGTGATTTATGGGAAAGCTTAAAGATGAAAACCCCCAAATATCTGTATAATATATGTCATAGAGATCATGTAACAATCATCATACAAATATTCTCACAAGCTCTCAGTAAAATCTCCAATCGTTGCACACTAATCAGGTCCTGATCTAGCAAATCCATGCACCGATCCTCTGCCACCTGCTAGATTGCCTCTACTGCACAATCCCTGCTGAATATGGGCTCTGAATGAGTTTGAATCCACCTGGATTGCACTGTGCAATCCTCATTGGCATCTCCATCAATGTGTGGTGCAAGATCATGCACCACTATGGTCACAACTGATAGTCTACTTGCTCTTTAACCTATCTCTCCACTTGTCTCCACTGAAACTTTCCATGCACTGTAGTTAACTGATGTATTCTTCAGTTGATTAATGAATTAATATGTAGTGAATTAATTATTAATTAATTCACACCACTCTCACTAGTGTATCAATCAGTTAGACTAGATACAACTTGCTCAACTGTGTCTAACTGAGTTAAACTGAACACAACTCCACCAACTACCTCAATAACTCCACCAAACTATGTCACATGAGTTCTAATTGAAGTCTCCATGCAATAGCTCCACTTAACCCTCAGGAATAGCGTAATTCCTTTTGTCAGCTCTTGTGCCACATCTGTGCACTTAACTGAAGTGCTCCAAGAGAATAAGATAATGTTTATAGTCCAAATATTATTAAGAGCTAATAATATTCGACATATCTATTTTTAGACTGGAAATCTAAAAATAGATTCCTCCCAACATGTCTAAAAATAGAAGTCCATCTATTTTTCCAACTTGACCAACCATCCACAAATAGCATCCTGCAACTCATAGAATATGATCGACATGTCTAAAAATAAACATAGTCTAAAAATAGACATAGTCTAAAAATAGACTGTGCGCCAAAAATAGCCTACGGGCCCACTTAGTGAAGGCGACTTCTTTCCACTAAGCTCATCATCTTGTTGCAATCTCAACATATGAGTGGATTATCACTTTCCTCTTTTCGTTATTTGATGAACTGAGAGATGAATAAAGTTGGGCTATCTTTGCTGGTTGCATCATAGGTATAGGAGTGGTGGTTTGAACTCTAACTCTTCTAGTTGAGTTCCTTGTCTGTCTGCTTGGTGGTGAAGAATATTGACCAGCTTGTGAAGGGGTTAGTGTAGGTGCAGGGCTTGACTGTTCCTCCTGGGTCTTCTGTCTTAAAGGCCTTCCTACTTTTCTCCTTGAATTAACACTGCTAAAACCCTCATCTGCTAGTAACTTGTTCCATGTGGTTATGTTCTTCTTTAGATGATAAACCACCAACATTTTTATTAACCCCCTGTGATAAATATTATGAAGAGAATAATCTGGGGTTCTTTGTATTTTTTTGAGACATTGTCAACGGAGATTTGTAGAGGAAGAATGGGATGTTCATAGGTTTAGATCCTGAAATATGAGCTAGAAATCTCATCTGATACTGATGCACTATGGAAAACCTGCCTTCACAGGTGATATAACACTGCAATGTGGTAATAACATCTTTCCATTTAGGCCTAAAATAAGAAATACAGATAGTAGGGGTCCAATCTACATTTTCATGCTCAGGCTTAAGATATGGATTTAAATCCTCTTTAAGCAAAGTTTTTCTTTTATACCATGACTCATCTGTAGCTGATAGTTGGGTGGCTCATGCTATGATGGTCTCTGTGATATTGAAGGTCTGAGACCCCAGCTTGACCTACTCTCCATTGAAATACTCGACAAACGCTTGAGCAACTGCAACATTCTCCCCTGAGAACTTCTTCAAAAACATATACCATCCTGTTGCTTGGAATTGTGCCTTTGCACGATGATCAACAAAACATGTATTGGTAGGTTCTGAATGGTTTACCTTACCACCCTTACCCATTCCTTTAACAACTAACTCAACCGTCAATGCACACCTGTAAAACTATGAACATCAACCAGCCAGGTAACAAACTACTTGCTGGAGGAAAAAAAATTGTTTGTTGTAGCTTTCTCGAGGTAAACGGGAATCAGAGATCTGCATGCCCTTAATCATGGTGAGGTTGAGTGACACAAAATCAAATGATTTAACTTTTGGTGCCAACTCACTCCACCAAACATTTAACTCCATTGAATAAATAACTAACTTCTACTTGTAATTCAACCTTGATACGATTCACCTTTAATGTGTAGCATTAGATCAACTAGCCTTACCAAATAGAATAGCCAACCTCCTTTTAATGAATTCTCCAATTAGAAATAACCACCTTTCAAAAGGGTAATACCTCTTGTTTTAGCAAACCTTCAATTATTCCAAAGAGCAATGTCTTTTCACCTGAGTAATGCCTTTTCACCTCGTACAAATTCTGAAGAAAATAGCTACATTTCTGGAAAAGGTAGCTATTTCTGTGTTGCTTATGAAACCAAAATTTCTGAAGAAAATAGCTACTTTTTTGGAAAAGGTAGCTATTTATGTGTTATTCCTAAAATAACATATGACTCTGACATTTTATCCTTAGCCTTGGATAGAAGATATCATTATGAATAAATAATACTTCTCAAACTAAACCCATGACCTTAACTACTCAAAGTAGTTAAAAGACTTATTTAAAAGAAAATTTACCCTAATAACTCTAAGACACAAAAAAAACTATTGGACTCAAACTTTTTGGATTTTGTTAAAAATGATAAAACCTTTGACAGATTTTAACCCTCTAGGGCCTTCATCAATAGGCTAGGGGACAAGAGAGGATCAAATACAAAAATACAATGGTGACCAGACTTTGAAAAATTGCAGTGCTAACAATGGCTCCTATTGGGGATGAAGTCCTCCCTGTGAGGCTTCAAGGACCATAAATATAGTGCCTTAAATTATCAAGACTTTCAAAATTTTTAGGAACTAATGAAAAAAACTTGACTTTTCATTGTCTGAACTCAAGACTGACTCTATTTACAGACAAAAATACCACTGGGTATGGAGTTTTATTGAAACAACACTCCAGATATTTACAATGGAAAGACTGACTGACTTAACAATAATTTTTTTAGAAAATGACCATTGACTGGACCTCCAGTCAATTTATCATCATCTAAATGCTTCAACAGAAATGTGTTATTCTCCAGAACTTGAGCAATTTTCAATGGCCCGAACCACAAGTTTCCAAACTTACCATGCTTTCCGTGGTCTTCTCTTCTTACATCCCAGCGCAATACCAAATCATTTTCTTGAAACACCTGTTGGTTTTCCCTTTTTTCAAAAACAAATTTTACTTTGGCTTTGTATTTATGTGCTTTTCCCATCACAGATTCCCAGATTTGATGAGCTTCTATAAGTTGCATCATCCTTCTCTGAATGGGATTTGAATCATCAGTTTCATCTTGTAAAAAATTCATAACAAGAAGGGCCAACTGTAATGGCATCACAACATCAATACCATAAACAAGCTGTAAGGGGAAAAATCCAATTGATCTCTTGATACTCACCTTGTCTGCCCAAAGAGCATGAACTAGTTGAGTATCCCAATTTATTTTGTTTTCTGGAAACATCTTCTTAATTATTCTTGCCAGGATTTTTTTCTATGACTCGGTTAACCCATTACCTTGGGGGTAATAAGGTGTAGAATGAGTCAGTCAAATAAATGTTGTATTTCTGACAAAAAATGTTCATCTAGACATAGTATTTTCCAATAATAGCTAGCTCTTAGAATTTTATTTGCGGTAGGTTTCCAGTATAAATTTCCACCACACACCCCTGCATGTATCTCTAACATAACTTTCCATGACTCAACTTCATCTACACATCTCAACAAAACTCCTACAAGGTCTTTCCAATAAATATTGTTTTCCATTATGCAATACTTAACAACCTTCAATTTAAATGATATTCTCTTTGATTTTTCCATTTGTGGAGGACAACTAAGATTTAATAAAAAGTTGTAAATTTTTTAATATGTTCTATGCTTGATGCAAATTTACTTCAAACCCGATACCGAATAGCAATCACATAAACATGAAATTAAAGTGTTGATAGAACATACCAATAGATCGATGGAAGACAAGCCAAAAATTACACTTAACTTTTGATCAACAAAATATATGTGTTGTGGTGCATTATGACGGTCAACAGGATGCTTCAACCAACAAATTCTCCTCACGGTCAGCCAACTAGAAGTGTCACACAACCCTCAAGACAACTCCATAAAATTCAATGTTGTCTAGTCAACGCATTCTACATAGAACAAAAACAACAAAAAGTCAACATAGTAGGTCAAAGGTCAATGGCTAGCCTCGGTATATGTGCCAATAAAATGCGGCCTTCAAAAATTTGAAGTTTGGTGAATTTTTAAGGTCAAAAGGATTTGGTCAACGCTGGTCAAATATGCACTGAAACCCTAAACAGGTCTATACCAGAAACCGTAGTCGTTGTTCCACACGTGTGAGAAGAAAAGCCTCCAAAAGGTGATCGAACTAATCAAACAAAAGAGAGAAGTGTGATGAGTGGATGACGAAATGACCTCCAAGTATGCCCAATTTATATCCATCCGTGAGGGTGTGTGACACATCTGTTGGGGCT
Organism: Pinus albicaulis; assembly: GCA_034641835.2. NCBI lineage: Eukaryota > Viridiplantae > Streptophyta > Pinopsida > Pinales > Pinaceae > Pinus > Pinus albicaulis. The sequence continues at coordinate 1,045,272,461 of CM076582.1, read as the reverse complement.
CCCAAGCCTACATTACAATTCTGGCCGACCTTGCACATAAGTGGAATAAATTCAAAATAAATGTTCTGCTCATCCTATTAAGATGATCTTTAGATCAATATTGCACCTCTCTGAAACAGGAATCCAATAAAGATATTGGCATCATCATCCAGGTAGTACAACATGGAGTTTGGAACTAGTTTCCAAAAATTAACAAAAGTACACTATATCCTTATACTAGTTGGAATAAAATATTTCAGGATGATCAGATTTACCTTCTTTATTTGTTTCTTCAGCTACCTCCATGTTCATATTTAGAGCTTTGCAATCTGATTTTTCCATCAAGTGGGCTAAGCCCTGTCCCTTTATTAGCTTAGTAGGTCTGATTTCAATGTCAAATTCCAAAGTCTTTGTTAACCATATTCCCCTCCTGCCATCTGTATCTGGCTGCAACAATACATCCTTGACAACAATATTTGGCACAGAGCAATGAATTTTTAATGCTGAACATAAACTCGAAAAGACTTTAAAGCCTTTACCAATGCATATGCTTGTTTTTCAATCAAGCTGTACTTTAAATCAGAATCTCTTAATGCACGGCTGAAAAAAGAAATAGGCTGCTCCAAGCCTTCTTTATTCTTTTGAAGTAAAACTCTTGCAATAGTTTCCTTAGAAGCATATGAAAAAGTAAGAAAATCCTTCTCAAAATCAAGGTTGATTAACACTGGAGCTTCAGTCAAGGAAGATCTGATTGATATGAAAGAGGTTTTTGATTCATCTTGGCATATGAACTCTACATCTTTCTTCAATAAGACATTAATTTCCTCGAAAAAATTAATTTTACCCAAAAATAATTGTAACTCTTTCTTATTTCTGGGTAAACCAATTTTCTGTGCAGCTTCAACTCTCCCTGGTTCAATGCAAATACCATTTTCTATCACTACGTACCCCAATAGTTTTCCTTGAACAACAAAGCATGATTTCTTTGGGTTTAAAGACAAAACAACTTTTCTGCACTTATTAAACACTTGTTGCAAGTGTTTTAAATGATCCTCATCAAATTTTGAAAAGACTGTTATGTCATCCAAGTAAATGACTACAAATCTTTCCTTTTCCCCTACAAAGGTAATATCCATTTCCCGTTGAAACGTTGCACCTGCATTCATTAAATTGAAAGGCATCATATTGTACATAAATGTTCCCCGGGGTGTAATAAAATTTGTTTTCTCCCTGCCTTGTTTATCAATTGAGATTTGATTGTACCCTGAAAAACCATCTATCATTGACAACCTCTTTTAGCCTACAACCTTCCGCAAAATATGGTCCATTATGGGTAAAGGATAGTTATCCTTCAGCGAACACCAGTTCAAATTGCGAAAATCAATCCAAATCCTTATTTCACCATTCTTCTTTCGAACCAGGACTATATTAGCTACCCAATTGGAAAATCTTAAAGGCAGAATTATTTTGGCTTCCCACATCTTTCTGATTTCCTTTTCAATGATAGGGAGAAACATGGGATTAATATGTCTTATATTATGTGCTACAGGCTTTGCTTATGTTGTAAGAGGAATTTTATGTTCCATTATAATTATGTCATATGTCTTTGAATCACTGTAGGACCATGCAAAAATTTCTACATATTTCTTCAGCAACTTGACATATTTAGTTCTAGTTTCTTGAGGAAGAAATTTCAAAACTTTAACATATCTAGGCTGATTTTTTGTACCAATATTGCAGTCAAATATACTCTATCCATCTATTTTACTATCAAGATTTAAAAAGACATCATTATTGTCAAAAAACCTCTGTAAAGGAACCAAGCCCTTAGGAATGAAGTTTGTTTTTAGATCAATGATGTATTTCCCAACTATAGTCTTTTTAAATGGCTTGCTATTATGACTTTCAACTGTGTCTTTCTCATTATCAATCTGAATGTCTGAAAATTCCTCTACACATTCCAAGAATTTTTGAATTTCTTTATCATATCCAAATACTTTCCAGTATTTGATATTGTCAGGAATGGAAGGTCTGTTTTTAATCTGAACATCATATGTTGCTTTAACATCAAGAGGAACCTTAAAATTACTAGCGGCTATAGCTAGTGAATCTGCCATTTCATTTGGAATCACAATTTCCGTTACACCAAAATCCGCAGGCATTAGTCTCCACTACAATTTCCACAGTTATGATCCACGAGAGGCGGTTAGTCCATGTCACAAAACACACCGGGAGCATTGAACCCAATGTCCAACAATCTCCCCCCCAACACAAGCCGAGTAAGTTTCTAACTCGAGACCTATCACTATGATACCACTTGTTGGAATCACGATTGTCGTTAGACCAAAACCCGAAGGCATTAGTCTCCGCTACAATCACCAGAGTTAGGATCCATGAGAGGCAGTTAGTCCATGTCGCAAAACACACAGGGAGCGTTGAACCTAATGTCCAAAATTTCATTTTCTTCTCTAGAAACATAATTCAAATTGAATGTTGAAAAATAATGTTCAATTAAATCCCACATTTCATTTCTATAGTTTTTCAATTTTGAATTTTTTACTTGATAATTATCTCTCACCTGCTGTACCACCAACTCTGAATCACCAAAAACAATCAACTATTCAGCTCCCAAATCTTTTGCTTCTTTCATACCTAGAATAAGTGCTTCATACTCAATAGTGTTACTGGTAGTGACAAATTGTAATTTGTATGATAGAGTCACTACTTTCTGAGTGGGAGAAATAAGAACTACACCAGCCCCTGATCCCTCTCTTGATGAGGCTCCATCAAAATATAATTTCCAGATCTGTCCTGCTTCTAAATTCTGCTCTTTTGTGACTTGAAAATTCCATTTTTACCGATTTCAGGTTGAAAATTGTTGTCGTCAGTGGCAAGGTGAAATAAATATGACCCTACCTCCTTCTCCTCTGCATATATAGGATGATTTGAGGGATTTTTATGATCACTTATGATATAATCCATTTTTGTTTCCCTATACAATCTCCTGAATTCTCCTCTAAAGACTGGGATAATGGCGCAGGTCATATCCATTCTCCCAACTTTTTGGACCAAGATATGGAAAGAAGCATTCCAAATCTAGATGGTATGTTTGCAACTACTATTTACATCACTAGAATTTTCATGGGGAGTTGGGTAAGAGACAATACCAAATCTTTGATCACTCCTAAACACTTGACCCTTTTAGAGTCAAATGTGTAAATATCATGGTATTTTTTAGTGATTTCCAGCCCTATTTCATCCATCACTTTCTTAGGCATTAGATTGTGAGAGGCCCCATAATCTAATAGGCATTTATGCAGTAGTTTGTTATGAATATTGATTGAAAGATAAAAAGGTGGGGAATTATCATCATTTTGATCTTGGACATGGCTTCCCAAGCAGATGGTAGGATGTTCATCCTCTAGATTGACTGAATCAGGAGAAACAGATGGATGTAACAGACTTTTAAATGACTCTCTGTAGGCTGGATTTTTCAACAATTCAAGGAGCGGAACTAGAATCTTGATTTTATTCAATTCTGGCTTGAAACCGAAATTGAGAGGAGCCAAATCCTTATTTTCTATAGTAGTTTTCATGATTGGGGCAAGGTTAGGCGATGGAGGAACATCATTGAATTTTTCCTTTTTTTTGGCAGCATGTTTTTCAAAACCTTGTTTTTGTTTGGGTTGTTGGACAACTCCTTTAGACCTCAAACTATAATTTCTTGTCTGATTTTCAGCTTGATTTTTCTCATTTTGGACATGAATATGAGAATCTTCATCATCTGAAAAGAGATTTATTATAGAATGATCTTCATAATCTTGCAAAGTAAAACAAGTTGAAAGTGATGTCTCCCCAACTAGATTTATGTCTTTATCTTCCTCTTCTTGTTCTTGTTGATTTTCTTCAACAAAATTATTCAGTGGAGGCTGAACATTTTGATCTTCAGGATTTATTCTTGGGTGTTGTAAAATTTGTTTTGGTTGAAAGAGTCTCCTAAAAGGAGCCTAATTTCTATTTCCTATTAGAAAATTAAATATTACAGAGCAATGCAACACATAAAATATGTGGAAAATACAAGCACACAAAACATATAAAACCAGAGAGACACAGATATACGTGGTTCACCCAGTTTGGGCTACGTCCACCCCGAACAGCCAGTCCTTCCTTTCTATTATCCAGCAAAATGAAGAGACAAAACCTATAGCAAACCCGCTGTAATATCCTTTTTTCTCTCTCACAGTCTCCCTATCTGTTTCTCGCTCAGAGAATACACATACAATACGCAGCCACAATACAATACCCTCATAAAAGCGAGGGGTTACCTTCTAGGGAAAAAAACCCTAAACTAAACATAACTTCTACTGTCAGATCATCCGCCTAATGAACGGCCCAGATTGACTAGAAATTACTATACTTTTACAAGGAAATTTTACATCTATTTTTGGCTTCGGGGGAGCTACCCCTGAAACCCCTGCCGGGGGACCGCTGGCCCCTAAACCCCCCACCCGGGGGGGTTAGCCCCCCGATAAGTCTCCCCTGCACCCCCCAGCGTACAAGGGTGTACAGTTTTCCTGGGGTATACATCCAGCTAAAACAAGGATCTCTGAATCAGGAAGAAAATCAGGCTCCACACCCAACATTTCCTTCATTTTGAATGGGCCTAACAACAGGCCTATTTTCTAACTCCAGTTTAGTCATTTTGTAAGAAAGATATTTAATAAAATTGGACATTTGATCAAGATTTTCTTTAGTTATGAAAGTCTTAGAGGAAGAAGATGGTTTCTCCTCTTTCATTTTTTTTAACCCTTTGCTCCCTTGCCCTCTTCTATTTTCAGTTTATTCAAGGCCATAAGATTGGACTGCACTGTAATAAGAGCCTCCTACATGCCTACCAATGTTTGTGGCTTCTTAGCTCTCAACCACAATGAAAAATTGGAGTCTAAGGCATTGGAAAAAGTTATCATGGTTGTGGTTTCAGGAGGTTTGACTTCTACAGGAATATTTTGATAGAATTTATTGAATCTTTTTGTAAAGTTTGCTAATGATTCATTAATATTCTTCTTTAAAGCTCCAAAACATGTAAGGTAATACAAGTAATCCTTATGATCACTCCATTGTTTTACAAAAACTTCCTCCAAAGAATCTATTCTTGTTATTGAATTTGGTGGAAAATTTCTGAACCACTTACGAGCTTCTCCATCCAAGATATGAAAAAAGAGTCTTGACTAGGCATCTTCATGTTCAATGTTTTGGTTACCAACATAATTGTAAAAGGAAACTAAGTGTTCTTAAAAAGATACTCCTTCTCCCTGCCCTGTATATTTGGGAAAAATTTTCAGATAATCCCCTTGAGGAAGAGGATGCAAAGGTTGAGGAAGAGCGAGTGGTGCATATCTTGCAACAACAATCTATTGCATTCTTGTAGAAGGAGGATGAGCCATGACTTGATAAGGTACAAATAGTGGATGACTGATTGATACAGATGTTTGAGTGCTCAAAATTATAGTCTGTGGAGTTTGTATTTTTTGTGGAATAATAGAAGACTGAAGTTCTTGGGCTAGTTCTTCAAGCTTTTGAGCTGAAAAAAATGGATTTTCAAAGAGATGAACATAAGAAGATTTTTTTTCAACCTCTCCAAGAGAATCATATTCAAATGTAGATTCTTGAAGGATTGGAGTAACTTCAGCTTTGTTTTTTTGATCTAAAAAGTCAGAGAAGTTAAAGGTCAAATTTTCATGAATATTACCTTCTCCTCGATGAAAAGAGGAGGAGGCAATAACTGTATTTTGAAACAGGTGAGAATAATCCTATTGTGGACTAAGAGAGGATTGATATTCAGGATGAGCTGGAAAAAAGCTTAGAATTGTTTTAATATATTCTTCAGTTAAAATAGCCCTATCTAGGGAGGGTGCAATCTCTAATACCTGTTCTAATTCCCATTCTTTCAACACAAAGGCCCCCAATTCTTGGTTTTTTTCACTAACACCTAAAAACTCTGATTTTTCTTCTTTCACTAGAGTAATAATTTTCTCTAATTTACTAAACGATGACTAAGAGCTACTTTCAGTTGAATTTAAACTAACATTATCTACTTTATCTTTTATAGATGCAGCTTCAACTTGAAATATTTTAGTAGAATCCTTTGAAATTGAAACTTATTTAGGTTCTAAGATAGATGATGGTACCTTTTCGTTTGGAATGTACTTTGAATGCACCTTTTTCACTAGATGTGATGTAGCTTCAGCTGATTTCTATTTCCCTCTTTCATCCTTTATGATCTTTTCTAGGTCAGAGACCGGAGTCACAGGAGGTCATCTCTAATTTCTTATTGTATTAGGAAGTCTTGAAACCCCTCATCCTCATCATGGAGTCGCCAAGTGAACTAATTACAATCACAATGAGTGACTAGTTTTTATTCACCTTTAAAAACTAGTACTAGGCATTCATGCAAGAAACTCGGGAGAATACTGAGTTCAGAATCTTTGTCTCTCGACAGACACATCAAAATATATTAGCGCTGGAGTCAACACTTCGATTGTAACAAGTGCCTGACCAGACACATATTAAGCTTAAGGGATTTTCTTATAGTTGAAATAGGTTTTGGAAAGTGGTTGAAATTCTCACACTGGAAATAAAGGATTTCAAACTGATAAATCACTCACACATATGAGGTTACTGCTATTTGATGTGGTAGAAAGGATAAGTTTTTATTCTAACAGTTAGGAGAATGTGCAAGAACAGTGGGTCTATAGAATAGAAGTCCACTATCAAGAAGAAAGAAGACAAAATACTTCAGACCTATAATGTAATGATGAAAGAATGCTTATTCAAGACTTACAAGAGTCTCATCACACATTTAAAATATTTCTGTCACAAGGAATTCTTATGAATAGACTTCCAATACACATTTTATCTAGAAAGCGTGTAAGACAAGACTGATAAAAATAGATAACCATGTACAACTATATTAAAATACTAACAAAACATGAGACATCATATGTAGATCACAATTTGGAAATGAACTCTAAGATATGGAAAAAACATAAGGAGATAGACAATACACACATAAAATCGTTCATAAGTCCTAAAGAGTGCATTTGGACATTATAAGCTAAAAAATATACAACACATGATGCAATGAGATGAAAAACCCATGAACCATTTATTCATTGCTTTTCATAGTATATATACAAAAAGGTGTTCAGTTAAAGCTTCCAAAAAAAGTGCAAGTTTTTTGTAGGAACTTTATTACAATCTTCTACATATAATAAATTTTATCTTAAAAATTACAGAAGAGTAGTCTTGAAATACAATATTTGGTTTGCACATGTATGAAGACAAAACATGATAGTATGTCAATCGAAATGGCTGAGCTAAGGTGGTTGACTGCTCCTCATTTCCTGGAAAAAAATTCTCCTAAAAAATTCAAACAACTAACTGAAAATGACACTTGGAAGATAGATTCACTAGATCACAGTGTTGATCAACGGTTATCATTGATGTCAGCCCAAGCAGCACCAGGCGATACCCCAATATTGCATGGGAATTTTGACCTACCAAATTACTATATTCTGGGTCAATAATTTTTTTGATGGTTTCTTCTTGTGGAGATGTTTCTGTTGATATATGGCACGCCACGTAATTCTTCACGGTTTGAGAGATATTCATGTTTGAAGTTTGTAACCCTAGTTAGTGGGCTAAAACCCCACGGGGTTGTGACATGGGTCACTGAAAAGTCATAATTAATATTTTTTAAGCTCCTAAAATCCCTCCCATGTTCACTTTTTGAGGCCCCTATCAACCTAAACATTTATATAAATTGTGATCCTCATATCCTCCTTATGCAAGGGATTTCGTTATCTGAAACAGGTCATCGTGGAATTTTCGCTCTAAATTTTTTTCTACGAAGGTTCAGAAGCTAAAATTCTTATGAGGTGAAGCCAAACTCCTGAGGAAGATCCTATGAAAATTTTAGATCAAGGTGCACAATATTTTCAGAGATATGATCTGTGGAAGTCAATGTTTTTGCAGGCTCCTGAAATTCATCTCAAAGAAGTGACCTTGGGAAAATCTTCATAACTCTCTCTCTGAGTATCAGATTGGAATTCTGTAAAAATTAGTAGATAGTGCATGGACTTTAGTTTTCACTATATTTAGATCTGAATGAAGAAATAGTGACACGTGGCACGCCGTACAATTTCGCTCTACTGAAATAGTCCATAATTAGGGCATTGTGAGAGATTGGGCATAAGTATTTCTTGAAGAATCCAAATTGGGTCAGACCTGTAGCATTGGAAAGATGAATTAGAGGAATGCTACAGGACAGAAAATCCAATATTGAGGATCTGAAATAACAAATATACACTAGAATCAATATCGAGCTCCTAGAAGGCAAGAAAAAGCTAGATCATGTGTTGTCAAGGGCTATAAAGGACCAAAATTTCTAGGGCATCAAAGCAAAGTAAGGTGCAACAGAGGGTAGCATGACAAGAGCAGCAACCAAGGTGTAGAACAACAGTAAGAATTTCATCACATGAAGTCTTCAAGTGGGCAGCACTGCATATAGTAACTGTAAAGGTATCATTGTACTAAGTCATTATAAATACATTATTGTAAAAACTGTTCTAGTGCCTATCTGCCAAGAGTTGAAGAGGCAGTGTCTGGAGGTCTAAGATCATCATTAGGTGGTTGTGTCATAGTTGGGGTTATGGTATAGTGTGTCTTCTTCTTCTACATCATTCAATATCATTGTAAAGTGGACCATTTTCCCTGGTACGGGAGTCCATTCTTCTTTTATTCTTCTATAGGGTGGTAGGGTGGTGCTAGGGTGAGTTGTAGCTGATTAGGTGTTGGGGAATCCGTTCAATTTACTACTGAATAATCTCGGGTGTTGGAGAATCCATCTTGTGGGAGCTAGAGAAGAATGCTTTTCTAGATTCTAGGAAGTTGGAGCTTTATTTTCAATTGGAGTTGAATATTAAAGAATTATTAGAAAAGAATTTGGTGGTTTTTGTCCCAGAGTGGGTTTACACCTTAAAAAATGTGTGCATTTGTGTTTCTTTTTTTGCTGCTATCATTGTACAAACAATGATAATAATTGAAGATTAACTAATGTTCTAATTGAAAGGAATACTGATTCACCCCCCCTCTCGATATTTCCAACAACTGGTATCAGAGCTTGTGTTATCACTATAAAAATTTTCCAAACTTGGACAATTTGCATTTGTTCCTAAGTCATGGTATTAGATAGGGGTTAAGTCATTTTTATGTTGTTAGAGTCTAATTCATAGGGTTAGAGTCTCATTTCCATTATCAAATAAAGTCCAACAACCTTGTTTCACACTTTAAGGGTCCCATATTATGTTTCGAAAGTCATGCGTTTAGTCATTTTGAAATTTTTTTCGAATAAGCCATGAAACCACGTTTTCATAGCGCAGACAGTGTTAAAAACTGCTTTTGCACTATGAAAATGCTGGTCTTTTCGTAGCGCAAAACCTTGAAATTACATTACATGCGCTACGAAATCGGGGATTCGTAACCAATCTTGTCCAACTGTCAAATCCATCAAATTTCGTTAAATTTTCATGATTAGGTGCCAGTCCATGAATCCTTTCTCACACATGCAACCATTCATAACCATCATGAGATTCGTTAGGGGTCATTTATCATTAGTCATTTTTAAATTTGAAAATGGATGGTTGTCCTTGGTTGTATATCTCATGCAAAAAACACTTGGTGCATGTCTTTCTTCGAACGATAAGCTTATGGTAAGCAGAAACCAGAGTTTCTCTGAATTTTCAAGCAAGGCTGAACCAGTTATCAAGCGAGGTTAAACCCTTAATCAAGTGAGCCAGTTTCTTTGAAACCAAGCAAGGCAGTTTATTACAGGTTTTCTGAAGCCGCAGGGATTTCGAGGGAAAGATGACAGAGGAAAAAAGAAACCACAGGTTAGGCCACTGTTTGAGAACGGAACCTGAAGGCATAGAGGCTGTCACCAAGGATAAATCAGTTGAAGAAGCATTCAAGAAGGCAGGATGCTAGAGATTCTGTGAAAAGCTACAGGGAGGTCATAATCAAGTCACAAAAGAATTTTCCATTAATTTCACAGGTTCAAATACAAAGGTTGGAATTTTAAACTTGCCAATTTCTCCTGAAATTATATCATTAGTGATAGAGATTCCAAGGGGAGAAGAAAGGTGGTTCAAGAAATTTAGGTTTGAAATGGAACCTTGTAAAATATTTTTGAAGCCAGAGTTTGTGGATACAAATTTAACCAAAGCAGTGCCAAGAGGTTATGCCAAGAATACATATGCTAACCTGCTCTCCAACATTCAAAGGTACTTCACCTGTGAAGGAAGATACCATAAGGTGTATTCTTATCATTTCAAAATCTTATTGCATTTCACTGGAATAATTTCTCTAGATTTACCTTTCTTCCTGTTTCGAAGTTTGGCCAAGATGGCAGATAAGGTGCAGATGAAAACTTAGGCATGTGAAACTTCCTTATTCCATCATGGTCTAGTTAAATTAATATTTTTGCATGAACTTCAGAGGGTGAATAGAGAATGGTCTGCATTTCTATTTTTTTGTGGATTTGGGGTGGAAACACATGGAACAGGTGTTAGCCCTAATGCTAAGTAAAAATCACCATCAGAAACCATTGACCCTGCAGAAACAAGATCAAAGAGATTTGTCAATCTTAAGCTCAGAAAACAAGTAAAGGAGCCAATGATTAAAACATCATTGATTATTCAAGAGACTCCTCATCCTGCACAGAAGAATAAAACTCAAGTTAAAGAAACAGTACAGGAACAGTGAACTAGCAAACCAGTCCACTTCCTGCATATGTTTGTAAACTGTGTTTTATTCACTTTGTTACCGTTTTGCTAATACATCAAAAAACTCTGAAATGCCCTGACTTCCATGATAAGCTAATTTTGATGTTTTGTGGAAACATACCTTGACTCCATAGCCCAATATATGTTTTTTGATCAGTAATTCAAACAATTATACACTTTTATCCAATTTATTCCTAGAGTTAGCCATCTAATCCTTAATTCAAAATCTTAAACCTAGTGAGAGAGCCCTCTCAGGTTGAGGAGGCTAAGCCTCAACTAAAAGTCTGGTTTGAAATAGTTACTCAGAGTCTACTTGATAAACAACCTATCAAGGTCATATTTTTTGATAACAGCTTGGTTCCTTCAATAGCAGTTTAACAGCTGGAAGGAGGTCATGGAGCATACCAAGAATGGTATACCTCTGTTCAATGAAAATAATTATGCACTCTAGAAAGGAAGAATGGAGGTCTATATCTTGGCGCAAGGTTACGAAGTATGGGACATTATTCAAAATGGATTTATATCAACTGAAAATGAACAAGGTAAGAAGAATTTGGTAAATGAGGCAAAAGAAAAGAGTATTATTATCAGTGGACTTATTGAATCTAATTATCATAAGGTGTTGGGTTGTAACACCACCAAAAATGTATTGGACAAGCTTGAGAATATATATGCAGGTGACTCAAATGTCAAAGAAGCAAAGCTTCAAATATATAGAGAAAAAATTGAGCAACTCAGAATGAAATAAGATTGCAACATTGCTACATACTTCCAATACGTTGATGAAATAACCAATACTCTGGAAGGATTGGGAGAGCTAGTTGACGAGAAGACTATTATAAGAAAGATTCTTAGAACGTTACTAGGGAGATTCAACCCAAAGGTATCGGTCTTAGAATACAGTGAAAATCTGGACAAACTCAACAAAGAGGAATTACACGGAGTTCTCATAGCATATGAAATGAGATGATGAAGAAGAGGGTACTTTGCATCTAGAAACTGCGTTCATTGCATCTAAGAAAACCAATAAGGAAAAACAACCTTCAATTGAAAATACAAGCACCTGCAAGTGTGAAGAAAAGGGAGATGATGAAGAAGGTATTTCAGATGAAGAATATGCTTACTTTTTGAGAAAACTAAAAATTGGTAAGGGAAAATTCAAAGGTAAACCTCCATTGATATGTTTCGGCTATGGTGAGGTTGGGCATTTCGCATCAAAATGTCCGAACATAAGTGATGAAAACTCAAAAGAAAAGAAAGGATTTTATAAATTGAACAAGCAAGGATCCAAAAGGAACTTTCTCTCTAAAGAAGATAGCTCATCATCCGATGAAGACAATGACAGCTAAGAAGAAGCCAATGAGAGAGTATTGTTTATGGCCAAGCACAATAAACAAGAGGTATCAAACAACGAAGAAGAATGATTTACCATAGAAGAATTTTCTAAGGAAGAAATAAAACTTATAAAAGAGCTCAAGGCAGAGAATATCCATTCCAATACTCTTGAATAAGAAGTTCAAGGTCTCAAAATTGAAGTTGAAGAACACAAATACATTGAAGAGTCACTTCAAAATAAGTTGGAAGAAAGCAACCAAGAAAAGGAAGAATTAGAAGCTGAAGTAGTCTCGCTGCATAAGGAAGTGAAGAAAGGAAAAACTATCCAAAACTGTGCCAACAACTCAAGGGCATTGGAAGAACTCATCAACAATCAACGAACTTACAATGACAAAACTGGCATCGGTTACAAGGAAGAAGAAGCAGGACCTTCTACAACAAAATACAATGAAACTATGAGATCTAACATGCATGTAGACTTCATTGGACAAGATTCGTAAGAACAGCCTTGGAAGACAATTCCTCGATGAAGATTTCCATCCAAGTACCAACATTTGTTTTATGGTTACTATTATTCATGTGGAAAATTTGGTCATAAAGCTGTAGAATGTCGCACGTACCCCAGGAACGAATACAATTCTAGGAGATCTGTCAAATATGAACCTCCCAGGGCTCAACGAAACATCAATAGATTTGAACATTTAAGAAATAATATTGAATGTTACAAATGTCGAAACTTTGGACACATAGCCAGAGACTACAAACTTGAAAATCCTCCAAAACATTCTTCAAAGCCACAGAATGAATGTACATGGAAGAAGAAGAAGACTAATAATTGTGCTCTCACTCTCAAGGCTTAAAACAACAAAGATGTGTGGTTTGTTGATAGCGGTTGCTCAATGCATATGACTGGAGATAGAAATAAATTTGTATCTCTGAAAGAGAAGAAGGGTGGAAACGTGTCCTTTGGAAATGATGGATCTTCAAATGTTATAGGATCAGGTACTATCACTCTCGGAAGCAAAGATGCTCTAGCCAAGAATGTTCTATTGGTTGAAAACATGAATCACAATCTGCTCAGTGTTGGACAAATGTGTGATCAAGGACACACAATACTATTCAACTCCACAAAATGTGAAATCAGGAAAGGCAGGTATGGTGAAATTGTGGCTACAACTAGTCGAGCTCCAAATGACATATATGTTCTGGCTGAAGCAACTAAAGCATGTCTAATAGCTAAAGAGGATGATATAATATTGGTAGCAATGATGATCAAATAAGTAAGAAGTTTGCTACAAATATGCAAAGTGATTTCGAGATGTCTTTACTTGGTGAGCTGACATACTTCTTAGGGCTTCAAATATCTCAGCAAGAGAAAGGAATATTTATATGTCAAGCCAAGTACATTAAGGAAATGCTCAAGAAATTTAAAGGAAGATTTCAAACCCATCCTTAATCCAATGGTAACAAGTTTCAAATTTAAAATAGATGACTCATCTAAGGATGTGGATCAAAGGTTGTACAGATCTATGATTGGTAGTCTTCTATATGTAACAACCACCTGGCTAGATGTTATGCAAGCAGTTGGACAAGTAGCAAGATTCCAAGCAGCACCAAAAGAATCACATATTATTGCCATAAAAATAATTCTTCGATATCTAAAGGGAACAACAGAATATGGCATGTGGTATCCCAAGGGTAACAATCTCATTATTCATTCCTTTACAGATGCATATTGGGAAGGAAGTGTTGATGATTTTGAGAGTACTCATGAAGCATTGGAATATCTTTTCCAGAAGCTTGGGATTCTCCCAATTTCTCATTAGATTTTCCTTATTCAGAATATAAAGGGGGAGTGGAAGTGTGTACAGGTCCGCAGGATGGTTGTGTGTCAGGGGGAGTTACCCTTTGCCATTGATGTGAAAGGGGAGACAATGTTGTAGGAAGAGGTGTGATGATCGCAGGGGGAGTACTTGTGTTGCCATCAATGCCAAAGGGGGATATTGTTGATTAGCGGTTGTCATTGATGTCAACACAAGCAGCACCAGGGGCTACCAAAATATTGCATGGGAATTTTGACCTACCAAATTACTACATTTTGGGGCAAGATTTTTTTTATGGTTTCTTCTTGTTGAGATGTTTCCGTTGATATATGGCACGCCATGTAATTCTTCATGGTTTGAGAGATATTCATGTTTGAAGTTTGTAACCCCAGTTAGTGGGCTAAAACCCCATGGGGTTGTAGCATGGGTCATTGAAAAGTCATAATTAATATTTTTTAAGCTCCTAAAATCCCTCTCACGTTCACTTGTTGAAGCCCCTCTCAACCTAAGCATTTATATAAATTGTGATCCTCATATCCTCCTTATGAAATGGATTTCGCTATCTGAAACAGGTCATCGTGGAATTTTCGCTCTAAATTTTTTTCTACGAAGGTTCAGAAGCTGAAATTTTGTATGAGGCAAATAAAAAATCCTGAGGAAGCTCCTGTGAAAATTTCAAATCAAGGTGCGCAATATTTTCGGAGATATGATCTGTGGACATCAGTGTTTTTGCAGGCTCCTAAAATTCATCTCAAAGAAGTGACCTTTGGAAAATCGTCATAACTATCTCTCTGAGTATCGAATTTGAATTGTATAAAAAGTGGTAGATAGTGCACAGACTATAGTTTTTGATCTATCAATTTTAGAGTTGAATGAAGAAACAATGATACGTGGTACTCCGTACAAATTCTCTTTACTGAAATAGTCCATAAATAGGGCATTGTGAGAGATTGGGCATAACTCTTGCTTGAAGAATCCAAATTGGGTCAGACCTATGGCATTGGAAATATGACTCAGAGGAATACTAGAGGACCAAAAATCAAATATTGAGGATCTGAAATAACAGAGATACACTAGAATATATATCGAGCTCCTAGAAGGCAAGAAAAAACTAGATCATGTTTTGTCAAGGGCTGTAAAGGACTAGACTTTATAGGGAAGCAAAGCAAAGCAAGGTGCAGTAGAGGGTAGCATGAAAAGACCAGAAACCAAGGTGTAGAACAACAACAAGAAGTTCATCACATGAAGTCTTCAAGTGGGCAGCAGTGCATACAGTCACTATAAAGGTATCATTGTACTAAGTCATTGTAAATACATTATTGTAAAAATTGTTCTAGTGTCTATCTGCCAAGAGTTGAAGAGGCAGTGTCAGGAGGTATAGGATCATCATTATGTGGTTGTGTCATAGTTGGGGTTATGGTCTAGTGTGTCTTCTTCTTCTACATCATTCTATATCATTGTAAAGTGGACCATTTTCCCTGGTACTGGAGTCCATTCTTCTTTTATTATTCTATAGGGTGGTAGGGTGGTGCTAGGGTGAGTTGTAGCTCATTAGGTGTTGGGGAATTAGTTCAGTTGACTACTGAAGAATCTTGAGCGTTGAAGCGTCCATCCAGTGGGAGCTGGAGAAGAATGATTTTCTAGATTCTAGGAAGTTGGAGCTTTATTTTCAATTGGAGTTGAATATTAAAGAATTATTAGAAAAACATTATGTGGTTTTTTTCCTGGAGTGGGTTTCCACCTTAAAAACTAAGTGAATTTGTGTTCCTTTTGTTTGCTGCTATCATTGTACAAACACTGATAATAATTGAAGATTAAATAATGCTCTACTTGAAAGGAATACTGATTCACCCCCCCTCTCAGTGTTTCCAACACAAACTTGGCTGAAAAACCATTACTACTGAGGCAACATGTACTTTATCATTATCTAGTGTCATTCCTCGAGACCAAAATAAAAATCTACCTTTTCATCTTCTTATACAAATTCTAAAGAAAATAACTACTTTTCTGGAAAATGTAGCTATTTCTGATAACTTTGTAGATAGGCCAAAAATGGTATGATTCTTCAAATTTTCATTGTTTTAGATATTCGATCATTAAAAATCCTGTATAGAGGCTAAAATATTAATAGCTTCTGCCTTAGTGACCCTCTTATTTGGTTTTCTCTTTTGTGCTTGCTTCTTCTTCTCAGCCTTTTTCTTTCCTGGATCATTTTCTGGACTTTCATCTATGTGTATTATCTCATCTTTGAGAGCAAGATTGGCTATGATCTTGCTAGCTAGCCTCAAATTATTCTTTTGTTTGGTATAAGGCCTTTGAATATATGGATTATGAATGTATGAAGGCCTCCTTCTTCCATGGAAAAATCTACTTTGATTCCCCTCTTCAAACTCTATTTCAGTAAACTCTATTTCACTACACTCTTCCTCAGATGATGAGTATGAGTGGATTGTCACTTTCCTCTTTCCCTTAGCTTATGAACTAAGAGATGAATAAAGTTGGGCTATATTTTCTAGTTACATCATAGGTATATGACTAGTGGTTTGAAATCTAGCTCTTCTAGTTGAGTTCCCTGTTTGTTTGCTTGATGGTGAAGAAGATTGACCATCTTGTGAAGGGGTCAGTGTAGGTGCATGGCTTGAATTTTCCTCCTGGGTCTTCTATCTTAATGGCCTTCCTACTTTTCTCCTTGAATTAACACTGCTAAAACCCTCATCTGCTAGGAAAGTATTCCATGTGGTTCTGTTCTTCTTCAGATGGTAAACCACCAACATTTTGATTAATCCCCTGTGATAAATATTGTGAAGAGAATAATTTGGGGTTATTTGTATTTTTCGAGACATTTTCAATAGATATTTGTAGAGGAAGAATGATAGGTTCATAGGTTTAGAGCCTGAAATATGAGCTAGAAACCTCATCTGATACTGATGCACTGTGGAAAACCTACCTTTACAGGTGATATAATGATGCACTGTGGTAAAAAAATCTTGCAATTCAGGCCTAAAATAAGAAATATGGACAGTAGGGGTCCAATCTACATTTTCATGTTCAGGCTTAAGATATGGATTTAAATCATCTTTAAAAAAAGTTTTTCTTTTATACCATGACACACCTGTAGTTGATAGCTGGGTAGCTTGTGCTATGATGGTCTCTATTATCTTGAAGGTCCGAGACCCAAACTTGACTTTCTCTCCATTGAAAGAATCAACAAATGCTTGAGAAACTGCAACGTTCTCCCCTGAGAACTTCTTCAAAAACCTATACCATCTTGCTGCTTGGAACTGTGCCTTTGCATGATGACCAACAAAATTTCTATTGGAAGGTTCTGAATGGTTTACCTTACCACCCTTACCCATTTCGTTAACAACTAACTCAAATATTAATGCACACTTGTAAAACTATGAACAACAACCAGCCACGATGTAATATTCCCAAATGGGAAAAGCAGGAATATAGAACAAAATGCTTGAAATAGCAGTGTAAAAAATCACATCAAAATATGAGACCAATATGGAGCCTTTCCATTAATGATGACAATAGAAAAATAATACAAATAATTGGGCACAAACATATAACAAGATCCAACAAGCCTCTAATAGATAAATCCCTCAAGAAGAGGTGTTGTTAGAATACCAAAATGCCGGAGACATTGCTACAGCGCAGTCATAAGAGAACTGCTACAATAAATGAATACACAAAATATAAAATGGCTGATATATGCCTCAAAGATAATTTACAATGAAGATAAAGGCTCTATACAACCTCCAACAAAGAACCCTAGAGGGTTTTTAGAAATACACCAATATACAAGAAATTAACCCAAGCCCTAGGGCTGAATATTCACTGCAATAGTACAGCCGGAAATATGTGGCTGATTTTATATGGCAAAGAATATAGCCTCCTCCAATAGAATCTCTAGATGAAAGTTTGATCCCTTCACTAGAAAACCTTCTCCCCAAATAGTGTACTGAAACCACCCCTGCAACTCCTCCCTAAAATAACTTAGTCCAAGACAGAAACTGCACTATAGGGGAAAATGATGATGTGGCCTGATTCCAAATGCTGCAATAAGGCTCAAGGGCCTTCCTCACTAACCTCCCAATGGAAGGAAACTTTCCTCCACTGAAAAATAGATCAGAAATCACCCAATTTTATTCTCCACTGCTACACCCTGCAACTCAGCACATCTCTCAACAGAAACTGCGCTCTAGAATAAATATGGAGCTTGGCCTGATGCCTGAATGTGGAAATATAGTTCAAATACTCCTCTTGAGTGGGCACTAGAAGTCCCCCAAGGATAGAGGTGGGATTCCCACTCGGGAACACCTTGTTCTAAACAACACTGCAATCTTAGCTAAACAGCTGAAGAGAGAAACAAGTCTAAACATACCATAAAATCTAAAACATCAAAACATAACATAATCATCTATGGCTGCCATCCTCTTCCTTATATAAGTGGTGATCTTCCTCAACCTTGGCCGCACTCATTAAAGCCACTATCTCCATGCATGAGATCTCCCTCCAAAACTGTGTTGTCCCTCAATAAATGTCCACTCCTCCATAACAACGTTGTTGATTTGGTCAAAGTTGACCTAGTCTTCATGCTCCAACCAATTTTTACACACAAGGGTGCTTAATTAAGCTGCTAAGATGACCTCCTTTTACATTAGGAGTTATTTTATTCCTATTAAGGAGATTTATGGGTCCCCATACCCTCTTATTCATTAAACAAAGAAGCAAAAGAAAAAATTAATATTCCAACTAGCTCATGGCTAATTAGTAATATTACAGTCCTCCCCTCCCAAATGTTTCTTGTCCTCAAAGAAGCGCAAGGTGGGATGCACGCTCTTCTCCTCCTCATGGTGGCCTCATGTGATAAGCTCTCCTCATATACCAAGTTTCTCCCAATCAATCCCTTCATTAAATTCTCCTCCCAAGTTCTCATGAGATGCAAATGACTCATCCCACAAAGAAGTAAAAGACCCAATGAAGCAATCATGGTTTGCCCAATGTTCTCCCTGAAATATGTAACATAATAAACATGGATAATCTCTCTCCCAAAGGGCACATCCAACACTTTCATACCCCCTCCAATCATTCCCATAAAAAGAATAAGGACATCATCTATGTGTGGGATCAAAACCAAGGATACATAAACTGCCATATGTAATAATGGAGGCGGATCATAGTCCCACATGTGGAACCAACACATTATATCCCCTGACTACCTCAGATAATGATATGGTAAGTGGCTTCCCCACCACTTAATTTCTACCATGGTCTCCTCAAATTTTTTGAGAAGGTGAGTGATGTTTGGTGCCTTTGGAGTACACCCTGAATGATATATCATCTCCCTCTATCTTCCTAGGGAGTGGCCATGCTCAACATTGTTTATGGCCCAAAGTTGACCATGAAGTTTATAAGGAATAATGCTCCCATTTGGAGCAAAGGCCTACACATGTATGGTAAAGGAATGCAAATACTCATTAAGTAAATCATTATGCACAAAAACATGATCCTTACCATATAATTTGCTCACATAAATTGAGTGGTCCATAGATAGATCCCCTCTCATTCCCAAAGAGGAAAGAGGTGGCTGTGATAACTCCCTCAAAGAGTTATGTATCTCCTCCATCTCCACATGATCCATGCATCTCCTCAAATGCCGATATATCTCCTCTTCAAAGACTTCCCAAGTATACCCCTCCATGATAGTATGGTATGCTCTCATGGAATAAGTGTGGCTGAAGAGAAAATATTCATGTGCTGCTTGTAGAAACTTCTCCTTAATCTTGGATGCTCTAGATAAGAAGATCCTACTATCATAGTATATGACCTCATCTCTCATTGAATATACCTCCTCTTATAGCTGGTCATCAAGTATCATACAAGTAAAAGGATCCTTGGAATAATCCACCAACAGCTGGGATTTCCAATATGGATCTATCCTCCAAAGGGACAACGTTGATGATCTATCATATAAAGCATATGTCATGTGGTTGCTCCCTTCTTTGACATATCCTATGCCAAAGTCACATAATGGAAGGCTGCTATCCTCCCTTTGCTACTCCTTTCTCAGCGCAAGATCTGAGGTGAGAGTGGGTAATGATAATGTTGGGAGAATGTCTCCCTCCTCCTTGAGTCTACCCAAGACTCTCAACATTGTACCATGACCTCCCAATGCCCCCACTCCTCCTGTATCTATGAGTGGTGCACCATGTTTTGAGACATTTCTCACCAACTCCTGATCAGGTGGCCTCCTGGGTGGTTTTCCACAAAACAATAATGTCTTATGGGCCAAAGTCATGTGCATAATAGATGGGACTGTTAGGTCCTTGCTTCCACTGCTCAAATCCATCTTTGTTTTCTGTGTGGAAGTTGTTTTTGAGGGATATGTGTGCATGCCTCTAATCATCTGACTTTTTCCACTCTTTCTATCCACCCATTCCATCTGCAAAGTCTCCCAATATGTGGTGACCTTCCCAAAAGTAATCAACCACTGCACACCCAATATCACATTGGTGTCAGGTATGTCAACCACAAAGAAGTGATCAATCAATGTATATGTCCCCATGGTGACAGATAAAGATGGAGCATAATGCTTGCACTGCATAGTCCTAGCTCCTGGGACCATAACAGAAAATCCCTCAAAATCATCAGTGGGTATTTCCATTATTTGCACTAGTTGGGCATCAATAAAGTTGTGGGTAGCCCCACTCTCAATCAAAATTGAAGCCCTATGATCCAAGATGGAACCTCGAACCCTCAAGGTCAATTACTTGGGTACTCCTCTCAAAGATGAAAGAGCCCCTCCAATTGGAGAAAATTCTCCATTCCCACCTCCTGGTGGTGGTGGATCATCTCCTACTATTCCAGTGCTGTGACCCCCTTCTGGTTCTTCTTCCTCTTCCTCCTCATCATCTGAGAATACCTCTATATAGTGTGCCTTACCTGCTACACATCTATGTTTGGGTGCCCATGATTCTTGGCATGTGAATCAAATCTTCCTTCTCCTCAAATATCTTCGAACATAATCACTACGAGGTACTTTTCTTTGGCTCTCTTTTGAAAAAGGAGCCTTCTCACCTTTTCCCTTTCATGTAAAAGCGGGATTTTTCTGGAATGTTGCCTTTGATTTTGGAAAGGAATCTTGTAAATATCTAGCCATTTCAATGGAATCTTGAAGGTTAGTGGGCTTGGTAGATTTAACCAACCCATGAAGAGGTTATTCTAACCCATCAATAAGCATGTAGACCCTCCTTGCTACATATAAATCAGGAACCATAACAGAAAGTTTTAGAAATTCAGAAATGTAAGTTTCTGGATTACCTTATTGTTTGAGCTTTGCTAGCCCCATGAAAGGTGCCTCCAAGTCTCTCCAATCAAACCTCTCCACCAACCTCCTTGTGAACTCTGAAATGAATTCACATTGGCATGACCCAATGTTGACGGCCCATGAAACCACCAATCATGTGCTTCACCCTCAAGGTGCAGCATTGCTATTTTGATGGCCTCCATCTCTGGTACTTGGTTTAGCTGGAAGTAGATGTCTAGCTTCTCTACCCATGATTTGTCAGTGCATTTAGATGACCCATCAAAGTTGGGTAAGAAAAATATTCCCATAGTTCGGTGTAGATCATGATTCTGTATGAATCCTCCACCTCTATTGTGATGTCAGGGTCTCCTATTGTCCTTGATTTGACAGAATTGTTGAAAAATCAAATGATCCTTGAATCTATGAGATTGAGACTCATACTCCATGAAATAGTCTTCAAGGGTTTCTTGTTATTGAAACCCTCCATTTCCCACTGCTAAAAATGTAGGCATTGTAGAGCGTTGGGAAGCTTGCTGCTTCACTGTTTGATCTCTCTAGAGATGAGAAATTTCGGAGCCTTCACCATGTAGAAACCATTTATGGGATTCCTTGTGTCTATCCATCTTCATATCCTTTATTTCTCTTGCAATTTCTTGCATAGTTTGAAGAAGAAGCTTAGAAAACTCCTTCTCCTCATCTCCTCCTGATAAAGGGGTTTTACCCATGTCTTCTTTATCATCTGTATAGTCATACTTCCGATTTCTTATGAGAAAGCTCCGCTCTCTATATGTGAGAGGACCTCCTTCTTCCGATGACATATTGGCTTAATATGCACAGGCTAAGCCAAGATTATGCTCTGATACTGCTATAATATTACCAAATGGGAAAAGCAAGAATATAGAACAAAATTCTTGAAATAGCAGTATAAAACATCACATCAAAATATGAGACCAATATGGAGCCTTTCCATTAATCATAATAGCAAAAAAATAATACAAATAATGGGGCACAAATATATAACAAGATCCAACAAGCCTCTAATAGATAAATCCCTCAAGAAGAGGTGTTTCTACAATACCAAAATGCCAGAGACACTGCTACAACATAGTCATAAGAGAAATGCTACAAAAAATGAATATACAAGAGATAAAATGGATGATATATTCCCCAAAGATAATGTACAATGAATATCAAGGCTCTATACAATCACCAATAAAGAACCCAATAGGGTTTTCATAAATACAACAATATACAAGAAATGAACCCAAGTCCTAGGGCTGAAGATTCACTATAACAATACAGCTGGAAAACTGTGGTTTATCTGATATGGCAAAGAATATTGCCTCCTCTAATAGAATCTCTAGATGAAAGTATGATCCCTTCACTAGAAAATCTTCTCCCCAAATGGTGTACTGAAACCACCCCTGCAACTCCTCCCTAAAATAACATAGTCCAAGACAGAAACTGTGCTATAGGGGAAAATGATGATTTGGCTTGATGCCAAATGCTGCAATAAGGCTCAAGTGCCTTCCTCACTAGCCTCCCAATGGAAGGAAAAATTCCTCCACTGAAAAACAGATCAGAAATCACCCAATTATATTCTCGACTGCTACACCCTACAATTCAACACATCTCTCAACAAAAACTACACTGTAGAATAAAGATGGAGTTTGGCCTAATGCCAGAATGTGGAAATATAGTGCAAATACTCCTCCTGAGTGGGCACTAGAAGTCCCCCAAGGATAGAGGTGGGATTCCTACTTGGGAACACCCTGTGCTAAACAACACTGCAATCTTAGCTAAACAATTGAAGAGAGAAACAAGTCCAAACAAACCATAAAATCTAAAACATCAAAACATAACATAATCATCTATGGCTACCATCCTCTTCCTTATATAAGTGGTGAGCTTCCTCACCCTTGGCCCCACTCATTAAAGCCACTATCTCCATGCATGAGATCTCCCTCCAAAACTGCGTTGTCCCTCAATAAATGTCCACTCCTCCATAACAACGCTGTTGATTTGGTCAAAGTTGACCCAGTCTTCATGCTCCAGCCCCTTTTCACACACAAGGGTGCTTAATGAAGCCGATAAGATGACCTCCTTTCTCATTAGGAGTGATTTTATTCCTATTAAGGAGATTTATGGGTCCCCATACCCTCTTATTCATCAAACAAAGAAGCAAAAACAAAAATTAATATTCCAAATAGCTCATGGCTAATTGGGAATATTACACACGAAACCCTAACTGTTTGGTCGAAGGTAAAAAACTGCTTCCTGGAGGAAAATAAACTTCTTGTTGTATCTTTCTCGAGGTAAATGGGAATCAGAGATCTGCATGACCTTAATCACGGTGAGGTTGAGTGACACAAAATCAAATGATTTAAATTTTGGTGCCAACTCACTCCAATGAACATTTCACTCCATTGAATAATTAACTAATGACTACTTGTAATTAAACCTTGACATACTTCACCTTTAATGATTAGCATTAGATTAACTAGCCTTAGAAAATAGAATAACCAACCTCCTTTTAATGAATTATCCAATTAGAAATATGCACCTTTCAGAAGGGTAGTACCTCTTGTTTTAGTAGACCTTCAATTATTCCAAAGAACAATGTCTTTTCACCTGAGTAATGCCTTTTCACCTCGTACAAATTCTGATGAAAATAGCTACATTTCTGGAAAAGGTAGCTATTTCTGCGTTGCTTATGAAACCAATTTTTCTGAAGAAAATAACTAATATTTTGGAAAAAGGTAGCTATTTTTGTGTTATTCCTAAAATAACAGATGACTCTGACATTTTATCCTTAGCCTTGGATAGAAGTTATCATTATGAATAAATAATACTTCTAAAACTAAACCCATGACCTTAACTACTCAAAGTAGTTAAAATACTTATTTAAGAGAAAATTTACCCTAATAACTCTAAGACACAAAACAAGCTATTAGACTAAAAAATTTTGGATTTTGTTAAAAATGATAAAAAATTTGACACATTTTAACCCTTCAGGGCCTTTAACCATAGGCTAGGGGAAAAAAGAGGATCAAAGAAACAAATACAATGGTGACCAGATTTTGAAAAATTGCAGTGCTAACACAACCAATCTAGAAATGACTCGAGCTAGCTAACCTTCAGAAAGATATTATCATAAAGGGTGAAGTAAAAAAAAAATGCTTTAGGATAAGTTTATTTATCTGGTTCCCTCGAGTGAATGAGTTTTTTAACATAATTAATATCACCAAGAAATAGGGTAATTTTCATGTCTACATTGATTATAGGGATATAAACAAGGCATGTCCAAAAGGAAACTATCCAACCCTCGTTCATTGATCATATCATTGATGAATGTGATGGAAGTGAGACATTTTCTTTCATGGATGGATTTTTCGGCTATAGTCAAATTCAAGTCAAACTAGAAGACCCACACAAGATGGATTTACTTTGTCCTTGGGGTTCTTTCACATATATAAAACTGTCATTTAGTTTAAAAATTCTAGTTCCACTTTTCAAATTATATATGTATTATTATTTTCATGACATTAAATGGATTTTTGGGGCATACCTACATGTCCTTTCTTCCCATTCTCATTGATGGGTGTTTTCGAACAAATCCTTCTTGCAAACAAGAATGATCTCCTTAGATCCAATACCCAAATCGAGAACAAAAAATACTTGAATATATTACTTTCCCTAAGTCCATTGCAACCAAATTATAAATGGAAAAAAGAAGTAAGATGAGTCCATACCTTGTTATCGATGTTTGTCCTTACTAGTTGTTTTAATCAATGTAGCTTCTAGTCATGTCCTTAATGCTCATGAAGAAGAACCTATAGACAATAGAAACAAACAAAAAAAAAATAACATATAATCCAAATATAATTTGACAAGACCAATATATATGATCAAGGAGATATATACCAAAAATCATCAAATACATAGATAATGTTTGTTGGAAAGAAACAAATAATTATATTAATCATGAAAGGAAGTGGTTACAACCTGATGCCTTGATGTTGTAGAGTCCCCTTCTAGCTATTCCTCGTTTCAACAACTTTCCTTCAAAATACCCAAGATCATAAGTTGGATGCTTTAGAAGAGATTAATGGAGATCTTAAAACTAAATCCTTTTTAAAATAATCTAAGAGGCCACTCTCAATGGAAGATGGTTCCATTTGTAAGCTTTTGGGAAGGAAAAGTGATGGGCCTCATAATTACACAAAAATTAAGGCCCATATAACCTTTCTTAGGCACATAAATGCTATATTAAATCTCTCTTTATACACTTAATACTGTTTTTTTAACTTTAATATGTTCTTATGAAGGTTTAGAGATAATTACATATTATGTGCCTAATATTATTTATTTATGTAGAGTATTGAGAGAATATTGAGTAAATTTTGAATAAGATCATATAGGGAATTTATCCCTCCTATAGGATGGACAAAGGTTGGATAATAAATGAAAAAAATATCATGAAATTATTGAAAAATTTTGGAGCTCGACTAATTGATAAAATATAGGAATGTGTTCCATGTCATTAAATCAAGATTCCCAATGTTGGGAACCCAATCCACTTTTTGATAGAATTTGGAGGGGAAATTTTACTTCTATCAAGGAGGATGCTTCCCCATCCATTTGTATAAGAAAAAATTTTAATTTCCTCTAGGGGCATGTATTTATTAGTCTTCTTGTGGAGAAAACTTGTTATTTAGCAACTTCACTTTCATTTCTAGTAGGGACGTACTCAGGTTAATTCAAATAATGAAGTATGGTGCCATTTTTAGCTTCTAGAGCTTCATTTACTTCATAGTACTATGTGTATCCTTGGGCTTGGACATCCTAGGTGCCTTAGATCCCTCTTTTACAATCTCTTTATTTTCTATGAATGTCTTTTTCGCTTGCATCTCTTATTTCTGCATTTACTATTCATGCTTCCTTTGTTGTAGGATACATTGGTTAAATGATTAAAGTGAGTTATTTGGAAGGTTATTTACAGAGTCACAAAAATGATGCATCCTTATATCATCTTTGAAAAATCATATTCATCATTGAGCTACTTGGATTGGTTTACTAGTTCACAAATCTAGAATTTTTGGAAGTCTCTTGTTGCAAAATAGTAGTAATTTTCTGGTATTTTTTAGATCATGTTAATGAGCTTCATTTGAGTTGACTCAAATTGTGTTGAGTTATAAAAAAATTAAATTTAATAAAAAAATTCACCCCATATAATTTTCACTTGATCAGGTTAGGCATTTGATAGGTTAATCAGCTCACTAATTCTTGAATTTTCAGTTTTTAGAGTAGTAATTTTCTACTATTTTTTAGCACATGTTAACATGGATATTTTTGGGTGATTCCACTTGTAATGTAGTAATAAGAAATACTAATTTATAAATATTTTTTCCCATCTCATTTATAAATAGTATACCCTTACACACGAATTCCCATATACTTCTCCAATCTTCCCTTTGCTTCTGAAATAGAGGAGCCATTGCACAAATCTAGGCACATCAATATGTCCTCATCTAGGAAACCATAAACCTATCATACAAGAGTCCATACACAACTCCTTCTGCTATTGTTCTCTTACCTAGGAATGTGTGCTACCTACTGTAGCATCTTCCCACTAAGAAACCCTTTCTTCTAGCTACCACAATCACCCAACACATGTAAACACTACATGCCTAGCATCAAAATCATCATTAATACACACCTCTCATCACTTCTGGATTGATGTGCCTGGAGTCACCATGGTTTCCTGATAGGCTTCACAACATTCCATGTTAGGCTCCTCCAAAAAACTCCTAAGGCCTTCCTACAGTAGCTCATCAATCGATCCAACACAAGGCACTTTTGATGCTCCAAAGATGTTATAGTGGTGATATTATGAATCTAACTAGTTAGTTCATCATAGCCTACTGCACCAGCCCTTAAACAACCACTGAAATTTCACAATCACTATAGAATAAAAAATGGAAGGTCCTCTTCTTCTTGGCTACTATTCTGGGAACTTTTAAGCACCAATGCATCCTGACGCAACACCTATGTTTTAGTGTTAAGGTTTGCGGCATACCACAAACCTTTGTTGTTCCCTACAACCCACCCAAAAACAAAATTAATTACCTCGTTGCTGCCCAAAAAGACTTGCGTTGACCCCGATCCATCCTTAGCCTAGCTGTAGCATAGAACAACCCTCCATGTAGACACCAAGAGGCACTAATAACCCTTAATCTCCTCATTGTTATGTCCCTTTCTATGCCGCCACGAATAAAGGTGTCCTCCTCTTCCACAAGATCTTGTGTTGCTCCAATGAATGAGAGAATGCTTATCCTTCACCCTATATTTATACCCAAATGAGGGGCTCCTTCCTACGATGTCACACAAGGGCTACCAGCCTATCATAAGCCTAAAACACCTTAGGCCGACCTAGACATGCAAGTGCAAACCCATTAGTAACCTTCAAAAATTCATAACTCCTCAAAGAAAACTCAGAATTAGATGATTCTCATTGCATTAGAATCATCTCGCTAAGTGCTATCATCCTCATCCATCACACGTCGAAAAATTGTCATGTTTTTTTCCTAAACATTGATGGGTGCAAAACCCCAGGCTTTGGTTCTAAGCCCACAAGCCTATTTATGGTGCTTTGACCTCCAACCCTCGAACACTAGGGCTTGGAGTACCTCCAAAGCTACTAAAAAAAAAATCAACAAATTTAACAAATTAAACCTCAGAAGGAACTCATGCAGTCATATCAACTTTCCAACCGCTATATCTAGGTTTTAGCAATCACTTAAGGAAGAGTTCCAACAATATTTCAGGTTCCAACAATCATATCAATGTTCCAATGGTCACATTAGCAGATCCAATAGTCACATCAGCAGCTCCAACATCACCTACAAAAACACACCTAGGGTAAGGCTCAGGTATGCAATCCTCTAAAAATTTCCTATGAACTTATTTTACCTTTAATATGAAGAAACAAGTTATTTTTTTAGCCAAACTTAGTAGCAGAGAATCCTCAGCCTTATCTAGTAGTTACCTTCACTTTTCTACCAAGACACCTACAAGTGTGGGAGAGGAACAAGACAAAAGTGAAGAGTACTTGAGAAAGTCAGTTGTAATCATTTAGTTGTGATTGAGGACGAGTGTGAAGGGGTAAGTGAGGGACAACTCGGTGAACAAAAAACATTGTGAGTTTATTTTGCATGAAATGAAAAAAGAGAAAAAAATTGTATATATATATATATATATAATTAAAAAAAATGAAAACAAAAAATAAAAGGTGGACCCACCACCTCTTGGAATGCAAATATTAGTTGCTATAGGATTTGGGTTGTGTTCTACAAGAAGAAACAAAACTGTTACAGGAAGAATAAAGTTTCTACAAAAAGGAACATAACTTCTACAAGAAGAACAAAGTTTCTATGAGATTGAGACAATTTGTTATAGGATGAAGAAAAAGTGCTATAGGAAGGGACAACAAAAACCCAAGAGAAGGGAGAGGGTCCACAAGTACTTCAAGAGCCCACTACACAACCTATTATTGGATCCTATTACAAATGTATTGAAAGGGGGGAAATTAGAAAAAGAGAGAGGTTGAACTCACCAATGGATGAAAATTGAAAAATCTAAAAAAGTAGAGGATGTGGGCCTCATGGAGGAAAAGGTGCAACAAATGCGTAAGGAATTGTCTAACTTGAGACTAAAGGAATCAGTCATGAAGGAGCAGTTGCAGTTAGAAAGCAAGAGGATGAGAGAGAAAATACAGGAAAAGGAAGCACAACTTTCCACCATGGAAATTTTGTCCATGAAAGCCATCCAATGCAGGCTGCGATCCAAATAATATGCCATTTTCCCCAAAGAAAAATGAGCTAAGGAAGAGAATTGTGTGAAGAACAACAATGAAAGAATATCCATATGTTGCTTAGAGGATGAGAAATAATTTCACTAGGGGGGTGTGATGGGCGTCCAAATTAAGGCTCATCTAACCTTTCTTAGGCACATAAAGCCTATATTAAATCTCTCCTTCTACACTTAATATTGTTTTTTCAGTTTTAATATGTTTTTAGGAAGGTTTACATATAATTACATATTATGCGCCTAATATTATTTATTTTTGCATAATATTGAGTGAATTCTGAATGAGATCTGCTATATTTTTGGAATGAAGCTTCACTCTGCATTATTGGGGAGGATCTGGGGATATATCTGGATCATGATCGTTCTTGCCTTGAGACGAGCAATATATCTGTGGCCCAAGTCATGGTACACTTGGACACTAGAGAGGGGATCTATGATGGATACAACCTATACTTCAACAATATGGTCAGGTATCAGATGCTTGACTATGAAGGGGTTCCCTTCAAGTGTAGACATTGTCACGAGCTCAAAAATTTGTATAAGGAATGCCCTCTTATCACTGCTGCTACGCCATTTCCTAATACATTGGTTCACATGGCCACATAGAAAGATCTTGTGGTTTTGGTTACTGCCTCAGATGACACGCGAGATGTACAGCATCCTGCGGCCTCGAAGGTGCATAGGAATTGCATGCTCACAATCACAGACTCAAATCTGTGCGGCTCACTCACCCTTGGAGGATTCGACACCTATTCTGGGTATCCCTCTCACTCCACCCTCATCTAATATTTATGTTATTATTGCATCTCTCCCCACATTGTCTGATAGTGCACACTCTATACACTCTATTCACTTAGATAATTGCAACTCGAATCCCCTTTGATGTCCTGTTGCTACTACCCCTTCAACTGTTTCTCCTCCTTAACAACTGACCGCGGTGGAGGACTCATCCTTGCGATTTCCTCTGCCTCAGATAACCCATCCTCAATCCACATATATAATCTTAAGTCTATAGCCTCCGCTCCTAATGCTCCTTCTTTTGGCCCTGGGGTGGATTCTAGAGGCCCTATTACTAGATCATCTAGAGGTCGCCCATCCTCTATTACCAAAGCCATTAGGAGAGCCAGACTTGAGGTATCCGTCGACACTCAATCTTCCATAGTTCAGGTTCTTAGAGTAAAGAACACCCAGGATGAGGTTTTACCATGATCTGCATCTCTCTGAATTCTAGGGGATTAGCTAATCCTGATAAAAAATTGGCTCTTAAGAGGATTTTACAACTCTCTCAGATCGACGTTCTCTTTTTGCAAGAAACACTCGGTAATGGTTTATCTGTTACAAAGGTTTTATCTGCTCTACTCCCGGATTGGTCTTTTCAGGCCATTGATGCTCGTGGCTGATTTGGGGGTATCACCATGGGCATCAATAAAAAATCTATCCTTGCCCTTGGATGGTGGGGTAGGGAGGGCATACTTGGTGTTGATATTATATCTAGAGATTCTAATCTCGCAATCACTCTGATTAATGTGTATGGACCCTACCATCACTGCGAGGCATTTTGGGACAAATGGATGAAAAGTAATATCATGCAGCAGAACAATATTATTTTGGGGGGGGGGGGGGGGGACTTGAACTTCTCCATCGGTCTCTCGGAATATTGGGATCTGGGGGCCTCACTAGACTCCTTGTCTGAGTATTTCTCTAAGCACTTGGCTGAGGCTGAACTTCTAGACTTGGCTAGGCCAAAAAGGATACCTACTTGGAGAAACAAGTGCACTGGGGATTTTGCACTAGCGCAGAGACTTGACCGCTTTTTTATCAAAATCCCTCTATTAGAGCACATTGACAAAGATAGAAAATGGGTGGGTATTGTTGGCTACTCGGATCACTCTCCCATATTTCTCGAGATTAAAACAGGTGCTCAAAAACCCAAGGTTCCATTTAAGTTCAATTTTGGCTGGCTGGCTAAGCCTGACTTCCAAACCTTGGTCAGTAAGGAATGGAAGCACTGTGCACACTATCGAGAGCAAGACCTTGCTAGGGTTCTATATGACAATCTTAACCGTATTAAATTCCCCACTCTCAGCTGGGCTAGAAAGAGGAAATTTCTGGAGGATGAGAAACTTAAAAGCACTGAACAGGAGATTGGTCATCTGACTGGATCAGATTACTTGGGTTTCCAAAGTGCCAAAAAAATATATCGACTTAGAGCCCTAGAAACCACAAAGGCAAATATTCTTAGGAAGGGGGAAGAGGAGTGGTGACTCAAGATCACAGCCATCTAGCTAAAGGCTGTGGATGAGAACACCAAGTAT
The DNA here is from genome assembly GCA_034641835.2 of Pinus albicaulis. Lineage (NCBI taxonomy): Eukaryota > Viridiplantae > Streptophyta > Pinopsida > Pinales > Pinaceae > Pinus > Pinus albicaulis. The sequence goes on along the minus strand of CM076582.1, from coordinate 1,045,240,984 downwards.
TTTCAATAATGTGCAAAAGGGAGAAGGATTATAAACACTATTTAGGAACTCACTGATCAAAATGGGAGAGTGGCCAACACTCATGAACAAATTTCTAACATGGGAATTCAATATTTCTCTAAACAATACAGAGCACCGGTAAATGAAAAATTACCGGATATCATGCATATTTCTCGCTCACTACATAGATTCGTGGATGAGGAGCAACTGGAGGAATTAAATGTATTGGTCACGATGGGTGAGATCGAAGGGGTATTGAAATGGTTTAAGAAGGAAAAAAGCCCTGGCCCTGATGGTTGGACGATTGAATTTTATCTACATTTCTTTGAACTCATTGGCAAGGACCTACTTCATGTTATTGAAGACAATAGGATTTCTGGGCACATATATGATGGCTTTAACACTACCTTCATCGCTCTGATCCCCAAAGTGGACAAGCCCTCCACCTTCAACGACTATCAACCGATTTACCTCTGCAATTTCATCTACAAGATCATCTCCAAGATCATTTCCAACCACATCAAGCCCATTCTCTCAAAGCACATAGATAAGGAAAAATTTTCACTTCTCAATTAGAGATAGATCCATGAAGCTATTGGCACTGCTTAGGAGGCATTACATTCCATCAAGACTAAACATCTCAAGGGCACCATTCTAAAAATTGACCTTGCTAAAGATTTTGATTGTGTCAACCGGAATTACCTGCACCTCATTCTCATTCATATTGGGTTCCCACATGCATTTACTAATTGGATCATGGGATGCATTACAAATGCAACTTTCAGCATTCTTATCAATGGTGCCGCATCTAATTTTTTTCATGCTGGGAGGAGACTTAGGCAAGGATGTCCCCTCTCCCCACTTCTCTTCCTCCTCATTATGGAGGGTCTATCTTCCCTTATGGCTTGTGTAAAATTTGTTGGTTCCATTCTTGGCATTAAACTAAATGATTTTATTCAACTAAATAATTTATTATTTTTTGATGATGTTATCATATTTCTTGATGGTTCTTATCAGGAAAATTCAAAATTTTCTAAACTACTCAGTTTTTTTCTTAAAGCCACTAGGATGGAAGCCAAAAACAGTAAATCCACCATCATCTTGATTCGTTGTTCTATTAACGAAACCAGGCATGCATTGGGCTTTGTTCAATTTGAATGCAAGCATCTTGAAGACATGCTTAAGTACCTCGGGCTCCATCTTAAGCCAAATGAATTTCACATCACAGACTGGAACTGGTTGATTGCAAAGGTAGAACGCAGGATCAACATCTGGCAACATCAGTGGCTTTCTAGGGTTTTCAGGTTGGTGTTCATAAAATCTGTCATGGAAGCCATTCTGGTTTATTGGATGTAACTTTCTTGGCTCCCTAAAGATGTGACTTCCAGAATACATCAGATTTGTAGGCGCTTTATATGGCGGGGCAAGGAACAAGAGCGTAAATTTTCTTGGATTGCATGGGACAATATCTCAAGACCCAAGGGATGGGGTGGATGGGGACTAAAGGACTTATCAAAATTTGTGACTGCAGTGGCTGCTAAGATGGGTTGGCATATTATTGATGGAAATAGCTTGTAGCAAGAAGTCACCTACTCAAAATATATTTTTCCTCGCACTGCATTGGATTGGATAAGGGGTACCATCCTACCTTCTTCAGGATATTCGATTATTTGGAAAGACATCACTAGATCCATCCATCTGATAAAAAAATATCTGGCTTGGTGCAATGGATTTGTGTTAGTTCCCTATATTACTAGTATAGTCCCTTACTGTTGTTAGTGTAAACCCCTTATTATTATTATTGTACCCCTGTAATCCCTATATTATTATTATTGTGCCCTTAAATTATTATTGTTAGGTCGGCTAGGATTACATTATGGCCCCACTAGGATTACATTGTGGCCCCATGGACTCCTATATATAGAAAGGAGGTTTGGTAATTTGTATCATCCAAGAATTGTTCATTAATGTAATGTATTGGAGGTTGCCACCTCAAAGTGGCTTATTTCTAAGGCGTTGATATCTCTTTTCTTCTATTTTTGGAGATGGTTTCACAATATTTGGTATCAAAGCTTTGGATTCTAGGGTTTCGCTGCTCCAAACAGGTCATCGCGGAATTTGTGCTATAAATATTTTTCTACAAAGTTTCAGAAGCTAAAATTTTTAGAGTACGAAGTCGAAATCTTGAGGAACATCATCACAAAATTTTAGAGCTTGGTTCGCTATATTTTCAGAGATATGATTTGTGGAAGTTAGGGATTTTTGCAGGCTCCTGAATTTCACTTAAAAAGGTCATCGCCGAATTTTCGCTATAACATTTTTTCTATGAAGGTTCTAAGGCTGAAATTTTTAGAGCATGAAGCCGAAATCCTAAGGAACATTGTTGCAAAATTTCAGAGCTTGGTTCGCAATTTATTTTGGAGATATGATCTGTGGCAGGTAGGTCTTTTTCAGGCTCCCGAATTTCATCTCAAAGAGGTGATTGTGGGAAAATCTTCATAACTCTCTCTCTCAGAGCATCGGATTGGAATTCTGTAAAAAGTGACTAGAATTACACGGACTGTAGTTTCCTGTCTATAAATTTCAGAGCCAAAGGAGCAAACAGTGACACATGGAAAGTCGTACAAGTTCACTCTACTGAACGAGTCCATAATTAGGTCATTGTGGGAGATTGGACATAAATTTTCCTTGAAGAATCCAAATCAAGTCAGACCTATGGAATTTGAAAGAAGCTTCAAAGGACTAATACAGGGCCAAATTTCAGATATTGAGGGTCTGCAAGTATAGAGATATGTCAATTTCAATATCAAGCTCCTCAAAAGCAAGTAAAATGTGTGTATTTTTTTCCAAATTGCATAAGTCTTGTTTGAAGAATCAAGTTGAATTGATTCCAAGGGCATATTGTAGAATATATATCAGTATTGGATTCTCAAATGGCCCCTAAAAATAATTCAACACTTCCTTCCATACTGCAGCAAAAATGAACCCATTTATGGCACTTTATGGATATCATCCACCATCCATCACATCATATTTAAGAGAAAACTGAAGGTCTAAGCAAAGGGGAATATCACATCAAGCATCAACAAGAAGTTCTCCAACTCTTAAAGGATAACCTAAATTTGGCACAAAATCGAATGAAACAACAGGCAGATCAACATCGCAATGAGAGAAGTTTTGATGTAGGAGACTGGGTATTTTTATGGCTACAACCATACAAACAAATGTCCCTCAAGCAAGCTAAGAAGGATAATAAATTATCGGCAAAGTACTATGGTCCTTACAAGGTGTTGCAAAATATTGGTACTGTAGCATACAAATTGGAGCTTCCTTCTTCTTCACGATTGCATCTAGTTTTTCATGTTTCATGCTTAAAGAAGGTTATAGGTGAAAATCTTCCAGTTCAAACAATATTTCCAGAACTTGATGAGGAAGGAAAAATAATATTGAAACTCGAAGCAGTCACGAAAACAAGAACTCAACAGCTACGAAATCGATTAATTTCAGAGAATCTCATCAAGTGGAAGAACTTACCCACTGAAGATTCTACATGGGAGGATGAGAATTTTATACAGAAGCACCCATAACTACTCAAGCGTTGAGGATAACACTTTTTTGAAGGAGAGGGGCATGTTAGGTCCCTATATTACTAGTATAGCCCCTTATTGTTGTTAGTGTAACCCCCTTATTGTTATTATTGTACCCCTGTAACCCCTATATTGTTATTATTATGCCCTTAAATTATTATTGTTAGGTTAGCTAGGATTACATTGTGGCCCCATGGACTCCTATATATAGAAATGAGGTTTGGTAATTTGTATCGTCCAATAATTGTTCATTCATGTAATGTATTAGAGGTTGCCCCCTCAAAGTGGCTTATTTATAAGGCATTGATATCTCTTTTTTTTTCTGTTTTTGGAGATGGTTTCACAACAATCTGGCACTCGGGTCTGAATTAGTGAGGATGCTTGGTCGGGCTACAGACAAGATTTCAAATTACCTATGGATATCAAACTACACTTGGCCCGGGCCAATATTTTATATTTATCTCAGATTGTGAATCCCATTAATACCACCTAGGCCTCACAAGGTTGGATGTTTGCGCATATACTGGATATTCCTATTGACAGTTGGCCGATATAGAATCGGTACATCTGAGCTCTCCATGCCACCAAAATTCGACTTATTGACAAGGAAGATGAACTACATTGGGCGCTCTCCCCCAGTGGTAGATACATACCTAAAATTGGCTACACCACTCTCTACACTGCTTTGGAGCCTCTTTCTGAGCATTGGTGGTGGAAACCTATTTGGAAACTGCATGCACCTCCTCAAGCTAGATTACTTATGTGGTGTATTCTTACCAACTGCATCCCCACTGAGGACAATCTCACTAGACACGTGTTTTATGGACCTTCTCGATGATGTTTCTGCCTCTCACAGGCTGAGAATATAAACCACATCTTCCTGGAATGTCCAACCATTAAACACCTTAGGCGCACAACACTATCCGCATTGGGGTGCTCACTTGAATGGCTTGGTCACATGGTCTATTTGGCATGGACCAACTGGTGGCGGGCTGCTAGTCATTCCAAAGATCGTAACATTCCTCTACTCATGGTCTGGGGGATATGGATCACTAGGAAATAGTTCATCTTTCTGGATAAACCCTTCGATTGGGATTGCTCCTGTAGAAATATCATCTCCTTATACCATCTCATACCTGACGATGATCAACCTCCTCCTACCAGGACCATCTTGCCTGAACTATCGACCGCACCTTCTCGTGGGCTTATTTTGACGGGGCATCCAATCATAATGGATGTGGTGGGGGGGGGGTGGCACTGTATTGCATTTGTCTGATACTCATTATTTCCACCTCAAAATGGGACTTGGTCCGGGTACTAATAACTATGTTGAACTCAATAGCCTTTGACTGCTCTTACTCTTTTCCAGTGAACAAGGTTGCAACAGGCTTCAGATCTTTGGGGATTCACAACTAATTATAAATTGGTTCAATTTACAAACTCATTGTCACACCCACACCCTTTCTGCACTTTTGGATGATTTTCTTATGTTAAAATCATTATTTGAATCTATCTCTATCACTCAAATTTATTGGCAAAGGAATCAGGTGGCCAATCAACTATCCAACGAAGCATCATAGTTAGAGTGGGTTCGGTGGCATATATCGGCGTATGATGCTGCACATGAGTACCAATACTATCACTGTCCATTCATTGATGATTTTGAGGCATAGGACACAGTCATCCAATGACTGTAATTTTTATTTTGTATATTTTTGGGGGCAACACTTGCATAGTCAGGCTATGACTATTTTTACATACTTCTTTTATTTATTTTGCAGCAGCTATTTATTTCTATATATTTTTGTACATATTCTAATTTAGATTAGAAGAAAAAAATACTCTGATACTTGACATGTTATTGAATCTTTGGAGTATGGACTATTATCTGAACTTGCATATTTTGATATGTTGCTAGATGCAACATGTAATTTTTCTTAACTATAATGAAAAAGTACGACTTTTTTCCAGGGAAAAAAAAATTTGGATGAGATAATGTAGGTAATTTATCCCTATTATAAGATGCATCAATATTGGATAATAAATGAAAAAAATATCATGAAATTATTGACAAATTTTGGAGCCCCACTGATTGATAAAATATAGGAATGTGTTTCGTGTCATTAAATGAATATTCCTAGTGTTGGGAACTAGATCCACTTTTGAAGGATTTTGGAGGGGAAAGATGTCTCCTTTCAAGGAGGATGCTTCCCCGTCCATTTTTATAGGTAAAAATTCTAATTTTCCTCTAGGGGCATGTATTTCTTAGTCTTTTTGGGGAGAAAACTTGTTATTTAGTAGCTCCACTTTCATTTCTAGCAGGGGTGTACTTGGATCGATTCGAATAATGAAGTTTGGTGCCATTTTTAGCTTCTAAATCTTGGTTTCCTTCATAATACTCTGAGTATCCTTGGGCTTGGACATCCCAAGAGCCTCAAATCCCTCTTGTACAATCTCTTTATTTTCTTTGAAGGTCTTTTTTTCTTGCATCTCTTATTTCTGCATTTACTATTCAGGCTTATTTTGTTGTAGGATACAATAGTTAAATGATTGAAGTGATTTTTTTTGTAGGTTATTTATGGAGTCACAAACATGATGCATCTTTATAACATCTTTGAAAATTCATTTTCATCATTAAGTTACTTGGATTAGTTTACTAGTTCACAATTCTAGAATTTCTAGAAGTCTATTTTAACAAAATAGTAGTAATTTTCTGCTATTTTTTAGAATGTGTTAGTGAGATTCATTTTATTTGATTCCACTTATTTTGATTCATAAAAAAATTCATGTTAATAACAAAATTTACCCCTTATAATTTTCACTTGATGAAGTTAGGCATTTGATAGGTTAACTAGCTCACTAATTCTTGAATTTTTCTTTTTTAGAGTAGTAATTTTCTGTTATTTTTTAGCACATCTTAACAAGGGAATTATTGAGTGATTCCACTTGGAATGGAGTCCTAGGACAACCTAATTTATAATAAAAAAATTTCCATCTCATTTTCATTTGATTTTCCTGGGCATCCAACAGTTTATCTCGAGGAGTAGCATTCCTGTAGGAGTTCTGCAACAGTCATGTAACACGTATAAACTTGACAATATTTGCTCCAAAAGCTTGGTTTTTGTCTCTTAGGCTTGAATAATGACCCCTAGAAAATTAATCCATGATTGAGTAACATCAAAGACCTATTAATATTTTCCTCTTCTTCATTTCATTTCACCTCTGCAATTTTGGTTAGTGAATATATTTATGAATTGGGTAGCAAAATAATAATTTTCTTGATTTCCATGAATAATGAAATATGTCAATGGATCTAAAATATTTGGAATGCAATGATTACTTACATGCTCTTTCCTTCATGCAAAGTATATTAGTTTTCTTTCTTTATTCTTAAGCTATGGCTTCTATTTCAAGCATTGTTATTTCCATTCTATATACTAGGTTTCTTTCGAGTGCAACATTTACATTTTTCTAGCTTAATGTTTACATTTTTGCAAGTATTAAAGCCTTTACATTTTTGCAATTAGGATAAGCATTTAAATTTGAGTAATAAAAATTTCTATTTCTTGCAAATAAGGTAAAATTTCCATTTACACAATTAGTTTAGGTTTTAATTCATGATATTCACTTCGTTGTATCAAATCAACGAAAGAAGGACACATTGTATGCTACACATACAATGTCGATATCTCTTAAGTTTGTATGAACCCCAGGTTGATAATTTAAGTCAATAGCCTTGGGAGTTGAAAAATTCTTGTTGCAATAATGGGGCTCATCAACTAGGGAGGGAAGTTACACTCTAGGAAAATTAGGGACCAAATCTAGATCCAAATGGATTAGAGTAGATTCCATCCATTAAGCTTATCTTCTAGAAGCTTCTCATTCTTGTTATTGTTTCCTTCATTAAAATAGTTTCACAATTTGTAGTAAAGAAACTTGTAATAGTGTCATGACTTCGCATTTCTGAAACCCGTGACAATGAACTACATCATAGGCTATCAATGTGCAACCTATGAAATAGCTCTTAAATTATAGTTTTTAGAAGGATTTGAACACATTTTTAATCTTTTAGGGGGAGTATTTTCTTCCATATTCTTCACGGATCATTGGAAATAATGCTTCACATGAGGAAGGATAAAGGTACAACATCAATTTCCATGAATGCAAAAAAATAATGATGATCCAAGTGGATATTGGTGGCCACTCGCCTATTCCACTTGGGGCCCCACCATTGCTTCTTTCATTTTTTAAGTTTCCTTAATTGTATCACAATTTACTATTTTTAGCATTTTTTCGGGTCTCGAACATCTAGAGCCATTTTGAGGCCCTAAACGATGTTTTTTTGAAAAACCAGGAGCAACATGGAATTTCATTTGATGTTGCTCACATCAAAAGTTGTAGTCCTCAAATAGATATCTCTAACAAGGTATTATGCACGTCAAACAAAGATCATATGCCAGAGTTACGTGCCCGAGAAGATTGATGTACCAATTTACCCAAATGGGGCCCATAGTTTTGGCGCTTCATCTCCTACGGTTATGTTTTTGGATTTTTAGGGTTTTCCATTGTTTCTAAATAATAAATAGGCCCTCGAGCCTCATTATAACATATTTTAGATTCCTATAGCCGCCACATCTCTTCTCAGAGATAAGCTATCAACGCCCTAGCTAGTTTATTTCCATTCTGTCTGTAAGTATATTTCAATTATTTGTTATTAATGAAATGAAGTTTTATTTCTGGTGCATCTCTACTTTTATGTGTATTTATGTATTTCATTGTGTTCCTGCATAAATCTGCATCAAATTTGTAACATAATTCCCCATAAAGTATGAAGTTAGAAAAGGAGTGATAATTGAAATATTTTATCAAGAAAATGTGTTGAAACAAGGAATGGACTGGTCAGAAACCTGGCAACAATAATCAATGAGTTACAATATAATAATATCATCTCTAAGGTAGGAATTCCCATACTCATAATATAATTGACTAAAAGCATAGATATGGACATGCAAAGATCCATGTCAAATGAGAAAGGTCATGGTCATCAAACATACATAATGGATCCATGCCCACATCACTCAATATGAACATAGCCACTAGACATACATCACAGATCTATGCAACAATCATAAATACTCAAAATAATCCATCTCAACCTAGATGTACAAAAAGGATCTAGGGTTTTCATCTCTATGTTTTCATAGTACGAATCTATCCATGCGAATAAATGTGTTGAGTTCAAACATGGTAGAAATTTCCTGATTACTGATCAATTATGAGAATTGTTGACACATGTGAAATAAAACACCAATAATGACAATGGCCCTTCATTAGGGGAATTTTGAGGTCTAAAATGGGTCTCCTAAGAAAAATGTATAACAAAAATAAACTTTATAAGAACCAATAGGTTTCAAGATGATGACGTCAACCATGGGGGATGATACACCATTTTTTAATTAAAAGGGTAAAAATATTAAAAAATAATAAAATAATAAAACTACTTTTTCAACTCATATTTTCAACTTATCTCCCAAATTTTTTACTCAAATTTCGAGCAGGAGTACTCGTTGGATGAAAAATTTAATTACTCATCAAAGGAGTACTCATGTTGCATACTTTCGATGGAACCTACTATGTGAAAAATGAGAAATACATGAAAAAACATGATTGTAATAACGTTTTTCATGTGTTTATCATTTTTTGTGTCGCAAGGTCCATCGAAAGTATGCAACATGGGTACTACTTGGATGAGGAATTAAATTTTGCATCCAAAAAGTACTCCCGCTCGAAATTTGAGTAAAATATTTGGGAGATAAGTTGAAAATACGAGTTAAAAAAGTAGTTTTTTCTTTTTTCCTTCTAAAATTTGATGATGTCATCAAACCTTATTTTATTATTTCCACTATTATTTTATAATTTCCTTAGGAGGCCCATTTTAGACCTCAAAATTCTCCTAATGAAGGTACTCGTAGAATAATTTGATCGAAGGCCAATGATGTAAACATATCGTTGAAGGCGAGGAAACCTACCATTGTGGCATGCAAGCTCCAAGGTACTCAATGGCTTCTAAATCAAATTCCCAGATAGTGTGATAAAGTCGATAGGAAGTGATTATTTGTAGGAGGGCCTTGATGTATTCTCCATAAACGACATGGAATAGGTATAAATATGTGGAGAAGATCAAATAATAGTGTGATTTAGAATAGATTTTGCAAAACTAGATATTATGGATTTGATCCCTAGTGGAGTTGTCAAATTTTTTGCCAGAGAAATCCTTCTTGTGGACAAGAATTATCTCCCTAGATCCGATACCCATATCTAAAACAAAACAAACAAGAAAATATAGCTTTATTGGCAATAGTGCTTCAGATGATTAAGTATAGAGGTATGACATCAATTTCTGTGAATGTGAAAAAATAATGTGTAACATAATCCCCCCTAAATTATGAAGTTAGAAAAGGAGTGATAACTGAAATACTTTATCATGCAAAGGTGTTGAAATAAGGAATGGGTTGGTTAGAAACTTAGAAATAATAATCAAGGAGTCACAATATAATAATATCATCTCTGAGGTGGGAATTCTAATACTCAGAATATAAGTGACTCAAAGCATAGTTATGGACATGCAAAGATCCATGTCAAATGAGAATGGTCATGGTGATCAAACATAAACCACAGATCTATGTAACAATCCTAAATACTCAAAATAATCAATCTCAACCTAGACATAATAGAAAGGGGTCTTCATCCCTATGTTTTCATAGTACGAATCTATCCATGTGAATAAATGTGTTGAGGTTGAACATGGTAGAAATCATTTGATTACTGGTCAATGATGAGAACCGTTAACAGATGTGAAAGAGACCACCAATATTGATAATGACCCTTAAGGTACTTTAGTACATTATATTAAGTGTGAATATATATTCTCAAGTCAAACACTCATAAAATCATTCGATCAAAGTTCAACTATGTAAACCTATTGTTGAAGGCAAGGAAACCTACCATTTAGGCATGCAAACTCCATGTAACTGAATGGTTTATAAATCAAATTCCTAGATAATGTGCTAAAGTTGATAGGAAGTAATTCTTCATAGGAGGGCCTTGATGTATCCCCCTTCAAAAACACGAAACAAGTAGAATAGAGCATAGTGTGATTTACGATAGAGTTTGGAAAACCAAAATTTTGGGTTTGATCTGTAGAGGAGGCACCAATTTTGTTTCCGGAAAAATAATTCTTGTCGACAAGAATGATCTCCGTAGATTTGATACCTAGATCTAGAACAGGAAAAAAATGAACATATAGCTTTCCCTAAGTCTATTGTAACCAAATTATAAATTAAAACTGAAGTAATATGAGCCCATATGTTATTATTGATGCCTATCCTCGCTAGTTTCTTGAGTCATTGTAGCTTCCAAACTTGTCCTCAATTCTCATGAAGAAGAACCTATAAACAATAGAAACAAATCAACATAAAATAACATATAATCCAAATATAATTTGATAAGACCTATATATATGATCAAGGAGATATAAAAAAAATCATCAAATACATATGTTTGGGGGAAAGAAAAATATAATTATATTAATCACAAAAGGAAGTGGTTACAACCTGATGCCTTATTGTTGTAGATTCCCCTTCAATCTATTCCTCATTTCAACACCCTACCTTTAGAATCATTGAAATCATAATTTGGATTCTTTAGCAGAGATTAATGGAGATCTTAGCACCAAATCCTTTCTAAAATCAATTGAGATCCCTATCTCAATGGGAGATGCTTCTATTTATAGGATTTTGGGAAGGATAAGGGAAAGAGGCTATGATCTATACATATCAAGGATGTAAGCTAGATCCAAAATGATCAGAGTAGATGTCATCCATGAGGATTATATTATAAAATATTCTCCTTTTTAAGTTTTCCTTCTTCAAGATAGTGTCACACTTTGTATTAAAAAAAAACCTACAACAATGTCATGGATTAATAGTTATGTAGCCTGTGAAAATAAGTTAGTTTGCAAGCTATCAATGTGTAACCTAAAACATCCTCATAAATTAGTGTTATTAGAAGGATTTGAACAAGCTTTTCATCTTCGACGGATAGGATTTTCTTCCATATTATTTAAGGATTAATGGCAATAGTGATTTGGATGATGAAGGATAGGAGTACAACATTAATTGCCATGAATGCAACCAAATAATGTGTAACAATGGACCTATCATCTGATGCATCTATTGGCCATATTTATGCATATTTGATACTATAATATTCATTTGAATCCATACAAGTGTATTTTATATATTGTTTCCAATTGAGTAATGTGATTCATTATATCCAAGTACAAGATCATGGTTTTATATCCAAGTACAAGATCATGGTTTTATGAGATTCCAAATACCGACATTTTATGAGCTTCGAAACATCCTTATCTATGCATCCCTTTCCAGCTAGCAGTTATATTTCCAACATTTCCAACAGGGACAACAAAGTATGGTCTCTAGCAGAGCAATAGTTACGTAGTGTTCTTAGTGAGAGGACTTGAGAGTCACTCTAGCCATCTCTGTCGACTTGAGTACTACAATTTTTTAGCACTTTTGTACTTGTATTTCACCTCATTGTTAACAAAATGGCTCAGCTATTCTGTCTATTTTTATGGTATATTCAGTTTATTTCCATATTGTTGTAGTTTCCAATTATTGTGTTGTATATTACTGTCTTTTCCTATTTTGGGATATTACAGTGGTATCAGAGAATGATCTTTGGCTCAGCTTGTGGGCACTACATTTCATGACATAAGAAGAAGAAAAATCAGAAACTAGAGATATGAAATGGTAGAGGAATTAAGTTTTTCCACATTTATCTTCAGATCTATGCAGGATCTCTCCAAAGAGAATAAAAAAGTGAGAAGGGAAAGGAAAAAAGAAACCTCAAGAGGGTTTCAGAATGAGGAAGGTCTAAGCACTTCCTATCGGTAGCATAAACAACCGGCAATGCAAAGAGATGCATGACACTCTACTATGTCCACTTTCCTTGTAGAAGGAGAAGAATGGTATGGAGATGGAGGATATTTGGAGCATGAGACTCTGAGTGATTATATTGCAAAATAAAAATCTCAATCGAGAGTGTTATCACTCATATTGAACCTTAGGCTGAGGGAGGCAATCCTGAGGTAACCTCAAACCAAAATTTAGACTTGGTATCTAGCCCTACCAAGTCAGAGAGGGATCTCTCCACAAAAATCACAACCAAGAGGGCTGGATGAAAAATATTTTAGGCTAGCTAAGGAAAACAGGGGGTTTTGATTTTGATTTTTAGGGTTGGGCTCACTGAATAGGGATTAGGTCAAGGGGAATAGATCAAGGCCAAGCGGATAAAATTGTAGTCTTTTTGATGGGGCAAGGTAGGTAAAATATTTAACATTCAAAAGAGGATTATGAAAATACTGGTGAGAAGCTAAGGAAATCACTTGGAATGTATTTTCCCTAAACTAAAGAGAATGAACACATTATACTAAATTTCCCAAAACAAAGCATAAATAAATATGGATTCTGTATTTCAACTTGAAATCAAGTATATTATAGATATGAAATGGTTTATAAATTAACAATAAATTCTAACAAATTGATAACATAGAGGAAACTATGTCTAAAACTCATACCACATGGATCCCAAGAAAATCGCTGCAATTTTCCATTAATGTCCAAGCCAAGATGATACTTGATCAATACAATCTCTCAAAATGATGCCAACCATTAAAATGAATAAAAAAAAGCACCTTATAGACCTCAAAACCACTTCCTCTCATCCTCAGGGGTCGAATCCATGAGGTGAGGGAGTTGTTACATCAAAAGCTGAACTGAAAGCTAGAATCTAGGACGAGGAAAGTGACTCATTCTTATCTTTAAGAACATATACATTTGACTTCAACTAATGATTTACCAAATGTATATACCTTAGGCAAAAGTAAAATATGAAATTTACAGTGGTAATTTTTTCATTTACCCAAGTAAAAAGTGAAACAGAAGTAAAACTTCAAAATTTGATGAAACTGGTAAAAATGTAAATTTCCTGTTAAAAGCACAGCGCCATGACAGAAAAATTGACCTGTTTTGTAAGCCACTTTTGGAGTCCTTCCCCTTCTCTGAATCAGCTCCATGATAGCTCATTGGAAAGGTCTTTGAGTCTAGTTTCCAAATAGTCTTTCACTTTCGCAAATGGTGTCCGTCAGCCCTATCAAAAACCTCTTCTCCCAAGGCTAGTAAATGTGCAGCGCTAGGGTCAAAAAGAGGGCAGAAACATGTTTTTTTGGTGGTTTTTTGCCTCTTTGAGTGACCAGATCTGCTCCAAATCTCCTGAAACTTGCCAAGGTTGATGTAAAAATCATTATTAACATGATGATGTTTACCATTTTGCAATTGGATGTCCCAAAAAAGAGCACATTGATAGTGGCACTACGTGTTTAGTAAATTCGCAGTGTGCTAAATTGTCCAAAAATCAAAATTTGCACAAGAATGCTACATGTGCCAAAATTGTGAATTTTATTGCTGATTTAGTGGTTAGAGGCATGGAGAGACACCTCGGTAATAATATTCAACTTCTCCTTCTCCTTTGGCTTGGTCAAAGCCCGAATCTTTGCATGGGCTCGTTTGAGCTTGGCCCTTACAATTCTATTTCTCATGGCATAGTGTTTTGCCATATTCCTCTAAATATCAATGTCTTTATTTGCCTTCTCTAGTAGGGTGCTCTAGATGTGAATTGGTTCTCTCGAGCCAAGACTCTCTATCTCTTCTAATCTCTATGGAAAGCAGCTCATTTGGAGTAAGTTGCTCTCCCAATTTAGCCTCTTTCTGCCTTTCCCAAGCTAAAGTCTCCTTTAGCCCAATTGTCTTCGGTCTCTGTCTCGGAAGCTGATCTTCCTCATCATCACTATCATCCAATATGCCCAAGGTTTCCTCCAGCAAGGCCTTGGCCTTTCCTGCCTTTCTTTGAGCTCTAATTGTATTGACCGCACTGATGGTTTGCTTAGTCTTAAGCTGTTGATTTTCTAGCTCAAAAAAGGCAATCACGTACTGTGCTCTATCAAGATTAGCTTGAAGCTCACTAATATTGGCCTCCTTACCTCTGATCACTGCACTAGTGGCTCTATCCTCATCCTCCTCATCAATCTCAATCAACTAAAACTCCTGCTCAGTTTTATGTTTATCCTCCTACTCAACAATGATAGGCTCCGTAGCCTTTTCCTTGCCCTTGTATACCTTTTTTTCTAATGAAGAAGGCATTTACCCTTTCAAACCATGCGAAGCAAACACATGCCTATGGCCTCTCTGATATGTCATGGGAAATGGCTCAATATCAGTCATTTTAGTGCAAGCTGCCTCAATGTCTCTTTCAATGTTTGATGCTCTGGTATCATGATGTGATGGTGAAGGGTTATAGAAAGGTGATGAGGTAGGATCAACATGAGGTGATTGGATTTGAGTGGGTGGTGATGTATGAACAGTGGGATGTGATGGAGAAGTGGATACGAGAGGATGAGATGATAAAGGAATATCCTGCTCATGATGGTTATGTGGAGTAGTGAAAACCTCATTTGCAATGAATGCATCCCATGAAATTTTTTCTGTTGAAGCTGATGCATGACAACCATTTTGATGAGTGAATGATGAAATAGACTCTACATTTGATGATTGTAATCTCTCTTTTGCACAATATAGGCCATCTTGTCAATGCTGCGAAAAATATAGTAAGGTAAGTGTAGCATTCTAACTCTAGTGAAATGCATGAGGCATCGGATATGGTATGAGTAGAGTCAAGAAAACTTCCCCCGACAAGTGAATTATTTCATGATTATCCTCATCATAGGAACATACCGATCAAGGAGATGAGAGAAAGGGAAAATTGACTTCTTGTGATTCTTGTAGCTAGGTTTTGAGGTACGGTTCATAATAGCTCATATCCAAATTTGATTGTTTAAACCACCTCTCTCCCACACTAGGGATCCCTATAGCAGCTACAATAGCATTGGTTGACATATCAAAAGTGACCCCCACAAGAGTGACATGTTTGTCATGTAGATTGGTGATGAACAACCTTGTTAACTCTGTGTGATTTTGGATTTGTTGCACTCTCTCACAAAACTCAAAACATCCCACGTGTTTGAAGCAAGACACAGTGAGAGGAGAGGCCATAAGATCTCTTGTAGTGATTGGTTCAAACCTGTTAATTTTACATCCTTTATGGTCATTTCTTCTTGGCATTTGTGCCTCACCAATACCACTATCTTCTTCTTCTGACATCTTAAAACTCTGACTTATGAAACCCTAGGGTACCAATTGGAATGGAATGAAAGGGAAGGGAATGAGATGGCTAACTTAAACAAGTGAAGGGAATGAAGTGAATGGACAAACTAGGTCAATGAAAATTACCCTACTTGTGACTGATATATGTTTTAGGAGATGAACCAAGTGTATGAACAGTGATTATAAACTGAAATTAGGGGTTTCATTTAGGGTTTCACTTCAATGCATTCAAGAACTATCAAATATCATAGCAGAAAAGTTATGATATGTACTTATTGATTTAGGGCTTCTTAGAGGGTTATAGGAGAAGTTTGAAGTGGTTTTGAAATTGTTTGAATGACACAAACCCTCAAAAATATTCACTGTGCAAGCGCGAAATGCCACTGTGTAAGGGTGCAATGCCTATCCAAACACAAAGCGCCTCTAAATGAGCACACAACACCTTCACAATTAACACTATTTTCTCCTGGCAAGGGTGTAGTGCCACTGGGCAGGCGTGCAATGCCGGTTCAAATGCGTAGCGCCAACCTTCTGAACGTGCAGCGCCTATGGATTTGGCCCAAAATCGCTCAAAAAACTTAGATATTATTCTCTTCTTGAAACTTCTGATGCTTTGAAAGGCAACAATGGCTTATTTGAAATGTTTGATAGGCTTTATAGTGAAGTGATTTTTTATTTAACTTTGAAATATCCACTTTTCTAATGTTTGAAGTCCTTTTCTTTGTCACTGATGCTTTTTTGACCTTTTGGCATTGTAGGTTGCTGAAGTCATGGAGTTGGATTTTTCATTTGCTCACTGAGGCTTGAAATGATTTCTTTGACAGCTTTGGGATTTTATTAATTACATATAATAACATGAAATTACATTTGGAAAAAATTAAAATAAATTACATAAGTGACTTTTCTATCAAAATGGTATTTTTATAAAAAAGTCCTTAAACTGAAAATATAACCTTTGAATTATAATGAATCTGTCATGATGATCATATTAAATCCCTCTCATATATGTGCTGACCTCATCAGAATGAAGGAATGACCTTGAAAAGTGCAAAACCCTAATGACCTAATGGGACTGCCTTTTGACCTGATTTTGAATGAGATTTTGACTTAAAAGACTTTCAAGTGAAACAAGAATTTCCATAAGTGTTATTATGATACGGGGAAATGGGAATGAGTCAGCAATATGAATCTTGGAGGGAGAGTGAAGTTTATTGACAAGGAAAACCACCAACGAAAAAATTTTAAGTCATGACCTAATGGAATGATGAAAAAATTATTCAGAATGGGACACCTAAGATGCACTTGCAAATGTGTTTTGATCCCTAGTGGAAGTACGTAAATATTGACACTAACATTGGCTCCAGCTGGGGATGGTAGCTCCTTGGAGGTGCCAAGAAAACCGTAGACCAAGTGTCTATTTCCTTGGGCAATGGAGTCAATAGCTAAAAACAAAACTGAATACTGAAAGAAACTTGACTCAAAAAATTGACTTAAGACTGAATCAAACTAAAACACAACTGAAAAACTCAAAAAAATGCTCAGATTTGAGCTTATTCAACAAAACCTACTCTAATTGATCCATACATCACATGATCAAGTGAAATGGAACAACCAATGCAACCATGTAAGAATTCTGGCTGCTATTTGAATTCTCCATTAGCTAAGAACTACTGAAAGGAAACCCCCATGAAAACTTGTCAACAGATCGAATATTGATGAAATTGTAAAGCACGAGCCCACCGAGTGACTTCAAGAATGTTGCGAAAGGATCTTCATATGAATACAGATTGATTTCCAGCCCATCGAATACATTACTGCTCTGCTCTAGGTAGTCTTCGTACCTTGGTTTTAAAATTTTCCTAACATCTGTGCTTTCTTTCTTTGATGACTGCATCAAGTTGACAAAAGAATCGTGAAACTCATGAATGACTATTTTTCCTTAATGATCAAAAACAGAAAACAAAAATCTTCTTCATTACTCTCCTAATATGAATGCAAATCATGGTATGAGCTTTGTAATAAAACACCTACTGAATAAGATAATGAAGTCGGTTATCGGATCAAGTTTATATCAACACTCTTTTCAGGCTCATAGTTAGCTAATGGAGAAGGACTTTTACTGCAGATATCATCCAAAAAATAAGCTATTGGGTCATGAAAAACATGAAAAGACTACTGTGACCTATTTTCCATTGGTTTTAATGAGAATGCATGACACTCTACATGCTGCTCATCCTTTTCTTTAGAGATATTATGAAAATTTTCCTTTAAAAACTAAAATGCTTCAAGACACAATGGTACAAAATCATCTTGCATCATTTGATCACGTGTTTCAATTTCCAAGCCTTCATCCGCAACCTGACATTCAATGGCATTTGGTGGCTGCAAATCTGGAGCTAAGGAGAATTCTATGTCGCAAATGATTTCCTCAACCATTTCAGGAGAAGGTTTCTCATTAACAAATTGCTCAAGAAGTTCATTATCTACCTCAACCTCAACATTAAAACTGAAAGACTACTGATTTCTAATCTTGGAAAAAAATTATTTCAGAAATTGAAATGATGCAAAACATAAAGGCAAAGATACTTCACTTATTTCAAAATTTTCAACATTTTCCTCATCTCTGTTATCATAAATATGCATCAACTGATCACCATATTCGAGTTGTTGGAACTGAACTTCATCCCACAAATCAACTGTTGATTGCTATGCAAGATTAGCTTCTATTTGGAGAACATAATCATCATCATACTAATCAAAATTTGGAAAATCATCAATATAAGTAATGTCACCAATCATACACATTAGATTATCAGATTGTTTCTCCTCGGATTGATCTACAAATCCATTTTTTATCTGTGGTGGGTGGGATTAGTAGGAAAATATTTAGGGTTTGCAATCTCTTCTTTTTCTGGGATAAGTGATTCATGATTATCTTGAATGGAAAATACATCTCTCATGGTGATCCTTTTCATAATTTCCTCTATTTTACTTACCAAAATGTCGAGCTTTACCTCTAAAGATGTCAGGTGTTCTGCAGTGTTCTTCTTCTATTCTTCCTTCAACTTTTCCCTTCTGATCAGAAAATTAGCCACTACATCTACTGCACTATTCTACATCTCTTCAAGTGTTGCAAGGTTCCTTTCTTTCAGATGAAACTCCATTTCCAGATCAAAGGCATTCGGGTAATGTAAAAGAGCTAAGCCAAGAGGGGGTCTTATATCAACAGGTATCGAATAATACTTGATTGAATTTGGCATAAAACTGTTCTACTATCTCCCCTATTTGTCTTTTCAGCTGTGCATACTCTTCCAGAATCAGGAAAGGGTTTTTTTTTATCACCCACTTGTCAAGGAAAACTTTGATGAACTACGGGAAATCTGAGATACTTGCAGGAGGAAAGATTTTGAACCAACTCTTGACTTTGCTTTGCAAAGAAAGAGAAAATAGCCTGAAACTGACATCCTCTTCATCAACTTCAAAAATGTCTAAGAAAGTCTCAAAATTCTAGATATGTCTCTCAACAATGATGTTTTCATATTCACCATCAAACCTCGGCAGATATAGGTAATGATTTTCGGGGAAAGCATGGAGTATAGGAGGTAAGATGAGTGGTTTATATCGATCAGAGTCTATAGAAGGTGTAGGATTATGTACAAAAGCTATAGGATTAGTCTTGATCTCTTTAGGCTCATCAATTTGAAGATGGTCATCATAAGATTTAGAAAAAGGATGTGGACCAAGATCAAGGGAAAACTCGGTATTTACACTTTTCGAATAGGTAGAATCAAGATTTTGATCATCACCATACAACAAACTCCGAAAAACTTTAAGGATAGTTTCAGGAAAAGAAAAGAAGTAATTTACAAGAAAGTAGATTAGATCTTGAATACAATTCCACTTTGAATACCTGACCTTTGTGTAATATCCTTCCATTTTCTTGCTGGCAAGGTCGGTCCTCCAATGGAGTGTTTACATCAATTTGGAGTTGCCAGGTGAAGAGTTCAGCCCAGGGAAAATTTTATGGATGGAGAATTATCTTGAAGTTTAAAAAATTGGTGAATCTCACTAATCCCTAATATGCAAACTATAACATGTTTATTGATGTATTTGTAAAATTATTCAAATTTATAATGATATTATATATACCCTCTATATGATTTTGGTGATTTTTAATGTAAAATATTTTTATATTGTATAATTTGGGCGAATCATTTTTATAAAAAAATGGAAATTGGCGAATCTTTTTTTGGGGATATCATGGAAAATTAGCCCACCTGCAAATATTAGACCCTAAAATTTTCCATGGTTTGGCCTTCATATGCATCTAATTGATGGCCACCATCAGCAATCAGATCTAAAATTTGTCGTTCTTTCCTAGGGAAGATATCATCTTTCGTTCCCCAGCAACGACGCCAAAATGTTATCACTCAGATTGAACCTTAGGATGAGAGAGGCAATCTCGAGGTAACCTCAAACCAAAATTTAGACTTGGTATCTAGCCCTACCAAGTCAAAGAGGGATATCTCCACAAAAATCATAGCCAAGAGGGCTGGATGAACAAGATTTTAGGCTAGCTTAGAAAACATGGGGTTTGATTTTGATTTTAGGGTTGGGCTCATTGAACAAGGATTAGGTCAAGGGGAATAGATCAGGGCCAAGGGGATGAAATTGAATTATTTTTGATGGGGCAAGGTAGGTAAAAGATTTAACATTCAAAAGAGGATTAAATGAGATGAAAAGACTGGTGAGAAGCTAGGGAAATCATCTAGAATGTATTTTCCCTAAACTGAAGAGAATGAACACATTATATTAAATTTCCCAAAACAAAGCATAAATAAATATGGATTTTGTCTTTCAACTTGAAATCAAGTATATTATAGATATGAAATGGTTTATGAATTAAAAATACATTATAACAAATTGATAACAGAGAGGAAACTATGTCTAAAATTCATACCACATGGATCCCAAGAAAATAGCTGCAATTTTCCATTAATGTCCAAGCCAATATGATACTTGATCAATACAATCTCTCAAACTGATGCCAACCATTACTATGAATAAAAAAATACACCTTATAGACCTCAAAACCACTTCCTCTCATCCTCAGGGGTCGAATCCATGAGGTGAGGGATTTGTTACATCAAAAGCTAAACTGAAAGCTAGAGTCTAGGATGAGGAAAGTGACTCATTCCTATCTTTAAGAACATATACATTTGACTTCAACTAATGATTTATCGAATGTATCTACCTTAGGTAAAAGTAGAATATGAAATTTACATTGGTAACTTTTTAATTTACCCAAGTAAAAAGTGAAAGAGAAGTGAAACTTCAAAATTTGATGAAACTGGTAAAAATTTAAATTTCCTGGTAAAAGCGCAGCGCCATGATAGAAAAATTGACCTGTTTTGTAAGCCACTTTTGGAGGCCTTCCCCATGTCCAAATCAGCTCCATGATAGCTCATTGGAAAGATCTCTCAGTCTAGGTTCCAAATATGCTTTCAAGTTCCCAAAATGGTGTCAATATTCCCTATAAAAAACCTATTCTACCAAGACTGGTAAACGCGCAGCACCAGGGTCAAAAAGAGGGAAGAAACATGATTTTTTGGTGGTTTTTTGCCTCTTTGAGTGACCAGTTCTACTCCAAATATCCTAAAACTTGCTGAGGTGGATGTAATAATCATTATGAACATGAGGATTCTGTTCATTTCTCAATTGGATGTCCCAAAAAAGAGCGCAGTGATAGTGGCACTGTGTGTTTAGCAAATTTTCTGTGTGTTAAATTGTCCAAAAATCAAAATTTGCACAAGAATGCCACATGTGACAAAGTTTTGAATTTTCTTGCTGATTTAGGGGTTAGAGGCATGGAGGGACACCTCAGCAAGAAAATTCAACTTATCCTTCTCCTTTGGCTTGGTCAAAGCCTGAATCTTTGCATGGGCTTGTTTGAGCTTGGCCCTTGCAATACTGTTTCTCATGGCATAATGTTTCGCCATCTTCCTCTAAATGTAAATGTATTTATTTGCCTTCTCTAGTAGGCCCTCCAAATGAAAATTGGCTCTCTCAAGCCAAGACTCTCTGTCTCTGCTAATCTCTGTGGCAACCAATTCATTTGGAGTAAGCTGCTCTACCAATTTAGCCTCTTTTTGCCTTTCCAAGCTAAATCCTTCTTTAGCCCAATTTTCCTCGGTCTCTGTCTCAGAAGCTGATCTTCCTCATCATCACTATCATCCAATATACCCAAGGTTTCATCCAGCAAAGCCTTGGCCTTTCCTACCTCTCTCTGAGCTCTGATTGTCTTGACCTCACTGATGGTTTGCTTAGTCTTCAGCTGTTGATTTTCTAGCTCAATAAATTCAATCACGTACTGTGCTATATCAAGATTAGCTTGAAGCTCACTAATATTGGCCTCCTTGCCTCTGATCACTGCACTAGTCGCTCTATCCTCATCCTCCTCATCAATCTCAATCAACTGAAACTCCTGCTCAGTTTCATGTTTGTCCTCCTGCTCAACAATGATAGGCCCGGTAGCCTTTTCCTTGCCCTTGTCTACCTATTTTGTTGATGAAGAAGGCATGGCCCCTTTCACACTATGTGAATAAAAAACATGCCTGTGGCCTCTCTAATATGTCATGGGAAATGAATCAATATCAGTCATTTTAGTGCAAGCTTCCTCAATGTCTCTTTCACTGTTTGATGCACCGTATCATGATGTGATGGTGAAGGGTTATAGAAAGGTGATGAGGTAGGATCAACATGAGGTGAATGGATGTGAGTGGGTGGTGATTTATGAATAGTGGGATGTGATGGAGAAGTGGATACGAGAGGATGATATGATGAAGGAATATCCTGCTCATGATGGTTATGTGGAGTAGTGAAAACCTCATTTGCAATGAATGCATCCCATGAATTTTTTTTCTATTGAAGCTGATGCATGACCACCATTTTGATGAGTGAATGATGAAATAGACTCAAAATTTGATGATTGTAATCTATCTTTTGCACGATATAGGCCATCTTGTCAATGTTGCAGAAAATATAGTAAGGTAAGTGTAGCATTCTAACTCTAGTGAAATGCATGAGGAGTCAGATATGGTATGAGTAGAGCCAAGAAAACCTCCCCTCACAAGTGAATTATTTCATGATTATCCTCATCATGGGAACATATCGATCAAGGAGATGAGAGAAAGGGAAAATTGACTTCTTGTGATCCTTGTACCTAGGTTTTGAGGTAGTATTCATAATAGTTCATATCCAAATTTACTTGTTTAAACCACCTCTCTCCCACACTAGGGATCCCTGTAGCAGCTGCAATAGCATTGGTGGACATATCAAAAGTGACCCCCGCAAGAGTGACCTGTTTGTCATGTAGATTGGTGATGAAGAGTATTGTTAACTCCGGGTGATTTTGGATTTGCTGCACTCTCGCACAAAACTCAAAACAACCCACATGTTTGAAGCAAGACACAGTGAGAGGAGAGGCCATAAGTTCTCTTGTAGTGATTGGTTCAAACCTCTTATTTTTCCCTCCTTTATGGTCATTTATTCTTGGCATTTGTGCCTCACCAATACCACTATCTTCTTCTTCTGACATCTTAAAACTCTGTCTTATGAAACCCTAGGGTACAAATTGGAATGGAATGAAAGGGAAGGGAATGAGATGACTAACTTAAACAAGTGAAGGGAATGAAGTGAATGGAAAAACTAGGTCAATGAAAATTACCCTGCCTGTGACTGATATATATTTTAGGAGATGAACCATGTGTATGAACATTGATTATAAACTGAAATTAGGGTTTCATTTAGGGTTTCACTTCAATGCATTCAAGAACTATCAAATATCATAGAAGCAAAGTTATGATATGTACTTATTTCTTAAGGGTCTCTGAGAGGGTTACAGGAGAATTTTGAAGTGGTTTTGAAATTGTTTGAATGGCACAAAACCTAAGCAATCTTCACTCTGCAGGCATGCAACACCACTGTGTGAGGGTGCATCGCCTATCCAAATGCCCAGTGCCTCTGTCTAAACGCAAAACGCCTTCATAATTAACATTGTTTTCTCCTGGCAAGGGTGTAGTGCCACTGGGCAGACTCACAACGCCAGTTAAAACGTGCAACGCCAACCTTCTGAATGCACAGTGCTTGTGGATTTGGCCCAAACTCGCTCAAAAAACTTAGAAATTTTTCTGTTCTTGAAACTTTTGATGCTTTGAAAGGAAACAATGGCTTATTTGAAATGTTTCATAGGCTTTATAACTAAGTGAATTTTGATTTAACTTTGAAATATCCACTTTTCTAATGTTTGAAGTCTTTTTCTTTGTCACTGATGCTTTTTTGACCTCTTGGTATTGCAGGTTACTGAAGTCATGGAGTTTTCTTTTTAATTTGATCAATGAGGCTTGACATGATTGCTTTGAAAACTTTCAGATTTTATTAATTACATATAATAACATGAAATTACATTTAGAAAAAATTAAAATAAATTACATAAGTGACTTTTCTATCAAAATGGAATTTTGATAAAAAAAAGTCCTTAAACTAAAAATATAACCTTTTAAGTATAATGAATCTATCATGGTGATCATATTCAATCCCTCTCATTTATGTGCTGACCTCATCAGAATGAATGAATGCCCTTGAAAAGTGAAAAACCCTAATGACCTAATGGGACTACTTTTTGACCTGATTTTGAATGAGATTTTGACTTAAAAGACTTTCAAGTGAAACAATAATTTCCATAAGTGTTATTATGCTCAAGGGGAAATGGGATTGAGTAAGCAATATGAATCTTGGAGGGAGAGTGAAGTTTATTGACAAGGAAAACCAGCAGCGGAATAATTTTAAGTCATGACCTAATGGAATGATGAAAATTTTATTCAGAATGGGACACTTAAGATGCACATGCAAATGTGTTTTGATCCCTCATGGAAGAATGAAAATACTGACACTAACAGAGAGCATTCAAATAGAATCTAACTCTCCAATAGTTTTGCTAGATTAAGGAGAAATAGAGACCCCGCAACAAAAATAGAAGAAGAGGGCACATTCAGAATAGATTTTTATGCCTACATTTGATGGGTCATCCACAAGCACGAAAAAATATTGGATGAAATAGTTAGATGATTTATTCCACCTACACCTAGTAGCGAAAAGGGAGGCCATTGAGATTGCAGCGCTGCACCATGAGGGTGAATCAAATGATTGGTGGTTCAGCCATATGGAACATGCAAGAGTGACTGCATATGCAAACTTCACTCAAAGGTTGGTAGAGAGGTTTGACAGAAGAAAATCGGAGACACTTTCCATAGAGATATTTTCCGACATTTATGAGGAAGTATGGGAGAAGAAAAGGGAAGATGTCAGCACTATTGCTCCGGAAGAAGAGCAACTACCACCACCACTGACTGTAGTAGAAGTACTTACATTAGTAGGAGGAACGCTTTCATATTTTCAAGATGGTCCTAAGAATTTGACATTGAGA
The DNA here is from genome assembly GCA_034641835.2 of Pinus albicaulis. Classification (NCBI taxonomy): domain Eukaryota; kingdom Viridiplantae; phylum Streptophyta; class Pinopsida; order Pinales; family Pinaceae; genus Pinus; species Pinus albicaulis. Next base: position 1,045,215,614 of record CM076582.1, on the reverse strand, counting down.
GTCCCATGCACGATTCAGGAGGTGCATGAGGAGGAGAAAGCAGATACTAGCACTGGTGAAATAGTAGAGGAGCAACCATCACCATCACTAGAAGTTGGAGAAGAAATTGCACCAGTTGGAGGAACTATTTTAGCTTTTCAAGATGTTCCCAAGTATAATATGATCCAAGATTTGAAAACATTTCCACCCCATATTATTTCAACACCTCAGATTGAGATTTGTGGGGTCATGCCATCAGGGAAATTACATGACCAAGGGTTAGAGAACCTTACTGATTTGGAGCAGCAGACTATCACTATGCAGAGGACCCTTGACTTGTTCAAGGAGGAGATTTATAGCCATTCTAGTTTTACATTGTTGAGCTGCACACAACACTTTGTGATGGAGTGTGGAGTTTCAGAGGATGGGATGAGCATAGTCCTAATATAGGGAAGCTATACAATATATTTCGAGAACTGGAGGTTACTGTCGAATGAAATGTCGTATTCTATTTATGACAAAGAGATATTGGCCATTATGCATGCATTGGTCAAATTCTGGTAATTGTTTATTGATAATAGATTTCGAGTGAAGAACAACCACCATGGTCTCCGAAAGATTTTTGAGGAGGAGCAACAGCTGTAGGAGAGGCAACAACAATGGATTAGTACAATTCAGGACTATGAGTTTAGCATTGTGTATGGAGAGGGCCATGAGACAACAGATGCACTGTAAGGGAGATCAATAGCACTGTCACTGAGGAACAGTGATGATTTGGGGGCCCAATTATTCTTTAAGCATTCCAATGACCGCTTCACTTATGAAGCATTGGATGGGAAGATGGTAGATGATATACACCTTGTGATGGATAAAATATTCCATTATTAGGATAGAGCCTTCTTGACGAGATTCTCACAACTCAAAGAGAAGCTTTTGCATAAAACATATTCAAAACTTCATAGGTTCTATTGGGCCATCAGTGAGAGGTTCTCATGGATAGACCTCAAGGAGGATGCACTTCGACATATCATGGAGTGAAAATATTGTCATCAGATTGTGGAGGATGGTATTCTCCATTGGGTGGATACCGAGATGGAGCATGATATTAGTCATCACCCATAGTTGGATGGATGGATGGGGATGACGAGAAAGTGGTTGAAAAGCTACTTGCAGATCTATGACATGGGGCAGCAGGAAGCATGACTGATATGACTTCTCTTGGGTCAGTATGGTTACCACTCAACATTTCACATCTACATGATTCATACCTTGCATAGTACTGGTGTGATGCAGCAACGAGATGCGTGGTTGCACTGGTTACTTTTGAGAGAGTTTGGCCATCACATGACATATCACATATCCATGAGTATATTATTGTTTGGGACATTGCATGACACTCATATGGTGTGGCAGTAAGGAGCTTGGTTATGTTGGTCTGGTGTGACATTATACATGTCAACCTATATGTCATTGCTTCATGCTTTACATTATGATGATGTAAGGTGGAAGCAAGAGTCATTACTACTCTGGTTACTCTTGGGATAATATGGGCTGACATTCTCCAATACCTTGCATGATGATGATGTAGGATGGCAACATGAGGCCTTGTTGCATTGGCTTCTGTTAGGAGAGTATGGCCACCATACTTGGTATGATGATGAGGTGGAATGGCAGCAAGAGGCATTGTTGCGATGGTTTCTATTGGGAGAGTATGGTCTGACATATCACATGTGAACCCATATATCTCTATTTCCTATTTTTCACAGTGTTGAGATGATTCTTGGAGAAATTAAGGCCAACAGGGCGAAGGATTGGAGCATGGAGAGACACTACCTACTCTATGTAGCATAGGTTGGAGAGATAGTTGATGAGTTGGGAATTTTCACTTGGGGAAGAAACCACTACACTTCACATATCTCATGCAGAGAAGAGGCTCTTCGACAATAGATGGTTGCCACTTGGGGATTCATTGATGAGGAGAGGCATCTAGCTACACAGTTGGAGGCCATTATAGATATTCTAGAGAGGTAGCTATGGATTTGGGCATACATAACACATTGGAGTATATGGGGAAAACTTACATATGAGGATGCCACTTGGGAGGGAGATGGATTTCTGCAGCATTCACTTTTGCAGTTGCTTAAGGAAAAGCAACATTTTGGTGGGGAGGACTATGATATTCCAAATATTCCATCAGTTAATTGGAATATTAGTATTATCACTAGAAAATCAGACAAGCAAACATAACATTATTAAATGTCAGGCAGAAGGATTTACAGGGCTGAGGCACATTAGAGAATATGAAAAATTTAAAATATATCTAAGGTTCAAAGGAAAAATCAAATTGTGCACTGAAGAAACCAGAAAAATATGCCTTTGCGTGCATATTTCTTCGATAGGCGTGCCTTTGCGTGGCTTTCCTCAAAAAGCCACGCGGACCTGAGAGTGGTGGAAGTCACTTTCCGAGACCATAAGTTTCACTCTAGGAAATTGATCCCACACTTGAGGCTGCCTAAGGACAGCCATCCAAGCCTCCTTAGGACCTCAAGGGAGCACACAATGGAATAATGTGGCACATAATGGAATCATCCTCCTCTCTTGGGTCACCATCCATCAATGTACCAAGAGAGGGAAGGAGAGTTTGAATTCTTCTATAAAAGGCCACCAAGAGATGAACAAAGGGAGAAAACATTGTTATGCTGGCCAAAATTTCCCCAAGCAATCCAGCAGTGTGTGATCCAGAGCAGAGATAGGGATTCAGTTGTTGGCCATCCAACAACACCAATCCTTTAGAGTAGAGAGAGATACTTTGTGCCAAGGTAGCTCGTAGGTAAAGACATCCTTGCATCGGGTCTTAGAACTCCCTAGTTCTAAGGGCCCCTTGGAAAGTGCGTAAACGTTTCATCATTTATTCCTATTAGCACTCAATAAGAGGGGACGTAACTGCCACCGTTTATATTATTGAAGTTGTTTGACTCTATTTAGAGATTTTGTGTTATGTGTTTTAGTTTATTTTTTATTTTCTCTCTATGTATGCATGCTATTTTCTTATCTAGTATGTTTTATGTTTTGGCATGTTCACTAACTTGTTGACTCCCTTAATTATCTTCCTGTGACCAGGAACTTAAGAGGAAACAACCACTCCTCTTAAGCAGGTGTGGTTTGGTACACTTGTGTACCAAATCCACCTACACAATTAGAGTTCTTACTTTTCATAATTAGTGAAGTAAATAAAATGGTGGAGGGACCCATAAACCCAATAGATGAATAAAATCCACTTATGTTGTGTGAATGTTGGTTAGTTAGGTAGTGAATTAGCATTATGGAGTAATGGATAAGCTTATTAATGAAGTAAGAGTGGATATCATATAATAATAATGAGGAATATGATGGAGATAATGGAGGAATAAAAGTAATATCATGGGGGAATAATGATGAAGTGATGGAGGAAGTGGTGCATTAAATGCACACATGATGGAGGGAGTGGAGAGTAAATGCAGAGATAATGGAGATCATGGACGACAACGTAATCTCTATGGAGGCTAGTGGCCACATGTGCAATGCAGTAATGAGTTGTTCCAAGGCTAGGTAAGGCTCACAAGCATAAACAGAAGGTGAGGGAAACCATAGACAGAATTTTGGATTTTGATATTGTATTGTCGTTTTGAGATTTATTTGCACGCTTTAGCTGTTTAGCTAAGTCTGCTGTGATGTTTATCACACGGGTGTCTCCGAGTGGAGATCCCACCCTTATCCATGGGGAACTTCGTGTGTGTTAGGTCCTCATATTACTAGCATAGTCCCTTATTGTTGTTAGTGTAACCCCCCTATTTTTATTGTTGTACCCTTGTAACCCCCATATTGTTATTATTGTGCCCTTAAAATATTATTGTTAGGTTGGCTAGGATTACATTGTGGCCCCATGGACTCCTATATATAGAAAGGAGGTTTTGTCATTTGTATCATCCAAGAATTGTTCATTCATGTAATGTATTGAGTTTCAGTAGAAACATTTCTGGCGTTGAATCTCTTTTATTCTCTTTTTGGAACTGATTTCAACATTTGGTATCGAGCTTTGATTGTTTTTCTAGGGTTTCATTGCACCAAACAGATCATCGTGGAATTTTCGATATAAATTTTTTTCTACGAAGGTTCAGAAGCTGAAATTTTTAGAGCATGAAGCCAAACTCCTGAGGACCATCTTTGCAAAACTTTAGAGCTTGGTTCACAATATTTTTGGATATATGATCTGTGGAAGTTAGGACTTTTTCAGGCTCCTGAATTTCATCTCAAAGAGGTGATCGTGGGAAAATCTTCATAACTCTCTCTTTGAGCATTGGATTGGAATTCTATAAAATGTGGTTGGAATTACACATGCTTTAGTTTCCTGTCTATAAATTTCAGATCCAAAGGAGTAAATAGTGACACGTGGAAAGTCGTACAAGTTCGCTCTACTGAACTAGTCCATAATTAGCTCATTGTGGGAGATTGGACATAACTTTTCCTTGAAGAATCCAAATCAGGTCAGACCTATGTCATTTTAAAGAGGATTCAGAGGGCTACCTTAGGGCCAAATTTAAAATATTGAAGATCCAAAATCACAGAGATAATTCAGTTTCAATATCGAGCTCCTTAAAAGCAAGAAAAAGGTGTGTATTTTTTTCGAATTACATAAGTCTCGTTTGAAAAAAAATTAGTTTGAATTTATTGCAAGGGCATATTGAAGAATATATATTTGTATTGGGTTCTAAAATGCCCCCTAAAAATAATTCAACACCAATTAAGCCTTCAGAAGTCTCTACTATGACTCATGAAGACGACGAAACACAACATGAGATATCAGAATTACAAGAGCAAGTGCACCAAATTTCGCTATCGCAAAGAGCAACAAAAAATGAAATGGAAGTTTTGAAGAAAGGCGTGGAAACTAAGATGGATAGTTTACGGAAAGGCGTGGAAGCTAAGATGAATGGTTTGAAAGCTAAGATTGATGGCATGGAAGTGGGCATGGAAGCTAAGATGGATGGCATGGAAGCTAAGATGGATGACATGGAAGCTAAGATTGATGAAAAAATGAAAGACAACATTGAAAACATGAAGAATGATTTGGCAAAGTTGATACAAGAAATGTTTCCTAATGGCGAAAAGATAGTAGAGGAAACTCATGATGAGAATAAAATACATGTTAATCGTGATTTCATAAACTCTAATGTTGGATTGAAGAACCACCATATTCCAAAGATGGATATGAGGAAGTTTGATGGCAAGGATCCCGTAACATGGATACTACATATGGAGTAATATTTTGATCTCAATAATGTGCAAAACACACAAAAGGTACGCATTGCAACTTTACATTTAGAACAAAATACATTTGTATGGTATCGATGGCTTTGCTCCCGTAAAAAATTGTCACTTGGTCAATTTTTATGGAGGAAATGATAGCACATTATGAGGATACAAAGAGCAACACCTTCTTTAGCCAATTGATAAATCTCAAACAAAAGGTTTCAGTGGGGGAGCACATTGAGGACTTCCAAAAATTGAATATAAGGGTAACTGATATTTCATAGGAACACATGATTGATCTCTTCATAGGTACTTTAAAGGATAACATCCAACATGAAGTTCGTGTTTTGGAACCTGATTCATTGGAGAAGGCATTCAGTTTGGCAAGAAAAATTGAATGTAAAATTATGGCGACAAGGAAGCCTACCACTCACTTCTATAAAGAAGGAAGTGTTGCTACGCCTAGATTTCCACAACCTACAAGGTTGACACCACAAAAATTGGAAGAAAAAAGAGCAAAAGGGCTTTGCTACAGTTGTGATAGAAAATACATTAAAGGTCATAAGTGTGCTGAGAAGAAATTATTTTACATAGATTGTGAAGAGGAAGAAGAAAATGAACAAGAATCTTCAAAAGAAGAGGATATACACCAGGAACTAGCCCTAGAAGAGGAAGAAATGAGTCCGACCATATCGTGTAATGCATTTGCAGGAATTACCACTCCTCAAACTCTCAAGATAGAAGGACATATCAAGAAGAAAAAAGGTAATAGTGTTGATTGATTCAGGTAGCACCCATAATTTTATTCATTGTAAGGTAGCCAAGGAATTGAATTGTTTCCTATACCCAGCACCAGAATGTCAAGTGATGGTTGCAAATGGAGGAACTATAAATTTCTCTGGAAAATTCCATAATATAAAGCTAGCCATGGGGGAATATGTATTCAATAGTCCAATTCTTTCCATCCCAATGGGAGGTGTTGATGTTGTACTAGGAGTACAATGGTTACAATCTTTGGGGATGGTAGCTTTTAATTTTCAAGAACTCTTCTTGAAATTTTTTTCAGAAGGAAAGGAAATCGAATTACGGGGTATCGTAGGGAAGCTAGGAAAGATAATAAGCTCTAATGTCATGACAAAGATTCTGAAGAAATAACAACAGGGCGTAATTGCACAATTACACTCACTAGAAGTTCTAACATCAAAATCATCTATTTCTCTAGATCTACAAAAAGTCTTGGACAATCATTCCAAGGTGTTTGATACTCCCAAAGGAATCCCACCTATTCGTGCTCATGATCATGCTATTCATTTGATTCCAGGAAGTGTTCCTCCAAACCTCATGCCTTACAAATATCCTTATGTCCAAAAGAGCGAAATTAAACATATGATTGCAGCAATGTTAGAGGCGGGTATAATTCAACCTAGTCAAAGTTCTTTCTCTACTCCAGTAGTATTAGTGCACAAGAAAGATGGATCATGGTGCATGTGTCTAGATTATAGGGAGCTAAATAAGCTCACTATTAAAGATAAATTTCCCATTCCTGTGATTGATGAATTATTGGATGAATTACATGGAGCAATTTATTTTACCAAGTTGGATTTTCGTTCAGGATATCATCAAATTAGAATGAAGACTGAAGTTATTCTGAAAACAACATTTCAAACTCATGAGGGTCATTATGAATTTTTGGCCATGCCTTTTGGCCTTACCAATGCACCTTCTACATTTCAAGGGTTGAGTAATTCCATTTTCAAACCATTCCTTAGAAAATTTGTGCTAGTATTTTTTGATGATATCTTAATCTACAACAGGTCTTGGAAGGATCATGTTCTACATGTTGACAGGGTGCTCAAACTATTGGAGGAGAAACAATTATATGCAAAAACATCCAAATGTTTCTTTGGAGTACAAGAGGTGGAATATCTGGGTCATATTGTCTCACAAGGGTGTTAAGGTAGACCCTAACAAAATTAAAGCCATTAAAGAATGGAAATTCCCCACAACCATAAAGAAGTTGTGTGGATTTTTGGGGTTAATAGGGTATTATCGCAAGTTTGTTAAGAATTATGGGAGAATAGCAGCACCTCTAACAACATTATTTAAGAAAGATGCATTTTCATGGACTCCTGAAGCAACTAAGGCCTTTGAACATCTTAGAGAGGCAATATGCCTAGCACCATTCTTAGCTATGCCAGACTTCACAAAAACCTTTATTGTGGAATGTGATGCCTTAGGAAATGGAATTGGTGTTTTTTTAATACAAGAAGGAAGACCCATTGCTTTTGAAAGTCATTAAATCAAAGGAAAGTATTTACAAAAGGCTATTTATTAGAAGGAAATGTTGGTAATACTACATGCACTAAAGAAATGGAGACCTTACCTAATGGGTAGACACTTCAAGGTGAAAACTGATCATGATAGTCTTAAACACTTTTTGGAACAAAGGCTATCTTCAGAAGAGCAACAAAAATGGGTGACAAAGATGTTGGGTTATGACTTTGAAATCATCTACAAAAAACGGAAGCTAAATGTTGTTGCAGATGCACTCTCAAGAAAGGATGAAGAGGTGGAAGCATTTCTTTGTGCCATTGTAATTATCCAACTATATTGGATAACTGAATCAAGGGATGAATGGAAGGACAAAGACGTGCGGACTCTCATTCAAAAGTTGCAGAAAGATCCTAGTACATCTAATACATTTTGTTGGAAAATGATTCCTTATGGTACAAATATCGCTTATATATTTGCAAGAATTCCCAACTAAAACAAAAGATTCTTTTGGAACTGCACACTTCTCCTTTAGGAGGACACTTAGGATTTTTAAAACTTACCACAGGGTGAAGAAAGAACTTTTTGGGGATGGCCTTAAATCTGATATTCAAAAGTTTATGGTAGAATGTTTGGTTTGCCAGCAAAATAAAGTGGAGACAATTAAGACCCCGGGTCTTCTACAACCTTTATCCATTCCAAGTCAGTGTTGGGAGGAGATTTCAATGGATTTTATCACAGGTTTACCTAAGTGCGAAGGAAGGAGTGTCATCATGGTGGTAGTTGATAGACTTACAAAGTATGCACACTTTTGTGCATTATCTCATCCATTTAAAGCAAGTACAGTTGCTACTGCATTTATGGAAACAATTCAAAAGCTACATGGAAACCCGAAGGTTATTGTAAATGACAAAGATCCCATTTTTACAGGAAATTTTTGGACTGAATTATTTTCTTGTTTGGGTACTCAACTAGCTCATATCTCATCTTATCATCCTCAATCCAATGGTCAAAAAAAGATAGTGAATAAATGTTTGGAAGGATATCTTTGTTGTTTTGTATCTAATAAGCAAGCATAATGGGTCAAGTGGTTACCTCTGGCTGAATGGTGGTATAAAAATTCCTTCCATACTCCAGCAAAAATGACCCCATTTATGGCACTTTATGGATATCATCCACCATCCATCACATCTTCTTTAAGGGAAAATTATAGGGTTCAAGCAGTGGAGGATCACATTGAGCATCAACAAGAAGTTCTCCAACTCTTAAAGGATAACCTAAATTTGGCACAAAATTGAATGAAACAACAAGTAGATCAACATCACAGTGAGAGATGTTTTGATGTGGGAGACATGGTATTTTTATGGCTACAACCATACAAACAAATTTCCCTCAAGCAAGCTACGAAGGATAATAAATTATCACCAAAATACTATGGTCCTTACAAGGTTTTGCAAAATATTGGTACTATGGCATACAAATTGGAGCTTCCTTCTTCTTCACGAGTGCATCTAGTTTTCCATGTTTCATGCTTAAAAAAGGTTATAAGGGACGAAATTCTAGTTCAAACAATATTTCTAGAACTTGATGAGGAAGGAAAAACCATATTAGAACCTGAAGCAATCATGGAAACAAGAACTCGACAACTATGAAATCGATCAATTTCAGAGTATCTCATCAAATGGAAGAACTTACCCACGGAAGATTCTACATGAGAGGATCAGAATTTTATACAAAAGCACCTAGAGCTACTCAAGCGTTGAGGACAACACCTTTTTGAATGAGAGGAGCATGTTAGGTCCTTATATTACTAGTATAGTCCCTTATTGTTGTTAGTGTAACCCCCCTATTGTTATTGTTGTACCCCTGCAACCCCCATATTGTTATTATTGTGCCCTTAAATTATTATTGTTAGGATCGGATAGGATTACATTGTGACCCCATGGACTCCTATATATAGAAAGGAGGTTTTTTCATTTGTATCATCCAAGAAAGTTTCATTCATGTAATGTATTGGAGGTTGCCCCCTCGAAGTGGCTTATTTCTAAGGTGTTGATATCTCTTTTCTTCTCTTTTTGGAGCTGGTTTCACAACAGAGTGCCTGCTATGGAAAGGTTTCTTTGAACAACCATTCATCATCCGACATCTGTGCTACATTTAGCCCCTCTCTGCAGCACTTACAACTTGAGGAATTACGCAGTCCTACCTTAGGGTTTGAGAGGAGGAAGGTAGTTTCTAGTATTTTAGCTGGGAAACTTGTGGAGGGATCAACCCTTCACCTTGTGCGTCCATTTTAGTATTTTTAGATCAGCATTGTGACATCCGACATCAGGCCATCATTCTACTCTTCCTTGTAGCAGCAGCCCCTGCACGAATTACGCATTCCAGTAGTGTAGATCTAGTGGAGGAAGGAAGTTCCAAGTATTTCAGCTTGGAATCCTATGAGGGACCATCCCCTCACTTTGGTGAGATTATTTCCATCAGTTGTGATAAGTATTGCATCATCTAGCAGTAGGATACAACTTCAATCCTCTTGACAACACATTCCCTTCCAGCAGTTGTGTAGTTTAGCAACTGCAACTTGAGAGGAGGAATGAGGAGCTAGATCTCAAGCTTCTAGCTTGGGAATTAGGAGAAGGGGCCAACCCTTCATGTATTGAGATGATTATGTATCATTGCAGTCCTTTTATCTTTTATTTCATGCCATATATCTACATACCCAACAGTTATCTATTGCAAGCCCTAGGAGGGTGATTTTCCAAGGTGAGCCAATCTAGAAGTCCTTTCTGGGTTATTCTGGGTTTTCATCATAGAGTCTGGATTCCAAATCCTGAAATTTTCTGAGCTATGCAATAGCCTTATCTACGCATCCATTTCTAGCCAACAATTATATTTCCAGCATTTCCAGCAAGGACATCATATTATGGTCTCCAGTAGAGCAACAATTATGCAGTGTTCACAATGAGAGGACTTCAGGGTCACTCTAGACATCTATGTTGGCTTGAGTGCTACTATTTTTAGCACTTTTTTACTTGTATTTCACCTCCTTGTTAATAAAATGGCTCAAATATTCTATCTATTTTTATGGTGTATTCAGTTTATTTCCATATTGTTGTAGTTTCCAGTTATTGTGTTGTGTATTACTGTCTTTTCCTATTTTGGGATATTACATTCACACACTATTAGTCAACTTAAAATTTTTCAAGGGAGGGAAATGTATTTTTTTGTTTCATTTCTAACTATGCCAAACTCATGAAGGATTCCATGCTTCTTCTCAAGAAGGATACACCATTTTTATGGGATGCCCAAGTATAATAATCCTTTTATGCCTTGAAAAGGGATTTGATATCAACCTCACTATTAAGCCATCCTAGCTATAGCCTAGGTTTCATCTTATATATTACAACCTCTGACTCAACTATTGGAATCATATTCCTTGTCCAAGAAAATCAAGGACAACATAAACGCATCATCTACTACCTCAACAAAGGATTGGTGGGGGTAGAGCTTTGTTTTCCACATATTGAAAAGTTGGTTTTAGTTGCTGTCTTTATAGCTTAGTGATTATTAAATTAGATATTGTTATTTAATACCATCATGATTACTAAATCCAATCCCATGAAACATTTTCTTAGTTGGCAGATAAATTTGGGCAGGTATTCCAAGTGGATAATAATCTTGCAATAATTTGACTTGGATTTTGAAGCTGTGAAATACGAGAAATATTTGGTTTTCATAGAGATGTTATCTAACCCTTCTAATGGTAGTGACAGAATACTGATTACTTATTTTTTCCCTAACAATATCTTATTCCTCATTAACTTGACTAGTCAATGGTATAGGTACATCTTGCTCTATGTCCAAACTTAATAATTTCAACTTGAATTTCCATGTGATGACTATTGGTGCATACACAACCAATCCAAACAACATATCATCGTCAAAGATACTCTTTATCACTATATGGTTGATTTGGTGTTACATCAATTCTTGACTCATGATCAAGTTGAATATGTCTTAAATGATTTCCATATAGGAGCCTATGGTGATCATGTTTCTGGGTTAGCTACTACTTAGAAATCCTATATACTTGATAATTCTGGTTTTTGATCTTCAAATATTGTATGATAATGTTCTAGAAGTGTCATCAATGTGAGATATTCACCCAAAAAATGCATTCTCATCCTTCTCTCCTTCATATTATGGTTTCTATCAATCCCTTTTCTAAATGGTGTATTGATTTCATGCAATGTTAGCCTACCTCAATAAATGACCATAACTACATCATTATGATTTTTTATTCTTCAGTAAGTCAGTTTAGTATGTCCCTGCCTTCTCAAATGATGGTACCACCATGTGTCTTTTAATATATAACCACATCATTACTAGATTTGGTGTTCCAAAGGATCACGATAAAACATGGGTCTTACTTTCATTACAAAATTATGAATGAATTGGTCACCAAGTTGGGAATTTTCCATGATAATTCCACTCCCTACTATCATTAGGCTAATTTTTAGGTAGAGGTTATTAAGAAATTTTTTATTACCATGATCCGATGCATGGTGGGGAACCAAAAATGTAACTAGAACCTAATGTTCTTTTTAGAAATTTGGAATTATTCAACCTTGGCCAAGACCTCCACAAGATTTACTCCTTTCCAACTTGTTTATGGCATGGAAGTGGTGCTGCTAATTGAATGTGATATCCCATCATTGAAGCTAGCTATTGAACTTCTCCCTAATACTTCTACTGGGGATGAATGCCAAATTTATTTGTCTGGACAATATGAACGACTTTGTGATGCTACACGTGCCAATGATTCCCATAAGAAATGAGTCAAACTTCCATACAACAAATCTATTTGACCTCGTGTGTTTTCTAAAGGTGACTTAGTCTCGGTCTATGATCAAGTTCATGATACATTAGGCATGGGAAAGTTAGAACCCCTTTGACATGTTCCCTACATTGTTAAACATGTGTTTAAGAATGTGGATTTTTTGTTAGATGATCATGATGGGAATGCCCTCTCTAAGGCTACACAATGGGATCTATTTGAAGAAGTATTATACCTAGGAAGTTGGGCATGGTGCTTTGTTTATATGTATTTAGTGTATGATTTTTCTCTCTTTTCTACATGTGTGATACATTTCAATTTTTTTCTTATCATGCTTGGTACTTGGTTTGTAGATGTTGGTACCCTCCACGATCTATGTAGGATATGCCAATGGTACAAATTGTAGATCTTGGAACATTTCTTCTAATTATTGGGTAATAATTTTCCCACTAACGAAATCATAAGTTCAGGCGAAATATTTCTAGACCCTATTGCCAACAATGTTGTGTAATTTAGTGCATTCATTGAAATCTTAAATTAGGCTATAAATTTTGGAATTCATCAATTGGTGGTCAATCTGGGTTCTTATCTCATATTATCTCATCTAAATCATTTTTACCATATTATGCACCCTATGTTATTTCAACATTATCGAAGGGTACATATTTCTGGGAGATTATTTTAATGCATCATAGATGCGCCTCCAAAATAGGTAAATTATAAGGCCAGTCAATGCACTCCTAAGAACATAAAACTATGTTTCAACCCACCTTTTGCACTTAATAATATATTTTCCTAGCCTAATGGGTTATTAGAGGAGATCAATCTAGTTTTCATATTTTATGTGCTTTAACATGTTTATTGTGCATGATTTGAAGAGATATTTAGAAGATTCCAAGAGATCCAATATTTGAGATATTTTTGGGAATTTTTCCCTACAACAAGAAGGCCTAAAATCCCCTGGCTTGGGGAATTTAATGCCCCCTCCTATTGTTGCAAGGTGGACTAGGAAAAATATCCCCTTTTCTAGGAATTTTTGGATGGAAATGCAATAATCCTCTAAAGGATGATTATTCCAAATTTATGTATAGAAAAGTAGCTTAAGTAGCCCATTACTAGGAAGGGAGATATAGAGAAAAATGGAAAAAGTAGAAAGAAAGATTGGGCTTTATGTATTCTTAAGTAATTTTTGTAGTCTTATAATGTAAGATCAATTTTTCATTTAATAGAAGTAATGTTTTATTCTAGCTCCGAGCTTGGTTCTACTTTAAGGAACTTGAGAATCCTTGGGTTTCACCCACCATAGGAGCTTAAGATCCCTCTTGTACTTCTCTTAATGTTATACTTTGCCTTTGTTCATTTTCTAACTTTTCTGAAAGTTGCATTTTTCATTCTTCTTGTGCATGGTTACATAGAAGATTATTTGAACAAAAAATTATTTCTTAAAGGTTATTTATGTAGTCGTTAGCAATTATAGCACTTAATAATGAAATTTCAAATCTTCCTTCATTTTACTTCTCTTGTCGTTATAGATTTTGTTGTTCACTATGTTGTGTAACTAGTTTTATAGCCACAGGAAACACACAAAGATTGATCTCATAAGGATAAACTTGAATTAGGTTTCCTTGAGCTTTGATCAGTTGAATTCTATCATTTCCTAAATTTTCCACAACTTTTCCTCATCTCATACTCATATTCTGTATGGTTTTCATGTTGGCTAGACTATCTGCTATGGCAAAAAAAAGACTCTTGTAGCATTCTGTAACCAACCCGATTTTCTCACTCATCTTCGTAATAAACACATGGTTTGACCTCTTGGATGTATTACAACACCTCTAGTATGCTGATGATGAAACTTGAAACTATATATACTTCATTGATACCTTTTTCAATTTGTTTATGAATATTGTTTTTTAATGCAAATTAGAGTTTTGGTTATTAGTCTTTTATTTCAAAAAGTGTTATTTTCCATTTATTACAAACATCATAGAAGTGTGTGCCATTAAACAAGTGTGATTCCTTTCTTTGTAAGTAGCATAGATGTGAGTGACATTTCCTTTTCCGCAAATCTTTTTTCCCTATAGCATATATTAGTTAGCTTGGTCTATGTTCATATAAACCTTCATTTCAAATACTTCCCACCTACATAAATCTCAACAAGAGAAGATAGTTCCTACTACACATAAAATGTCAACCCCTCTTAGGTTTGTATGAACTCGAGGTTGATAATTAAATTTGAGACCCTTGGTATTTGCAACATTGTTGTTGCAATACTGAGGGCGGCCACTTTTTGCCATCATATTGGCGCTATTTTGAATCCTAGTTGGATTAATTCATGAGATATGACCAACAAACCTCACTAGATACCGTCCCTTTGAACATCACTTGTAAAATAGGTGAAGCCTCACTCGAGAAACCTATGGGGGCTATGAGAACTAGAATTCTACAAAAGTGAGGGGAATGGGAGTCCAATATGTGTAGGTGTTCTAAATACTTAGCCTAAAATTCAAATGCTAACCGACATTATACATATTCATAATGATTGTGGGAATATAAATATAATTTTTTAAAGGGGTGGACATAATCATACATAATTAACACAACATGCAGATATAATATAAGACACTACAAATAACATCCATCAATATTCATACATGTTCCATTGCAGAAAAAGGGAGTGTTGAGCACAATAAAACTACATTATAGACTCATTTCATCCTGGCTCACCAACCTAATCACAACATTACAAAAATTCAACAACCAACCATAATTACTCAACCTATGGAAAATCAACCCAAGGACCCAAAAAAACCAACCACTAAAGAAATAACTAGTCAAAATCCCTTAAGATCCTATTTATTTATATTCATTTACATTATCCCAAGATGACGTTACCATGGTATATACCCAAAGAATAAATTTACCATGGGTAGACATTGGGTCCATATTTTGGATAGTTTTGAGCAAAACAATGGTCATGGAAAAGAGAAAGGGAGAGAAGGGAAAAGAGTGGCTAAATTGATCAAAAATCTGTGATGAAAAGAAGAAAGCGACAAGCAAAAAAAGGATAGAAGAACCAAGTGTTTATCTAGAAAATCATCAAGTGAGCATGAAAGAAGGATTGACAACATCAAGCGAGCATGAGTTAGAACAAACTGGGTGAAAGAATAGCTAAAGTTTATCATATCAAGATGTAGGAGTTAAGTTTGACCACATAAAGGGAGTAAATTTCTTGATAGCATAAAATAGGCCAAAGTTATATAAGAAGCTACATGACGAGTTGCGTGAAGGAGAGAATATGAAAAAAAGGGTTGATATGCTACTAGAATTTAGAATCATGTTGCAATCACATATCCCTGTATTTTGTAATAGAAGATTTGGTGGATTGATATATGAAATATGTAATTGTAATATAATATATCTATGGTTGTAATATTTTTTTGGACTTATAATAATAAAAGGGATATTTTTTGTAGGGAAACTCGTTGTGCAATGCATGTGTTTATGTGTGATTATGTACCTATATATATATATATATATATATATATATATATATATATATATATATATATATATATATATATATATATATAATTCAACATTTATGCTTAATGTCTCTTCGATTCACTCTCATGTGTATTGATTCTTGATCCAATCTGCAAGGTTTTAATGGATATTGTTGTACATAATTGAAAAATGTATCAAATCACCTTCTAAAACCCAAAAAACACACCTAAGTGTTGCCAACACTTCAGGTGAGACTTTCTTCCCTTACGGAGGATCAAAATTGCTGACACAAACCTAGACTATAGCGGAACCTTTTTGCTGGTCCCTAAAAAAAAACCCTCGTATCTGTAATAATTTTCGCCAATAAATGGTTTCGTTGCCAGAATATGAAATTTAATTGGGGGTTTTCTATAATGGTAATGTTGAGGCCACAACCCCCCTATATATTTTCAAAATCTATGGGGACCCTTCATTGAATTTGATTAATATTATTATTTTATTTCCTTAGGTTTTTGAGTGTTTGTTATTCTCCATGTTGCCTTTGCTCTTTTATGAGGTCATTATTTCGTTTTCATGATGACACCCTCTTGATGGTAACGAGGAGGCGATGTGGTACCTTTGGTTTCCACATCACCTCATATTTCACATTTTTCTTTGCATGGCTTGGAAAACTTGCTTTCAAGAAAGGGTGAATCATTAATGAAATATTGTAAATAGTTTAACTATAATAATTATGTAAATATTAATGTAGTGCATTATTACATAAATATTATTTAATAGTTTAATTCTATTAAACTAATATTAATGTTAATTTAAAAAATATAATGTATTGGAAATATTATGAATATAAATTATAATATATATATAACACAAAATAACAATAATAAAACTTTGATATATATTATGCATTGTATATAAAATTGTATATATTATATTATATTATAAAATAAACAAAATATAGAAAAGTTGTTGTATATAATATTTTTTTGTTTATAAAAACCATGATTTTTGTATGTTAAAAAAAAACACATCAAGACCTAAGACCAAATCCTAAGTCACATCATACAACCCTAGAACATTCGTTAACCTAAGACAAAATCCTAAGTCACATCATACAACCCTAGAACATTCGTTAACCTATGAAAACTACATAGATCCTTAGGTCGTGCCTCTCCATGTTCGTCGACATAACATAAAAGGATCACATATATTAATCAATGTAACACTATATACACAACACATGTGGTATATATATATATATATTGTAATTTTTACTGAGGCATTTAGTCTCAAAACCTTTTCCTCACCATATATTATGACAAAGTCATTCATACCTCCTTTTAAGACTTACATATATAGTTGATGGGCCATGTCTCGTACCTCACAAATACCAGTTGTGCACATATATACCTAGAACCCATCCTACCTAGACGATAATTTCTTGGACACCTATTCCTCTAAGGGTTGGTGTAGAGTGTAAATAGTCAGAGGGAGTCCAAGATACCCCTTGGTATGTGAAGATCAAGGGTCAGAAGGAAGTGTATACATGTGTATCATATCTAATTGTAAATTCATTCAAAATTATCCTATTTTGGTTGTTTTCTCCATGTGTGTGTTTAACATGGTATCAAACCGTGTGAGTGTTAGCTCTACTCCATTTTGCGTCTGCTTAATTGTGTGAGAGCCATAGGTTTATGGCCATTTATGCCTTTCATTATATTTTCTGCAGTATGTGTAGCAGTTTATGCTATGGGAATTTTATAATGCCTCTTTTATATGCACAATATTTTTCTACTAGACAATTTTTCTCTCAACATCTCTTTGCATATTCTCGATGAGGCTGATTGGAAGTCCATTATGAAACTGTAACCCAATAGTCATTCCAACTTATCATACCACAATCATCTCAGTGCATTATGCTCATTATTCTGTCCATTGTGCAGACGTGTAATTATGTTTTTCATAGTCAATATAAATTCGTACTCTATACCTAATTTTTCTGTCATTATTGAGTGAACAATATCAGTTTGGACTCAAGTTAGAAACACTTCTTTCATAGTCTTCCTGCAATTTTCAGTTGTCATGCTAAGAATTGTGAGTCCTGCCTTCATCCATCAATAGATGTGTTAAAAAGGAAGAGGCTATCACCAAAGGAAATCGTCTCATCTATCTCTACGATAGTATATCCAAACGTCTCTCTTATTGCAAGTTGGACAAATGCCTCTCCAATCACAAACATCCAAAACGCTTGAGACTCTAATCGATTTATGTTATCATTATTAAAACACACATAAATGGTTTGAAACCTTTGCGCTCCTCCTCTAACCTATAGAGTTAGCTCCTATACCACCCTCAGTTCCTGTCGACCCCCACTACGTCATTGACTCCATACATTAGTCCATACTCCTAGACTGTTACAACTCCATTAATATGCTCCTCTCCTTTGGCCCCTGATAAAAGGAAAGGGTAAAAGAGCAAGCCTAATCAAAGGAAAATGAGTAGATGTCATGTATTTTTGTTTTTTAGCTAGATGTACCAGTACTAATGTATCTGTGTACCAACACCAATAAGTAGGACCCGACTATCCAAGAGGAAATCATTACTATGTTGGTAATATGTTTTCAATGTTTATATAACTGAGATGTATGTATACACTTCTGATGCTTAGCTTCAATTCCTGTGCATTGGTTTATATAAATTGGTACATCATTGTTGGTTTCCTTGTATGGCACTGTATTTTCCACGTTGAATGTTGTAAGCTATTATACTTGTGGTGTGGTTCTCATATGGAAGGAAGAAAATATTATCACAGTTGCAATTGAAATAGTAAGTGCATTGAACAGTGAGTACTTTATGCCTTGTCCAGAATTATTTTGTGAATTGAGCCATGTGGTATGTTACAGTATATATTATTTAGATGGCCATATGATGTATGGAGGTACATTTGAAGAGCATACATCCTTAAGTGATGATATTTTCTTGAAGACATAGCCAGTGAGTATTTATCTTCCTCATTGTTTTTTGATTCATTTATTTTTGAAGCGTGGGGTTACCAAGAAATTTTTGAAGTTTAAATGGATCATACGTACCCTTTTTTAGAGTTATTAAGAACTATAATGATGTCTACTATTAAAAGAACAGTTAAAGTCAACAAAGACACTCTCAAAGATATTTGAATCTCTCTGCAAGATGCATAAGACAAGATTTATTTTTTGCATCTTGAGTCACAGCTACAACAAGATGAACTTAAACACAAGAGCTTTCATTCTAAATTATTTTATATTCAGAAAAAAGAATATGAAGTTCAGTTGGATTTAGATATAGTGCCCTATAATATTCCTAATTAGCCCAAGCTAATAGGAATATTCCTTTTTGTTTTCATTTTCTTGTTACAAGAATAAAATTGTAAAGGAGGACAAATTAAACTCCATAAACAGTAAAATAAATCAACGCCCATGTGAACAAGGCTAAATCCAGGCTGCCTTAATAAAACTCCCTCATGTGTGAAAAGGGATTGTGATAATTGACTAGGTCAAAAGGACCAAATCTACAACGTTGTCTAGATGCAATGTACCAAGATGAACAACGCAGATCTAGTTGGAGGTTCCAAATGTGAAAGGAGCTAAACCTTTGAGATGGTTTAGGGTTTTGCAAGGCTTTCATCCTATAAATGAAAGAGTTGAGCAGCATGAGAGGGGTTGTTGAACATATTGTATTGAAAGTGTTTGTCTATTTAGACACTTCACATTCTTTGGCTGTTTAGCTGAGAATAGTGTTGTTTATCACTTGGGTGTTCCTGGTCGGGAATCCCACCTCTTTCCTTGAGAGACCTCTGGGAAGAGTCTTGCATTTCTTGGTCCACTATCAGGCATTTGGCCAAGCTTCTTCTTCCAACTACAACTTATATTCTGTTGAGGGTTTGGTTGTCCTTATGAACAACAGCAAGTGGAGGCTAGATCTATTCAGATCTAGACCATACTAGTGTCTCTTTTCAGTGGGAAATCCTTCTATCCCATTGGAAAGAGTGTATTAGCTTTCTTGAGCTTCAGATCTACAAATTGGCATCAAGCCAAATTCTACATCAAGCCTACAACGCAGTTTATCTCCCTGTACTGCGTTATTCTGCAAGTGAAGAGCTGCAGGGTGTTTGGCAACTATTTGGAGGAGAGATCTCTGGTGTAAAGGAGTCTTCCTTGCATTGTGGTGATCCATGGATTATCCATATAATCCATGTATGTTTCAGATCTGATCTATTCATTGATCCATTTGCTTCAAAATTTCTGAATCGTTCTGCAGATCTGCTGCAGTAGATCTCAGATCTAATTTTTGTGCTTCATGTATTGCTGAAAACCCTAAGGGGGATGTAAAATAGAGACAGTCTAGTGTAGAGATCTGATATAGATCTAATATTTTGTACACAGATATATCCTAGATCTTATTTGTAACCTAAAACTGTTGTTTACTCATAAAAATAATACTTTCAAGGCTCTGCAGTGAAATACATTTGTTGCAACACCTCTTTTAAAGGGTTTTTCTCCATAAAGTCTCTTTATTTCTCTTGTACATTGATTGGGCTATATTTTAAATCTGATTTATCATTGTATAAGCTATTTTTAAGGTTTCATATTGGCATACTACTACTTCTATCTAAAACTGTGTTATTTTCTGGGCAATGTTCTTTGTATTGCTGCATTCCCTTCTTTGGGCAATTTTTAAGCCTTCCTAGGTGTGGGAGATCTGTTTAACCCACCTAGAGAGATTTATTTCTGGTCTCCTCTTAGATTTAGGTCTTAGATACTCAAATATAAGGGATCCAAGGGCTAATTTCAAGAGCCGTAGCATCCATTCCTAAAAAAATCATTTTTCAGGCATGCCTTGCTAGCAGTTGTTGGGTGTAGAGCCTGATTATCTTGTTTACTTTGTATCACAGCATTGGAACCCTGTACCTTAAAAGGGGCGACAATGCCGCCCGTAATTAATCGCTGCAGTGGGGGGTCCAGGGGGGCCGACAGTGCTTTTTGGAGCCCCCCCCCTGGCGGGGGGTTTCGGGGGCAGCGCCCCCGAAGCTAAAAACAGATGTAAAATTGACTTGTAAAAGTATAGTAATTTCTAGTCAATCTAGGCCGTTCATAGGCAGATGATCTAACGGTAAAAGTTATGTTTAGATTAGGGTTTTTTGCCCTAGAAGGCAACCCCTCGCTTCTATGAGGGTATTGTATTGTGGTTGTGTATTGTGTATGTATTCTCGGAGTGAGAAATAGAGAGGGAGACTGTGAGACAGAACATAGGATATTACATCAAATCTGCTGTAGTTTTTGTCTCTTCATTTTGCCGGATAATAGAAAGGAAGGACTGGTTGTTCGGGGTGGACATAGCCCAAACTGGGTGAACCACGTATATCTGTGTCTCTCTGGTTTTATGTGTTTTGTGTGCTTGTATTTTTCCACATATTTTATGTGTTGCATTGCTCCATAATATATAATTTTCTAACAAGCGGTATCGAGCCGAAGATCTAAACAATGATAAGCCAGCGAGGGGAAAATTTGTCCTGGTTCGAGTGGGAGCAATGGCGGAAGATGGTAAATTTAGGGTCGAGAAATTTAACGGCCAAAACTTCTCGCTATGGAAGATGCAGATGGAAGATTATCTGTATCAGAAAGATCTGTACCTACCATTGAGTAGAAAAACAAAGAAGCGGGTGACCATGACAGATGCGGAATGGAACATTCTCGATAGAAAGGCACTCGGAATAGTACGGTTGTGCCTTGCAACATCATTCACCTTCAATATTTCGAAGGAAACAACAACAGAGGGTTTGATGCAAACGTTGGCGAAACTATATGAAAAACCCTCGGCCTCAAACAAGGTATTTCTTATGAAATGACTATTTAATATGAAGATGTTGGAAGGTGGATCTGTTGCAAACCATTTAAATGATTTTAATACAGTTACCAGTCAGTTAAGTTCTGTTGGGGTAAACTTTGATGATTAATTTAGAGCTTTGTTATTTCTGTGCTCATTGCCAGAAAGCTGGAATGGTTTAATTATGGCCATTAGTAACTCTGTCTCTGGATCTACTACTTTAAAGTTTGATGATGTTGTCGGTGCTATCCTTAGCGAGGAAATGCGACGGAAAAGCTCCGGTGAGACATCGGGTAATGCTTTGAGTGCAAAGTCTAGGGGAAGAAGAATGGAAAGAGGAAAGAGCTCAGGTTATCACAGTAAATCAAGGAAAGGCATATCCAAGTACAGATCAAGGATAGTGTGCTGGAAATGCGGAAAGAGAGGACACCTAAAGAAATATTGTAGATCTTGGAAGGGAAAAGAAGGAGATGCACATCAAGAAAAAAATCATGAAGCAAATGTGACAGGTGATGTGTTACAAGATGCTTTGATTCTTTCTTTCGAAAATGTTACTGATTCTTGGGTTGTAGATTCAAGGGCTTCATTCCATGCCACACCTGATAAGAAATATTTTCATGACTATGTTCAAGGAGATTTTGGACAAGTTCGTTTGGGTGATGATAAACCATGTAAAATTGTTGGAATGGGTAAAGTTCTTGTAAAACAACAGAATGGAAACCAATGGCTACTAAAGGAGGTAAGGCATGTTCCAGATCTGAAGAAAAATCTGATTTCAACAGGGCAGTTAGGAAGTGAAGGTTGTGTGACAACTTTCATAGATAAAACTTGGAAGGTCACCAAAGGAGCGCTGGTAATAGCAAAAGGTGAAAAGGTTGGTACATTGTATTTATGCAATGGTATTTCTAACTCTGTTAATGCTTTAACTTCCAAAGGAGAAGATGCAACATTATGGCATCATAGGCTCAGACACATGAGTGAGAAGGGAATGAAGATTCTTCACTCAAGAAATTTGTTGCCAAGTTTGAAGAATGTTGATTTGGATTTCTGTGAAAATTGCATTTATGGAAAACAAAAGAGAGTCAGATTTCTCAGAGTTGGGAAAGAAAAGAAGAGCGAAAAATTGGATCTTGTGCATACAGATGTATGGGGACATGCTTAGGTATCATCTCTCAGTGGCTCTCGTTATTATGTTACTTTTATTGATGATGCAACTAGAAAAACATGGATTTATTGTATTCAAAATAAATCTGATGTATTTGATACTTTCAAGAAATGGAAAGCTTTGGTTGAGATTGAGACAGGAAAGAAGTTGAAGTGTCTTAGATCAGACAATGGAGGTCAATATTGCAGCAAAGAGTTTGATAGGTACTGTTCAGAGCATGGAATTCACAGAGAGAAGACAGTTCCAAGAACACCACAAGAAAATGGTGTGTCAGAAAGAATGAACAACAATCATGGAGCGTGCAAGGTGCATGAGATTGCATGCATGATTGCCTTTACAATTTTGGGCAGATGTTGTAGATACTGTTGTTTATCTAATAAACAGAGGGCCTTCAAGTTCCTTGGATGGTGGTATTCCAGAGGAAGCATGGACAGGTAAAAAGGTAAACTACTCTTTTTTAAAGCCTTTTGGTTGTGAGGCCTTTGTCCATATTAATAAAGAAAATAGAACAAATCTTGAGGAAAAATCAAAGAAATGTACCTTTATTGGATATGGTGTTAATGATTTTGGATATCGCTTATATGATTATGAAAATCACAAAATCATTAGGAGCAGAGATGTAATATTCAATGAAAAGGTCTTGTATAAGAATCAGTTGCAGGAAAATAAACAGGAAAAAGAAAGCAAGGAATACATGGTTCTTGATGAGATAAATGAAAAAGTAAAGGTGCCTGAAAATAATAATAATCAACAGTCACAGCAGCAGCAACCACCACAACAGCAACAGGCACCTCAAACACCTGAAAGTGGTGTTAGAAGATCTACCAGGATAAGTAGACCCCCTGAACGATACTCTCCTTCATTATATTATTTATTGTTGATTGATTCTGGTGAACCCGAATGTTATGAAGAAGAAATGAAGGTTGAAAGCAGGAAGAAGTGGGAGCTAGCCATGGAAGAAGAGATGGACTCCTTAATGCATAGCCAGACTTGGGACTTAGTCAGGTTGCCTGCAGGTAAAACTACATTGCAGAATAAATGGGTTTACAGGCTGAAGGAAGAAGATGGAGGAAAACAGAGGTACAAAGCTAAACTTGTGGTGAAGGGGTTTGCACAAAAGAAAGGTATTGATTTTGATGAAATATTTTCTCCTGTTGTTAAGATGAATTCAATCAGAACTATCTTAAGTCTTGTAGCGGCGGAAGATTTACATCTTGAACAGTTAGATGTAAAGACAACATTTCTCCATGGAGATTTGGAGGAAGAGATATACATGCAGCAACCAGAAGGATATGAGGTAAAAGGGAAAGAAAAATTGGTGTGCAAGTTAAAGAAGAGCTTGTATGGCTTAAAACAGGCCCCAAGGCAGTGGTATCTAAAATTTGACAGGTTTATGTCTGAACAAGGTTATACTAGATGTCACTCTGATCATTGTGTTTATCTGAAAAGGAAAAATGATGGCAGCTATATTATACTGTTATTGTATGTAGATTACATGCTTGTTGCAGGGTCTAACATGCAGGAAATAAATGTGCTCAAAAGAAAATTGGCAAATTCATTTGCAATGAAGGATTTGGGAGCTGCAAAACAAATCCTTGGTATGAGGATAGCTAGAGACAGGAAAAATCGCAAATTAACACTGTCTTAGAATGAGTACATAGAAAAGGTGTTGAAAATATTTAATATGCAGAATGCAAAACCAGTTAGTACACCTTTTGCTAGCCATTTCAAACTTAGTAAGGAGATGTGCCCCAAGACCCAAGAAGGAATGGACTATATGTCTAAAGTTCCATATGCATCAGCAGTTGGGAGTTTAATGTATGCAATGGTTTGCACAAGGCCTGATATTGCACATGCAGTGGGAGTTGTAAGCAGGTACATGAATAATCTAGGAAAAGAACATTGGATGGCAGTAAAATGGATTCTCAGATATTTGAGAGGTACCATAAATCAAGCATTATGCTTTGGTGGTTCAAACATTTCTCTATAGGGATATGTTGATGCAGATATGGCAGGTGACAAAGATAATAGGAGGAGCACTACAGGATATGTATTTACTATAGGTGGAAAAGCTGTCAGTTGGGTTTCAAAAATCAAAAGTGTTGTTGCACTTTCAACACCAGAAGCCGAGTATGTTGCTGCTATAGAGGCTAGTAAAGAAATAATTTGGTTACAAAGGTTTATGGATGAATTGGGTAAGAAGCATGATATGGGCACGTTATACAGTGATAGCCAAAGTGCCATTCATCTTGCAAAGAACCTAGCATTTTATTCCAGGACTAAACACATACATCTCAAGTACCATTTCATACGGTCAATATTGGAAGATGGAGAGTTGAAGCTGGAAAAGATACACACTAGCCAAAATCCTGCAGATATGCTAACAAAAGTTGTAACCAGGGAGAAACTGAGAACATGCTCAGTTTCAATTGGTCTTCAAGGATGACGATGAAGATGAGAAACAACCAGGTCCAAAGAGGAGTCATTGTCCAGCAAATGAAGCAGCGATGGAGTTGCTACAATTAGTCTCCAAGTGGGAGATTGTTGGGTGTGGAGCCTGATTATCTTGTTTACTTTGTATCACAGCATTGGACCCCTGTACCTTAAAAGGGGCGGCAACGCCGCCCATAATTAATCGCTACCATGGGGGGTCCAAGGGGGGGCGGCAGCGCTTTTCGGAGCCCCCCCTGACGGCAGTTTTCGGGGGCAGCGCCCCTAAAGCTAAAAACATATGTAAAATTGCCTTGTAAAAGTATAGTAATTTCTAGTCAATCTGGGCCGTTCATTAGGAAAATGATCTGACGGTAGAAGTTATGTTTAGATTAGGGTTTTTTGCCCTAGAAGGAAACCCCTCGCTTTTATGAGGGTATTGTGTTGTGGCTGTGTATTGTGTGTGTATTCTCGGAGCGAGAAACAGAGAGGGAGACTGTGAGAGAGAATAGAGGATATTACAACAGATTTGCTGTAGTTTTTGTCTCTTCATTTTGTTGGACGTAGCCCAAGCTGGGTGAACCACGTATATCTGTGTCTCTTTGGTTTTATATGTTTTGTGTGCTTGTATTTTTCCGCATATTTTATGTGTTGCATTGCTCCATAATACATAATTTTCTAACAGCAGTCCTGATTTTTGGATATTACATGCCTAATGAAGGAGAATATTTTCATGAAGATACATAATTTCAGTCGCACTTCCCAAGCCCATCATCAGAACTTGGGAAGAGCTTGTCGGCAATAAGCACATAACATGGCTTGGATATGACAAGGATGTGTCCTTTCATATTCCATATTACTCAAATCCCATCCAGTTCCATAGTGTTGGGTTTATTCATGACAAATCACCTTTAGTTGCTCCATATTCTTCTCCCCTTTCAAAACAACCACAATTTTTTTTTATATGCCAACATTGTGATCGAGTTTTCCATATGAAAGATAATTTTTTTGATATTCATCCATGTGAGAATTGTAATAAAACCACTCATTCTTCACATAGACACTTCAGAAATAAGCCTCCTATAAGAAAAAAGACACATATTGGATGGATTTCTTCTTGGAAATGGGCTTCAACAACCAAGAATATATTTTAGTCATATGTCAGAATCTATTCTAGAATATTAAAAAGTCTTGTTGTTGAGTTTTCTCCTTCTTATCACCTTGTATATGAAATGGGGGGGAAGTGATGTTCAAGCTTCCAAGCCACACCAAGCAAGCCCGAACCACAACCTGCCATATCAGATTCACAGTTGTAGCCAAAGACATAGAAGTTCAAGTGAGCCCGAGCCACAACTTGCCATACTAGATTAAAAGTTGTAGACAAACACACAGAAGTTCAAGTGAGTCTGAGCCACAACCTACCATACCAGATTCAGAGATTTAGCCATAGCATCCCTTTGGTTGGTGGTAAACCTTAAACCCTCTATGAGGGGGTGATACCTCCCTTTTTAGGTGGAGCTTCTCCCTCTTCAAAGAATTGGTGACGCTTCCTCTAGCAGAAGACTTCAGTTTCTTGCCAATTTTGCAAGGGTTATAGGAATTTCATTGATTATTCCAGAGTTTTTGGTCATGCTTAAACCACCACAGGTCTAGACCTCCCTTTTCAGGTTGAGTTTCTCCCCTTTTTATGCAGGTTGTAGACCTCCATTTTCCAGGTTGAAGGTCTCCCTCTTCAAATAATTAGGAGCACTTCCTCTAGTAGAAGAATTCAACTTCGTGTCAGATTTGGAAGAGTTTTGGGAACTGCACTAAGCGTTCCAGTGCTGGTGGTCATCCTTAAACCACCTCCTTATGCCAAAATTTTAGAGAGCACATTCAACCTAGTGCTGCCATGCATTTTTGCACATTTTTTATTACAACTCTCTTCTTGGACTCATACATATCCCTTAGGATTAAGGGGAGGAATGTTGGACACCTAATCATCTAAGGGTTAGTGTAGAATGTAAACAGTCAAAGGGAGTATAAGAGACCACTTGGTATGTGAAGACCAAGGGTCACAAGGAAGTGTATAAATGTGTATCATAGCTAATAGTAGATGAATTCACGTTTGTCCTATTTTGGTTGTCTTCTCCATGTGTGTGTTTAACATAATTCAATCAAGGGTTGACCATCTCTTTCCATAGAATCCTCAGTGGACCAACCAAGGCCCTACATGAAATTATTCCTCTGGGAATTATATATAATTATAGAGCTCCCTCCTTCTATCACATGTGGCCATAACCCAGTTTATATTCAATATTATATGAAAAGGATTCATTATATATTTTTTGAAATATTATGTATCAATTTCAAAGAATATTTTCATAGGTCAATTGTAGGTTTCCATCATGATCAAGTTCCATAGTGCACAATAGTGAGCAATCAAAGGAGATTTCACATCATAAAATGCTATCAATTTAGCACAATAATTGGTTTTTAATGATATGTGGTGGTGTTTCAAATAACTTAAACCCAATTCATGCAATTAATATGGAAAGTATACACATGACTGCCACATTTTGAGTGTTAAATTTTCCAAAACTCACTGACTTATAGTCACGATTCTACAACTTGTGCCTAGAAGCTTGCGTACCTTGGAGACTTTTTAATTTTAATTAAAAATTGAGCTTGAGGGTTCCTCCCTCTTGAGCTTACGTGGAATACATGGTGGATCGATCAAATCTCCTCTTCCCATACATGTTTTACGATAGCTCGAGGAAGAGAC
Organism: Pinus albicaulis; assembly: GCA_034641835.2. Lineage (NCBI taxonomy): Eukaryota > Viridiplantae > Streptophyta > Pinopsida > Pinales > Pinaceae > Pinus > Pinus albicaulis. The sequence continues at coordinate 1,045,187,510 of CM076582.1, read as the reverse complement.
AGTTTGATTTTGTGACATATCTTATGTAGGCATATTACTTCATTTCCTTATTGGTTATATTTGCACATCTTCAAGGGATTTTCAATGGAATCAAACCAATCGTGTCCCAAATAACGAGAATTTGGAAGATTCTTGCTAATTCTTGGAAAAAATTTCTCACCACCGAGTGCTCTAATTGGTCGCACTTTTTCATAGCAATAAAGCTTGAACCAACATGAACTAAGAGGACTGAAATAATTTCTAACGGAACTATACATCTGTTGGGAATTGGTTTTGTTTTATTTATAAGAGAATATTATGAGAGGATTGAACTCTCAATAGCTCTAAAAACCTATAAAAACTAGTCTTTGGCTCTGTAGAGTGTGGGGATCCACTCATGGGGAGAAAGGGAAACTCTGCAGAAAATATTCATTTTCTTTGCATTGTTGTAATGAAAGGGAGCTAATTGTAAAGGTTAGATCAAGAGTTTTGATATGGAATGCTTCTCTATTGCAAGATTATTTTCTATCAAAGTTCAAAATCTGAGGACTAAGATATACATTCTAAAGACATTAAGAGAAAATAACAAACTTTTTTTGGATTTCACTATTGCACAATTTGCAGACCTATTATTTTTTATTATTTTATTAATTAGTTTTGGTCTTAATTTTGTTCTCATTGATGTATTAGTAACTATTATTAACAGTGATTGTTAATTCAATTTATTTTTATGCTAATTGTGGTTTTTTTAAAGCTACCTTTATAGGGCTTCATAGGGTTATAATCAAAACTGGAAATGAGTTCATCGAGACTTGATTTTGGTAACTAATAACTATTTGTTGGTCAAACATGATCTTGTCTTTCTTCCTTTTTCGCTGGACTAAATGAAATCATTCTTTGGTTTAATATAAACCTTATAGTGAATTCATTCTATATTATTGATTGTGGATATATACGTGATGTTATCACTCATTAGTTTAAACAATTCCATTGATAGGGATCATGCCATCTCATAAGTCATTTTCATGAAAATTTTGAAATTTTTTGCATTTGGTGATATCCACCATAAGTCTAAAACCCATCCCAAACCATGTCATATCATGTCAAATCAACCTCATATCATATATTTTTCATCCCCATGCTTTTTAATCACAAAATATTACACCTGTCAGTTTTTCACAGTTTCGTAGCAAATTATAGGGCAAATCAGTGGATTTCACTACAAAACTGCCTAACAGTTCCGTAGTGAATCTGTCAGCGGTTAAATGGTTTTCGCTATGAAATTGGATTTTTCTGCAGAAAGTTTCAGAGCGGTGTGAGGTGTCAAATTTTGATAAGACAAGTAAAGGGTGAGGTCATTTGAGTTCTTTATGATGATTTTGAAACATGCATAGTTGTATTTGCTGTCATTATTGTCTTTTATGGTCACATGAGTCATCATCAAACTTCGAGTTGTCAAATTACCTTTTAAAAATTTACCCCAAGCTAATCTTTGTCATTCAGTGTTCAATCCTTGCATGTGAAGTATCCCATTATCGATATTTGAGAGCTGCTTCACCACACAAAGTAGGTTGTTTTTCGAATTTGGTTCTGCAAGTGTCATAAAAAAGTGAGGCAGCAAAGAGTATAAAGCATCATGGCATCGAAGAAGAAAAAAAATAATGGTGGTAATTGTGTAAGGTATGAGCCCATGGATTTGAAGTTGCTGAATGAAGATCCCACTGCTATGGAGGCTTTCAGGAAGAGGAGCTACCTACAATTCTGCCAGAAATTGCAAGGTTTCCATGCACATATATGCAAAGAATTTGCCACAAATTTTACAGGGACAACATCAAAAGTTTGGATTTTGAATTTCACAGTGTCACCAAACATCATCTCCCAAGCGACAAAAATTCCTAGAAGTGGTGAAGAATGGTTCAAAGGCACAAAGTTCAGAATGAAAGGTTGTGAAGAGTTTCTCAAGCAGGAGAAGATAGGAGCTGATATGACCAATGGCATCCCCATGAGTTATTTTAAAGACAATTATGCAAATTTGTTGTCGGTGATCCAAAAATACTTCACCTGCGAAGGGAGATTCCACATGGTTTATTCTTACCATATTAGACTCCTTCTACATTTTTTTGGTAAGAAACCTCTTGAATTACCCTTATTTTTATATGGAAGTTTGGGAAAGATTTCAGATAGAGTTCACGTCAAGTTAGAAGGTAATGAAACATCAGTATTCCACCATGGTCTGATAAATATGTTAGTGCTGGAAGAGTTGAAAAGGTTAAACAGAGATTGGACCTCTTTCTTTTTATGAGTGGGTATGAAGTAGATGTAGTGACTCCAAAGAAAGTTTCAAAACCTAAAACTACTACATCCCCAGCTGCAACAGAAGATATTGGTGGAGAAGGAGGACAATTTCATGTAGAACCAATGGAAATTGAAGAAGAACCTTTGCGAGAAACTGATATCCCTCAATGAGCACCTGCAAAACAGAATATTAGCAAAAAAAGCAGTAAGAGAATAACAAGGAGTCATACATTGGCTAAAGGAAATATGGAAGACACTGTACATGAAATATATAGTGAGTAGTCCCCAATAGTGCAAGCATAAGACATTGAAGGTGATGGGAGGAAACTGAAGAAAGGTAAGTCTGTCAAGAAATTGGATTTTGCAGGAGAGGATGCTGGATTCATATTTCATCCAAGAAATCTAATGAGCAGGTCACATATTGTAAAGAAGGTCATAGAAAACAAAAGAGAAGAAAAATTTAGTGAATGTATTCAGCCAGAAAATATCATAGATCTATCCCCAGCATTTGAAGAAGTTGTCACTGTACAGAGAAAGGGAAAAGAGAAAATGGTTGGAAAATCAGAAACAGAACTCCTCATAGAACAACTAAGACAAGCAAGGGAAGAAATAATTGAGTTGAAGTTGGAAGTACAGAAGCATAGGTATGAAAAGCCTGAGCTTGAAAAGATGATGAAAAACTCTCAAATGTTTCAGAATCTATGAGTAATGCCAAAAGATTGCTGAAAATGACCCAACCTCTAAGACTTATAGCCAAACATACCAGGAGGATGAAACTGCACCTGCAATCTAAAAAAAAATCGTTACAAAATCAAGTGGAAGACCTTCAGGAACAAATGGACATGATTCAAGATGAGTTGGAGAAGAAAGGACTGAAAATGAAAGTGATTGAAGAGCCTAAAGGTCAACCTATTGTTAATGAAGATGAAACTCATAAAGACTGAAGAGTTGAGCTGAGACATTTTTTTAAGGTTTATAGCTTGCAAGGGACATACATTTTGGCTCAAAAGATCGAATTTTGAAGAAAATTACAAAATCTGCAAATTCTACCTTATTAGGCAGTTTCATAGCGAGCTACAGGCTTGAAGGCCAAAAAACACTACGAAATTTCTGAATATTCCTTTTAGCCTTTAAAAACAGTTTTATGAAGAATTAATGAGAGAGTTTGATTGTATTTAGATATTTTTACCTAATAAATTTTTTTCACTAGCAGAGGTGGCAGAAGGAAGGGTGAAAAGACAGAAACCAGTTTGCTACTAAACTATGCTATGAAACTGCCTAAAATAATCTGTTTTACAACGAAGGGTTTTTGAAGGATTTTTGAAGGTTTAAAGGGAATATGGAAGATCATCCATCCACGTGGAGGAATCCAAACACATGAGGAGACATCTCAGCAAATGTTCATCACTCGACATGTGTACCTTTTATACAAAACAACATGAAGACAAAATTGTAGTTGTTATTGATTCTTTCCTAGAAAATAGGACAATTGTTACTAAATTATTGGAAAGTGTATTTATGTCTTATGTCATGGAGAATGACATTTTAGCACTTGCTCCTTATCTATGTAATGATCCCACTATTATAGAAGTGGAGGAAATAAATGTAAGTAGAGTCCCATTAGGAGAATAACTCTTAAATGGATAGAGTTATCAGTTATGATTAGCTATCAGAGTGAAGGTTCGATGATCCATAATCCTATGTAATGTAAAAGAAGTCTATTTATAGACAGAAGATCGAATATCAAAGGGTTGGAGAATATTGTACTAAATTTCTACTCTGTATAGGTTTTCAGTTTCAATAATATATAGTGATATTTTGCTTATTTACCTGGGATTCGAATGAGGTGTTCAATATGTTGTATGTTCTATATCTTTCATGTTTAAATATATGCAGTTAGTTTTATGTCTAATTACTCAAAACTCATGGTAACATGATCTAACTTCCTTTAGAGGTTAAACTGTTGTTTTCTTCTTGTGTTGTGTGTGTACCATATTTTCATTGAAACCTCCATTTGCTTCAGTTTCCATAAGAAGAATTATTTTCATTGAGTTTACTGATGTTGACCCCATAGCCCAATGGTAGCAAGTCCTTTCATTTTCAACCTGCAATCAATCACAATCAAGTTACAGTCATAGAGTTAGTCATCTAATAGAATTTCCATTGAAAATCATAAGTTACCTTGAGAGAGCCCTCTCAAATTGAAGAGGCTAATCTTCAATCAAAAGTGGTTTGAAAGAGTTTCATTAAGTTGATTGATGAGAAGCCTATCAGAATCAATTTGGTGATAAAACATGAGATGTTTACAATAGCTAAATATTGAAACCTCTCAATGTGTATTTTCTTGAATATATTATTAAATTTTAAACTATTTTGATCATTGATAAGATTATCTTCATCTCATATCTTATTCATAGTCATTCCCATTTATTATATTCCTTTTCTCTTGGCAAAGAGAGAGGTTATCCTTCTCTTTGCTAAGATAGGTTTTCTTTGTTCTTTTGCATCTTAGGATTAGGTTGGAACAAACTATTTCATTATTTTAAGTCCCCTTACGCAGGAGAAACCCCTCGTTATGGCTAGACTAAGCCTTGGTTTTAATCAATAAGAAAAGAATTACCATTTTTAGAAGATTAACATATACATAATTCATTTCCATTGAGTTTGTTGATTTTAATAATTAATTATCGTACACTCACGTCAAACTCAAAGCTTTGTACATAGATAGTTGTACACATATGCTAACCCTAGTATAGGCTAGTGTTAGGACATAGGTAACTCGAGACCCATTAAACCAATCAGGATTTCCATTCCAATGGAAAGGAGCCTAATTCGGATTCTGACCATTCTATTCCTCTCATGTTGTGCCAAGACATTTCCAGGCATCAACATAATTTGCGCTAGAAGGAGGGCCACATATACTGAATCTGTGTAAAGTCTTGCTCTAAAATGTTTTAATTAATCATGGCTCCTACACATGCTGCTACCTAGGATCGTGCTTTTAACTCATACAAACCTAGCAGACACATGCCCAAGAAATATCTTAAATATTTGTCTAAATTGTGTTATGAAGGTCAGAGTAAACTTTCTGCCTTAGGTTGTCTTTTTTAGTTTGCATAAATGTAATTATTTTTACCTTAATGATGATGATGTGATTTGCAGGTTGTTTACCCCCACTTTCCATGGATAAATTAGAGAATGGTTTAATACTTTACCAACTCAGTCCATATATGCATGGAACCACTTTGTGAGAATTTTCTTATCATCTCATTAGAACTATGATTATGACAATTTGTGTTTACAAATAGGAAATGAGTCAATTGATGAGTTTTACACTAGTTTTAAATCACTTTGTTTTAGATTTTGTCTCCAAGATCTTCCTTCCAAAGAGGATTTATCATAGTGTTTTCAATTTCTTGTTACTTCTTATGAACATAATAAATCTAACAAGAATGAACAAGATGTTTCTAATCCATTAGTTAGTCTTGACACCTTTACAAGTTCTATACAGCCATTGAATGAATTGGAAACTTTTTCAAACTTGAAATCACTAGGAGTTGTATTCACTGATCTTCAAATTCTAGAAAGTGATTACACAAACCAAGATATGGAGTTTAAGGATATATCTGAAATATCGTCCAATTATTGTGATTAACCTCATGCAGGTTTAGTGGGATAATCTCACTGAAAGTTTCAACTAATGAACATTGTGTTAATTATTATTTGAATGCGGATTCAGTACTAGTTCCTATTCCTTTAACAAAATATTTACCATCAAATAAGAGTGTTTGCCACATACATAATGATGAAAATCATATGCATGCACCTCATATAATGTACTTTGGTGATCATTAATTCTTGTACCCAGACCTCTTTGTATATCATACTACATCTAATAATGATTCTTTTGACACTTTTGTTAAAACTTTTCCTTCAATAAGTACACACTTATTGGAGAATTGAGCCATTATAGAAGAGGATTTTTTTCCTATCAAGAATAATTTTAAATTCCTTTCTTGTCCTTTTGATAATACCATTAACTCAAATCAACTATATCATCTCTGAGAAAGAGAGGTTATTTAGAATGAATATTTTGTAGTTGATGGATTTGAATCACTTCTAGTACAAAGTGAATTAGGTTTAGATACATCCACAAATTCTTCATCTACTCTTTTCCTCTATCCTATAAATAAGCACAACCTTACATGCTCTAACGAATCTGATAACCAAGTTTCCAATGCAGCATAATTTGATAGTCTTATGGAACCTTTTCATGATAAAGTTTCATTACCTTGTCTTCCTATTGTTAAATCTAATCATGTAAATAAGTCAAGATCTTTAATTTCTCTCTCTAACTTTGATAATAAATTAGATAATTTTAATACTAACATTTTGCAGCATGCTTCTTATCCTTGGAATTGTCTTCAAGCACTAGTAAATGTTCATCCCTATTTCTATGATCCTTTTGAAATATACTTGGAGAAAGCATTTCAAAGGAAGATTCTTGTACATAAATCTCCTTCCTTTAACTTGTTAGAGGTAGATGTACATAATCATGTACTTATTTATCTTGTCAATTTTGTTGATGTATGATATATCTTTCCTTGAAGGAATTGAACTGATTGAATGGCTTCACTGGAAATATTCATACAGTTGTTTGGTTTTATTTATGAAATTTTGTACATAGTGTAAATAGTAGGAGTAAGATTAGTAATCATAGTTTAATTTGCTTTTATTTTTCATGATGAATAAAAAAATCATGGTAAAGCTAGACTTTTAATCATTATCAAGGTATAATTGCTTTTAAAAGAATGATATTTTTATAAAGAATTTGAATATCTTGGTATAACATCATCAATAAAATTTAAACATTATTGCATTTTAATTAAGTTTTGAAAAGGCTTATAAATCACCATCTTATAAGATATTACTTATCTTTATCTCGATCTATCATGTCATATATAATGAACTTAGGTTGAGATTTCTCTTCATATCTTGGCTTGTTTAACTTTTCAAGGCTTAATAGTTTGATTTCTTTTAATACTCTTTAGCTAATGTTGATTTTTCAATTGTTTGCTTGGGCTTGTTTTATTTTCATGACATTACAAAATTTTCATATGAAGGAATTATATTTTTAAGCAACAAAGATTGGTCATCGTAGGGAAATATTTACTCTCTATATTCTCAATAGGATATCATTATCTTATTAAGTTTAATTTTTCTTATGTCTTAACCATTTTCCATGGGGAACATTGAGTCACGATTTGTGAATTTATCAATATAGAGAAACAAATTATCACTAAACAGATCTTTGAATCCCTCCCAAACCCTCAAAATACAATTTTGTACTTTGGTGGATGATAATAATTCTAGTGAAGAATATCTTTACACAGTATCACATCTGTATATTTTTTGGGTAACCTCTCGTACCACCTCGCTCCTGTATCTAAAATTCAAAATTTAATTTTCAAACATATTAATAGAAAAGTACGATACAAGGGATTTGAAATCACACATGTGTGGGAAGTGTATGCAAACCCGTCAGGGCACTGAACAAGCTCGCTGGAAGTTGGTCAATGCATACATGGTACAAAGATAATTTCATCAGGGTACTAAACATGCTCGCTGACAATGAAACAATGTTAGGAAAAGAGCTAATCCAATAACATATACATGTTGATTATCAATTACCTCCTAACTATTCTTACCATAATAGAGAGAAAATTATAAGTTAATAAATATTTCCCAAAAATGGATTCACTGATTTGACACTAGTCGTTTTAATACTCTATCCTTTTCATAACTCACTTTTCTTTGTTTATGTCTCATGTGGGACCCTTGAAGACAACTTTAAGTACAAATCCATTTTCCAAACTATTATTTAATCTTATCATATATACCCAAAGATAATTGTTTCTTCCCTGTGTGTCACCAATTGTTGTGGCCCAACCCCACTATCTATTTTGAAAATATATGGGGGCCCTTCATTGAATTTGATTAATATTATTCTTTGATTACCTTATATTTTTTAGTGTTTACTATTCTCATTATGTTTGCTCCTTTATGAGGTCATTATTTTGTGTTCATGATGATATCCTCCTCATGGTAACGAGGAGACGATGTGGCACTTAAGGTTGCCACATCACCTTATATTTTGCATTTTTCTTTGCGTGACTTAGCACACTTGCATTCAAGAAAAAAAACCATTAACAAAATATTGTAGATAGTTTAATTATAATAGTTATGTAAATATTAATGTATTGCAATATTATATAATAGTTTAATTCTATTAAACTACTATTACTATTAATTTAACAAAATATAATATATTGGAAATATATATATATATATATATATATATATATATATATATATATATATATATATATATATATTAACCAACAAAACAAAAATAATAAAAACTTTGAAATATATTATGTATTGTATATAAAACTGTATATATTATATTATATTGTAAACAAAATATAGAAAAGTACTTGTATGTAAGCGTTTTCTTTTATAAAAAGAAAAAAAAAAAAAAAAACATGGTTAAACAACACATTAACCCTAAGACCAAATCCTAATACGCATCATATAACCATGGTGCTTGCGTTAACCCAGGAACACTACGTCGATCTTCAACTCGTGCCTCTCCATGTTCCTCGACATAGCTTAAAACAACCACAAATATTAATCCATGTCAGACTATTTTCACAACGCATGTGGTGAAAGAAAAAAATACATAATAAAAGTTGTAATTTTTCCCAAGGCATTTAGTCTCCAGGCCTTTTCCATACCATATATTACGACAAAGGCATTCACACCTCCTCTTAACACTTACATATATAGTTAATGGGCCACGCCTCATACCACACAACTGGCAGCTATGCACATATATACCTACAGTCCATGCTACCTAAACGATGATATAATCATGGGATGAACATATCTTTCCGTAGAATTCTCGGTGGCCCAACCAAGTCCCTCCATGACATTGTTCCTCTGCGAATTATATATTAATGTAGAGTTCCCACCTTCTATCATGTGTGCCCATAACCTGATTCCTGTTCACTATCATATGAAAAGGATTCATTATTTATTTTTTGAAGTATTCTGCATCAATTTTAATGAATATGTTCATATGATTGCAAGTTTCCATCGCGATCAATTTCCATAGTGTGCAACAATGAGCAATAAATGGCGATTTCACATCGCGACATTCCATCGAGTCCGCACAATTGTCGCTTTTTAATGATATGTGGTGGTGTTTCAATAACTTCAACCCAATTCGATACAGATGCCAATCTTATTATTCTGTAGACAGTTTTAGAAACTATCAAGGCTTATAGTTTTATAATGAATTGATTTATCATATATATCACCTCTCATATAATTTTGAATGAATCAAAAGGGTAGTTATGACGATCCCACAACGCTTTACAACTGAAATTCATGCAACACTCCATAAAGACAAAGATTTGGTGAAGAAATTCAATACATAGGTAAGGTAAGTATGTCGAGAAAGGGCAATTTGAATGCTAGGACAGGATTCTTTTCACGCTAGAGTCCTGGAGAATCGCCTTAGGACGAGTGGTTCCCTATGGGCATTTGTCATTCAGAGCTGGTACCCATTATGGACTATCTGTTGTTGCTATTGGTGGCTTCTTATGTATGTTTGTAGCTGGTACCCATTAACGTTTGTATGATGTTGTTTTTGGTGGCTATTGTTATATGTATATAGCTGGTACCCAATATGGACAATTTGATGTTGCTTTTGGTGGCTTCTGATGTATCAAGTGCGATTAAGTGTTCCTTATTCCTTTGACTGTCATTTGAGATTTACCGGCCCATAGGTGTTTTTTTATCAAAGCTGGTACCTGATGTGAACAATCTGTTGTTGCCCCTAGTGGCTATTGAAGAACTAGACCCCCACTGGCGAATCTACTAGCTATTGGTGGCTTATGTTTTTAGCTGGTACCTATTGTGGACATTTGGTTGTTGCTATTGGTGGCTTTCGTGGCATCATGTGGGCTGCGTCTTGTCGTATGCAGAGTCAAACCCCGGCTCATTGGAGAGAACATTTCTCCTGTTGAATCAAATCTTTGTCGACTTAGGTAGTTTACCATATTGTGGGCTCATCTTCTATAGGGTTATTACAGGTGATAGCTCTGTGGTTTATATGATGAGATTGCAATATGTCAACAGAAGTGATCATTACCTATTTAGAATTGATTGAGATTATTCTGATCCTTCTTTTGGTTATGGTCGCACTCGTCATACTAGCTTCTACATACCATATTCATAAAACCAATGGTTGCTCACGTCGGTGATGATACTAAATCGTCTTCATCATCTCAAAATTTATCTTCAGAATATGTTTTGTGTGAACCAAATATCCATTGCATTTCACACAGTTGGCGGCGTAATTGGTTGGATTTTTTCACTATCTCTCATCCTTGCAAGAGTATTAGCATCAGATTTCGCAAAAGATGGTGGTCAATTCCTGGTTGTATATGTTGATGTTGCTGCTTATAATTAGTGGCCCATTGATCTGGTTTTTCCGGTAACCGGTTTCTTTAATCTTTACCGCTTTTTGGCTCTGGCCGGAAAATTCGAATTGTTGATCTTTGGAACATTATCTACAATCAGGTGCTTGTCATTTCACTTGACGTGCATAATCGTTTTTGGAATGATATTTTGTCCTTTTCGTATCTACAATTCCTTTTTCTGCTCACGCATTTGGAATACATCGTCCTAGATTTTGCCTACCTTATGTCTTACCTGGATCTCAAATAGAATAATAGTTGAGTTATTATTATCGAGGTACTCCTGAGGACATTGGGATCCTCTATGATTGTATTAGGTGGGTAAGGATCTTCTGTCAATAGGTTTCCCCACTCAGTCATTAATTTTCTTGTATTGCTCGATCCACGAAGTGCCTTCTCTGACAACCTCATATCGGGTTGTAGCATTCGACGGCTATATCCATTACTATTTATCATTTATTCCAGCCTTGCCTTCTCCATATCAATAGTGCTATTCTGACGGACTATTCATCATCCCTTCACAACGTCTCCTTGACTTTATCTTATTTTCATCAACCATTACTCTGGACTGTATGCAATATTCATGACAGTTTTTATCCTCATGTATTGAGCTGCCGTCAGTCTTCTCTTTGTATTTATCGCAGTGGCTCACTGGCGTACTATCTTTACCTACCACACACTAGTCTTTGATGGTGTTCCCACAGTGACGGCTAGTGTGTCATCAGGTTTCATCCTCCACATGGCGAACAAAGTTGCCACCTGTTCCAATTTACCCGCTAATAGTCGGAAAGGTCCAGAATCTAAAAATATTTCACATAGTGATAATATTATGCGGGATAAAGTTGATGAACTTATCATTAAGCAGTGCATCCAATTCCCATCCTCGGAAGCCATCCGTTTGCCTGGTTGCTACAAACACCAGAAGCGCGGTGGTCGACGTAGAAAGAAGTTTAATTGTTTTAAGCACAAAATGGAAATCAAGGAAGTGTCTTTAGACTATGATGACCTCTATGGAAGAGTTGCAAGCTTACAGAAACGGGAGGTTATCAGCAGATGGTTGTTCCCGGAAAACTGTGATTTCGACATTGCCAATTGGATCTGCAAACACTGGCATCCGATTATTGGCTATACTCCGAAGGTGAGTACTCTCATCAACGGCTGGTTTAGCGTTCATTTTATGGACGAAAGCGATGTTTACAAGATTATCAGCAGAACCTGGGTGCGCGGCAGAAGTTTCATGCAGTTAATTCCTTGGTACCTTGGCTTCAATCATGTTATGGAGGCTCCTCATAATCGCATTATTTGGGTGAAGCTTCCGGGTCTTCCGTTGGAATATTGGACCCTCAAGGCGCTTCGTGCAATCGGTAATTCCATTGGCTCTACTAAGTATATTGACCCAAGTATAGTTGGTTCCAGTGATAAGAGGGTGGCATGGATTCTAGTCGAACTTGAGTACTCGGGTGCTCTGCCTGGTGACATCGATCTTCTATGGGGCAACAGAAGACATAGGCAACGCATAGATTTTTGGGGCATCCCTTTTCGTTGCCTTATCTGCCATCGTACCGGTCACCTTCGCGAGCATTGTCCATTTCGGATGCGCATGATCCGCTCAGGTGCTGCTGCTGATTCTCTTGCTCAAGGTCGTCGGACAAATGCTGCCTCGGGTACCTCTGGCGGATTTAACTCAGGTAATCCAAGTTCTCATAACTCTGATGAAGAAGCTTTTGTGACTGCACAAGAACAATCGGACGGGATATTACATAATTTTCGTGTGCTGGATCCTGTCCACAATATTGACTCAAATGATGATCTTGCATCTCTTAGGTCGTCTGGTCCTTTGGTCCCTGAGAATAATTCCTCCCCTATTGATAGTCATGTTATTTCTTTAGATGGCTGCGATGTTGGAACATCCACTACACACTCTTTAATTCTACAGGAAACCCATCAGGCTCAATCAAACTCTGTCGTTGGTCATATACCATCTACAGTTGACCCTCCTCTTCATCCTACTACTAATTTTTTCGTTGGTGAGTCGTCAGCGCCTAAGCCTTGTTCATCTACTGGTCCCCACACGGCTGTTGATATATCTTCCGAGCCCGATGATCCCGTCTACTTTCCGGACTCCCCTAGGAACTCTGTTGGCAGTGACCTGGAGTCTATTTTGGCTAATCCCAATAATGATTCGCTGCCCTTACTGTTTTTGATAGACCACCTACATCGTTAGTCTCTAGATCATCTACTTTTTCTCTAGCACAACAGGCTTGCAGACGTAATTCAAGAACGGCCAATAAATACTCTAAAGGGAAATTCAAAGCTGTGGCCCTGTTTACAGAGGACGATGAAAATCTTACTGACATTCCGATCTCCATCAGTCAAAGCACTAGGAGTGATTCTCGGGCACTTAGAGCATGCCACCCGGAGCCGGACTCAACATGAATCATATCATTTCTATGAATATAAGGGGGTTGGGCGATGCCTCCAAAGCTCATTGCCTTAGGGACATTTTCTTTTCTGCAAATCCTTTTATCTTTTTAGGACAAGAAACCATGTGTGCTCGGGAGCGAGCAATCAATTTATTTCTGACTTTTAAAACATGGTGGAATGTTGTTGTTGTGGATGCTATGGGCCATTCGGGTGGCTTGATTGCTATTTGGAATCCGGATTTGGCTTCTTTTAAGGCCTTTAGGTTCTTTGGAGGGATATTGTTATATGGTTCACTCAGAGGTATGAATGAATCGGTTAATATTATCAACATTTATGCCCCCTACAGCAATAGACAGTGCTTTTGGCAACGAATGAAGGATTCTGGTGTTCTTTCTTTGCACAATTTACTTCTCATGGGAGATTTTAACTCCACTTTGCACCCTCATGAAGTGTGGGGCTTTTTTGCCAGAATCGATCCTCTTTCATCTTTTTTATGTGACATGTTTTATGATCATCAGCTGGTTGATATTCGACCGCTTCCTCTTCTGCCTACCTGGTCGAACAAGCGGGCCGACTCTAATCACATTGCTAAGAGGCTTGATCGGGCTATGGTTCATGCTAAAATGGACAAATGGGGTCTGCTGCGTTCTGATGTTATTGTCTCCGACATTTCAGATCATATGCCCATCAGGCTTTCATGGAAAGCTGATGTCAATTTAAAGGGGCGGCCTTTCAAATTTAATCGCATTTGGCTGGAGGATATGGATTACACTAATATGATTAATGGCATTTGGCAACAAGAGATACAATATGTCAGCCTTAAAGATTGGGAGCGCTTTCACTATAAACTACAAAATATCAAGAAGGCTTCTAAGGAATGGGAGATGAGGAAAAAGGTTGCACTCAAAAAAGAGTATAATGAGATCTCATCCATGATGGCGGACCTTTTTGCTTCGTTCTCTTCTAATTCCCCTGACGCAGCGGATTTAAGTCGTATGAAGGTTCTTGCTGCCAGGAAAAAAGAAATACTGAGGATTGAGGAAGTCACATGACGCTTAAAGAGCAGAATATCATGGCTCAAGGAGGGTGATCTCAATACTCACTTTTTTCATAAAATAGCAAATGCCCGCCGAAACAGAAATGCCATTTGGCGTATCAAAAAAGAAGATGACAGCTTTGCTTTCTCCAACTTTGAGATTCAAGATGAAGCGGTGGCATATTTCTCTAAGTTTTATATGGCTGACCATTCTATTAATGTAGGGAACCAATCCTGGGTTTTAGAACACGTCCCCAGGTTCTTTGATGATGCTGCGGTGGCCGCTATTGATCAATGTATCTCTGGGAATGAGGTCTTGTCGGTCCTGAAGTCTTTTCCACATGACAAATGCCCCGGGCCTGATGGGTGGCCGGCGGAATTTTTCATATTCTTCTTTGATCTATTGGGGGTCGAACTTACTGATTTAATGGAATTATTCCGCAAGAAGGGCATTATGCCTGCAAATCTGAACTCCTCATTCATTGCTCTCATCCCTAAAGTCTCGGATCCCCAGCTTTTTTCTGATTTTAGACCCATTTCTCTTTGTAATCTAATTTACAAAGTTACTTCCAAGATTATTGCCAATCGTGTTAAAGCCGTTTTATCTGCTAACATTTCTATGGAGCAATTTGGTTTTCTTAATGGTAGGTCTATACATGATGCGATTGCTATCACTCAGGAGGTTGTTCATTCAATGCACTCAGAGAAGCAAGCCGCGCTGGTCATGAAGGTGGACTTGCATAAGGCATACGATTCACTCGACTGGTCTTTTATTCGGGTTATTTTGCTCAAAGTTGGTTTACCCATCCGTATCATTCGATGGATAATGTCCTGCATTTAAAATGTTAGATATGCAGTGATTGTTAATGGATTTCCCTCCCGTTTCTTCAAGGCTGGTCGTGGCCTACGTCAGGGTTGTGCTCTCTCACCTCTCATCTTCATCTTAGTCATGGAGGGTTTCAGCAGGTTGATGCATTCGGCTGAGCAGAAGGGTTACATCAAAGGCTTTGCATTTTCAGAAACGGTTTCCACATCGCATTCTCTTTTTGTGGATGATCTCTTACTATTTGGCTACTTGATTAGAAACCACTCGTTCTATATACATATCATGTTTTTGCGTTTTAAATCTGATACAGGGCTGGGCATTAATGGGTCCAAATCCTTTCTCTTATTTGAATTTGGTGACATTCAAGAAGTCAATTTTATTGCAGAGTTCATGGGCATTGGCACTCGTCATATGTCTAAAGGCTTTAAATATCTGGGCTATTTTATCAAACCCTGTGGATACAAGAACAGAGATTGGGATTGGATTATTGACAGATTCCGCGATAGGATTCAGCGATGGACTCATCGCTGGCTATCCATGGGAGGTCGTCTCATACTGATTCAATCGGTATTATCGCAAATGATTGTATTCTAGGCACACCTGTTTTATCTTCCATCTGCTGTCATTTCCAAAATCAATAGCATTATCACACAATTTCTTTGGGGAGGTGCTAATTTATGCAGGAAATTTCCCCTTTGCAGATTATCAGCAATATCTACTCCTAAGGATATGGATGGCTGGGGAATTCTCTGTACCCGGGACTTCAATCGAGCTCTACTTGTTAAGTCTTTTTGGCGGGCGGTTAACTGCACAAGTATATGGCACGACATCAACAAGGCCAAATATTACGATGGTGATGCATTGATGAAGATCAGTTGTTATGACTTTACTTTCCCTCCAATAATCTCATGCATCTGGCGTAGTTTTAAAATGATATTGAATCTCATTGCTCCCCGTTTATGTTGGCTTTTTCGGAATGGGTGTGACATTCCAATTGGTTCACATAACTTCTTGCCATTGACGCCTCATTCGGCCCCATCCCAGCGTTTGATTCTTGCTTTGGCCCGCCGAGGTATTATGTATTATTCCCAGGTACTACATTACTGGTCTTATTGCGCTCCCATTTTCAAATCGGTCGAGCAACTTGATCTACATGGCCCTGACGCAGATGAATGGATTCAGCTACGAGATACTCTTCGTTGTGCTGGGCTTTGTTATGCCCTGGGAGGCGATAAAATAGTTTGGAATGGCCCTCTTAAAAACAACATGATTGTTGTGAAGGATGTTTATCGAAGTATTGTATCTGATTTTCCACAGCAACCATCAAAAATTTTCCTTCCTTTTTGGAAAAGGAAAATCCCAACGAAAATCACTATATTCAGTTGGATGGTTTGGCGCGGAAAAGTGCTTACATGGGATAATCTTAAGAAGCGTAGTTTTCACGGCCCTAGCCGCTGTGTCCTATGTTTCATGGCTGAGGAAACCATTGATCATCTTTTTTTCTCCTGCCCATCTGTTATCAGGCTTTGGAACTTATTCAGTTCTTTCATATTGGACCCATCCTGGAGGCCGGTGGACTTCATTTCTGCGGCATATGATTGGGATGGGTTGAACAGTTCATACAGATCCCTTCCCTTTTACTTCATATGGGAAGTCTGGGTCACAAGGAATAATATTATCTTTGAGCAGAAATCATTCCAGATCCACCGTACATATATGGCTATTAAGTCTTGGATGGTTGACCGTCCTCCTTCGATTATTGATGTTTGCGATGCATCTCATCGTCTCAGACCTCACGAAATAGCTCTCCCAGCCTTATAATTTGATGGTGCTTCTGCATAAGGTAACATTGGTTGTGGAGCATGGATCAAAATCTCGGATCGGGACCGTATTCTCCTCTATTGGAATGGTGGTCCTGGTTCAAACAACAAAGCTGAGATTATGGCACTTTGGGGTGGCCTCCTCATTGCTACTGATTATCAAATCTAGGTGGCCGGCATATATGGGGACTCTCAGTTGGTAATCGGATGGATGTCTAACAGATTTAACATGTATAATCAACTTTTGCAGGGTTGGATTGACCGGACTCTGTATCTGTGGAGTAGAACAGATTTCTCCCCAATGTTTCACATTTTCCGTGAGAACAACACCCGGGCTGATCGATTATCTAAAAAGGGACTCTTTGCCGAGTTTGGATTCATGTTCATATCTCATTATGCTGATAGCAGAAGACTGCCGAATTTTCAATTTCTCTCTCATGATATTTCCTTCAGATTTAAGATTTCTTTTTGACATATATTTTGTTACAATTGGATCATCTGTGATCTTTTTGGTACGCTAAATTTACTTGCAACCCACAGCACTATTCCAAGCGAGCGGGATTTCTATCAAGCGAGCCAGTTATACATGATTCAAGCGAGCGTGTTTTTTATGATCAAGCGAACGTGTTAAATTATAAAAATAGCGGGCACAGGCTACAGTATTTTGTTTACGAAATCGAGACTACCCATCAAGCAAGCCTGTCATATTGTTTCTCAAGCGAGCATGTCAACTTTATCAAGTGTCCCAGACTTATACAATCAAGCGAGCCTGTACACTCTTTTCAAGTGAGCTTTTTATATCAAGCGAGCGGGCTTATCTTTCTGATAGATGGTTTCCCATATTTTCTGCAGTATGTCAATTTTGTATAGTTCCAGGATCTATTTCACGAGAGATACTACGATCATCGGGCTAATCTTCCTTATCTACCGATAGTGTCTCCCAAATCTTCAAACCATGGCTTAGATCCTCTAATACTCTTGATATCTAAATGCTCCACTACCTACTTCTCCACTTCCACTGATTCCGCTTCTCTCCTCCCTTTCAGTTTTATAGTTCCGGGTATGGACCGAGATGAACCCTTTCATCTCTGTTTCTACCTTTCTGTTAATTTTCTTCTTATACATCAAGGAAGATATCTGTAAGGGAAGGATCGATCCCTGTTATGTGGATGCCAACTAATTTTCTCTGCTCGGAATTCTGCATGAGCATTTCATTGTGGCATTATATGCTGATTTCTCGCTGTCAGCGTTTTTTACTTTCTGAAAAAAAAAACTTCAACCCAATTCATGCGATGAATATGGAAAATATACACCTACCCACTACCTTTCGAGTGATAAATTCGCCAAAAATCACGGACTTCCAATCACGTTTCTGCCACTTGTGCTTGGAAGCTCACGTACATGGGTCACTTTTGAATTTTAATTAACAAACGTGCCCGGGAAATCCTCCCTCTCGAGCTTACATGGAATGCACATTAAATAAATCAAATATCCCTCCCCATACATGTTTTTTGATAGCTCACAATTCGATTTCTAGACATGTCTTCTATGAGCATATTCCTCCATTTAGTTATTGGCTATCTTTGCAAAACTTCAACCCAATTCATGCGATGAATATGGAAAATATACACCAACCCACTGCCTTTCGAGTGATAAATTCGCCAAAACTCACGGACTTCCAATCACGTTTCTGCCACTTGTGCTTGGAAGCTCACGTACATGAGCCACTTTTGAATTTTAATTAACAAACGAGCCCGGGAAATCCTCCCTCTCGAGTTACACGGAATGCACATTAAATCAATCAAATATCCCTTCCCATACATGTTTTTTGATAGCTCAAGCATAGCTACCAAATTCGTCCGTATCGGTGGAAAAAATTCGGGAATTCGGGAATTCGATCCGTACATCGAATAATTCGTAGGAAATTCGGTTCGGTTCAGCGTAGCTTATTTTGGATGACAGAAATTTCACGATTTATTGCTTTTTTCCAGGAATTTGAGAATTGCAAGTGCAGTGAGAATAGTTAGTGTAGTGATTTTGATAATGGTAAGTAGATCACGATTGGATCGCAGGTAAATGGAAATTAAAATTTTTGGTTTTTTATTTTAGTGCTCCCTTAAAAGCTTTAAAACGCTGAAATAACAAAGAAAATTGAGAAAGCTACCAGATAAGAAATGGAAATTTATTGTGAGTAGAGAAAATTTCTGATTTTTTATTTTAGTGTTGTCTTAAAAGATTTAAAGAGCTGAGATAACAAAGAAAGTTGAGATAACGAGGAAAGAAAGAAAAGCTAAGATAACTAAGAAAAAAAAGAATATTGAGTAAAGAGAGTTTTTGGAAATAAGATAAGTGTGGTTGTGGTTTTGGTAAGTAAAATGTAATTTTAAAATTGTTTATATTGAATAAAATCATTAAAAATTATTTAAATTTCGAAATAAATTGAAAGAAAATGACAAAGACATTGTTATGAGAAGAAAAAAATATATATATTTAAATATTTATGATATATACTTTCGAATTTTATCCGAATTGAAAATTTTCACTACGAACTTTTATCGTATCGAATTCGAATTCGAACTTGGTAACTATGAGCTCAAGGCAGTCACAATTCGATTTCTAGACATATCTTCTATGGGCATATTCCTCCATTTTGTTATTGGCTATCTTTGCAAAACTTCAACCCAATTCATGCGATGAATATGGAAAATATACACCAACCCACTGCCTTTCGAGTGATAAATTCGCCAAAACTCACCGACTTCCAATCACGTTTCTGCCACTTGTGCTTGGAAGCTCACGTACATGGGCCACTTTTGAATTTTAATTAACAAACGTGCCCGGGAAATCCTCCCTCTCGAGCTTACATGGAATGCACATTAAATCAATCAAATATCCCTTCCCATACATGTTTTTTGATAGCTCAAGGCAGTCACAATTCGATTTCTAGACATATCTTCTATGGGCATATTCCTCCATTTAGTTATCGGCTATCTTTGCAAAACTTGAAAGGATTTGCAATGAAATGAAACTAGCCGCGTCCCAAAATAACGAGGATCCCAAAGATTCTCTCCCATCCTTGCAAAATATTTCTCACCACTGAGTGCTCTAATTGGTCGCACTCTGTCATAGCGATAAAGCTCGAACCAACACGAACTGAGAGGACCAAAATCAATGTTAGTGGTGCTCTGCATCTGTTCGGAATTGGTTTTTTTTAGTTTTAAGAGAATCTTATGAGAGGATCTAACTATCAATAGTTCTAAAAACCTATAAATACAAATCGTTGGTTTTTTTAGTTTTAAGAGAATCTTATGAGAGGATCTAACTATCAATAGTTCTAAAAACCTATAAATACTAATCGTTGACTATGTAGAGTGGGGAATCCAGTCATGGGAAGAAAGGGAAAATATACAGAAAAAAATTCATTTTCTTTGCACTACTGTATGAAAAGGAGTTGACTGTAGAGGTTAATTAAGAGTTTTGATAAATAGTGGTTCTTGCACTATTGCAATATTATTTTCTATCAAATTTCAAAATCTGAGGACTAAGATGTACATTTTAAAGACCATTAGAGCAAATAATAAGCTTGTTTTAGATTGCATTATTGCACAATTTGCAAGCTTATTATTTTCTATTTTGTGGTTATTCAGTTTTGATATTAATTTTGTTTTCATTGGTGTATCGATAACTATTATTAGCATTGATTGTTAATTCTATTTATTTTTATGCTAATGATGGTTTTGTTTATAACTACCTTTGTAGGGCTGCACAAGGTTAGAATCAAAACTGGTAACGAGTTCATTGGGACTTCATTTTGGTGGTAACTAATAACTATTTGTTAGTCCATCATGATCTTGTTTTTCTTCCTTTTGTATTGGACTAAACAAACTAATTCTCTGGTTTAATATAAATCTTATAGTGAATTCATTCTATATGAGTGATTGTGGGTATATACAACTACATGTTGAAACCTATCACCACGTATTTCCTTGAATAAACTTATTAATTTTTAAACTATTTGGATCGTTGATAAACTTATCTTAATCTCATATCCGATTCATAGTCCTTCCACGTTATTCTATTTTTTTTCCCTTGGAAAATATAGAGGTTATCATTCTCTTTGCCAATATAATTTTCATTGTTCTTTTGCATCTTAGGATTAGGTTGCATAAAATTCTTTCATTCTTTTAAGTCTCCTCATGTATGACCAAACCCTCATTATGGCTATACTAAGCCCTGATTTCAGTCAACAAGAAAGGAATTATCATTTTTAGAATATTGAAAAATACATAATTCCTTTCCCTTGAGTTTGTTGATTTGAATAATTAACTATATTACACTCACAAACTCAAGGAATTGTACATAGATATATATACACATAGGCTAACCCTAGTATAGTCTAGTATTAGAACACAAGTAACTCAAGACCCACTGATCTAGTCAGGGTTTCCATTTCAACGAAAAGGATTCTAATTGGGAGTCTAACTAGGAAATTCCTCTCACGTTGAGCTAGGATATTTCTAGGCATCAATAGGTGAGTAGCATTTTAAAGAGGAGTATAAAAGAATGGTGGGAGGAAAATTGTGATACTGTCATTCCCTAACAAGCATAATTACAATAAGAGAATATTGAATGGGTGCATGAAGAGACATTTTTAATTGATCCTACCTATGACCAGTACGAGATATTTTGGGTTGATTTCCCTAAGGAGCTATTTTAGTGGTTGAGAAGGTTGTTGGATTCCTTAAGAGACTAGAGTGTTGGTCGACTATATAAGAACTATACTAAATCAAATCTAGTTGCATTACATCAACTAGGCCATGAACTTATCAAAGATATTGATTTCGAGGTTCAAGATCATACCTTGGAGGGACACATAATTGAATTTAATACAAAGAACCATCAATCATTTTCAAAAGTAGAAGTTGTCATCAGATTTGGGTTAAGAGGATGACTATTGTTATTACTCTGCCAGATCTTTAAGGTTGAAGAAGAAATCCCAACAGAGGTAACCACGGACCAATCTTTTGGTTTGGTATCTAGCCCTACCAAACGAGAGAGGGCTCTCTCCACAAAATCATAACCAAGAGGGTTGGATGAATAGGGTTTTAGGCTAGGTATAAGTACAAGGTTTTTTTTGAAATTGGGTTGCTGGATGGGTGAATTAGGTTAAAGAGGTTAGGTCAGGGAAAATAATATTAGGGTTGCAGAGATTCAAAGGGGCAAGGTAGGTAGAAAACCTAACACTTTTGGGTTTCTTGAGTGGGATGGATTAGACAGGTGAGGAGCTAGAAAGAGCAAGGCTAAGCATGAATTATTTCTAAACTGAAGAAGGTGGAAAAACTATGAAGGTTTTCCCAAAACAGAGCATGAGAGATGTATTCTGTTTATCAACTTAAAAACCAACATATCATAGAAATGAATGAATCATGAAAAAAAACATTCATACATAATGATACATAAGAAGAAAAATGCTAAATTTCCATACCACAGGTATCCCAAAGAAATAGCTGCAACCTTTTCATTAATTTCCTACCAAATATATTACACTATAGTCTCTGATCAATGCATCAACATCCAACAATGTTCAACCCGTGAAATGAGTGAAAAATTACATGATATAGGCCTCAAACAAACTACTCCAAACCTAAGGGGTCGAATACATGAGAGGAGGAGCAGTTCCACCAAAAACTGAGCTGAATACCTAGAGTGTAGGGTGTTCAAACAGACTCATCCCTTACTTTTTGCAAACTGATTTATTACACCTCACCATGAGTTTTCATCTAATGTATTTATCCTAGGTAACAGTAAAAACATGAAAATTACATTTACATCATCAATTACATAAGTAAAATATTGATTTCCCAAGATGAAAATCAAATTTGCAGAAAAAAAACACAGAAATATCAGAAAAAGTAAGGTGCACCCTCAAAATGCTAGGTGCGCCCTACCAGTTCCAAGTGCACCCTCCAACTTGCAGCTGAGTTTTGGATGGGTTCCTGGTGTCTAAATTGAGCTCAGGATATCTCATTGGAAAGATTATTTTGTCTACTTTCCAGATCTATGCTTGGTTTGCAGAACAGAATTGATTTGACCCCTAGAAACTTCATTCTCCCAATACTACTTAGTGCACAACACCAAGGTGAAAAATGAGGTAGAACTGTGGTTTTTAGGGTGTTTTTTCACTTTTTCTCCTGCTAGTTGTAAAAAACAGGCTTATAAAAGTTATTTTATTACATGTATTCATCATTATGAATCTAATGGTGGTCTTGTTTTGGCGCAAATATGCCTCAAACAAAAGTGCAACGCCTAGGGCATTGTGCACCTTGCTTTGCAGCTGTCACAAAACTGTCTTGAAATGCACAAATTTTTTGAAATTTGCAAAAATTTCCCAAAAACTGTCAATTTTTTTTTAATGATGACTGATGATGAATTTTATGCATGGAGTGAGGCTTCAGCAAGGATATCAAGCCTTCTTTTCTCTTCTTGCATGGTCAAGGCATCAATTTTTGCATTGGCTTGTTTAAGTTTTGACCTTGCAATTTTGTTTTTCTTGGCATAGTGCTTAGCCCTCTTTCTAAATATAGAATTATCCATGTTTTCCTTCTCCATAAGCTTCTATAGGTGTTGGTTCTCCTGCTTAAGAAAAGTAATGACAAATTTAGATCTCTCAAGATTAGTTTGTAGCTCCTTAATCTTGGCTTCTTTCTCCTTAATGACTGTGCTAGTGATCTAAAAATCATCTTGCTGACTCAAATCAACAAGGTCAAACTCCATGTTTGTCTCATGAATATTCTCCTACTCACGCCTAATCTCTTGTTGAATATCTGCCTCTGTCACCTTTTGTTTTCCTTTGTCTACCTGATTTTCCAATGAAGAAGGAAAGGCTCCTCCCACAATCTCTGTGGCAAACACTTTCCTATGACCTCTCTGGTATGTTTTTGCCAATATTCTCAAATCAGCCCTCTTAGGCTTGCTAATCTCAACTCTGCTTGGTGACCCAATGTGAACATGAAATGGTAATGGTGGTGGTGAAATGGGTGGAGTAGTTTGAGCTAATGCTGAAGTAGGTGCCGTGGGATGAGATGGAGGAATGGATATGGAAGGATGAGATGGTGGAGGCACATCTTAAGCATGTTGAACTGGTGGAGTAGTGAAGATGTTATTTTCTATGAAAGTACTTCATGATATGTTCAATTGATCAAGGTGACGGAGGACTATGATCTTGATGAGGGAGTGGTGAAAATTACTTTTCATCTGGTGGTCATAATCTCCCTTCTGAACCTGGTAAGACATTTTGTCAATGTTCCTGAAGAGAAAATAAGGTGTGTTGAGCATTTTGACCCTTGTGAAGTGCATTAATAACCGGACATGATAGGTGCGGAGTCTAGAGAAACTTCCTTCACAAGTAAAGTACTTCATGATGATTTTCATCATGGGGGCATACCTATCCAGGATGTAAGACAAAGGAAAGATCATCTGTCCTTCATTTTTTTACCTTGGTTTAATGTAGGGCTCATAGTAATGATCCTCCAAGTCTTTTTGTTTGTACCATTTTTCACCAACATTCAAAATTCCAGTGGAAGCTGCTATCATGGTTGTAGATACTATGAATGTGACACCAGCAAGGGTTACCTAGTTTCCATGAAGATTAGAAATGAACAGTCTGGTCAAAACAGGGTGATATTGGACCCTTTGTATTTTTTTTCAGTAGTCAAAGCATCCTACATGCTTGAAACATGTCATAGTCATGGGAGAGGCCATGAGTTATTTTGTGTTTGTAGGTTCAATTCTGAGGATCCTCCCTCCTTTGTGTGGCCTCCTCTCTTCCCTTTCTTCTTCCTCACTGATTTCTCTATTTTCCTCTTCCATAGTGTCTTGGCTAGAAACCCTAGGGAGATGATGGGAGTGAAATCTAGGTTTAGGGAGTGGGGAATGGGATGGAAAAAATTAAGGAGATGGGGGAAGGGGTTTATAAAATGAGGGAGGTGATAGGGAGTAGAAATGATAAGGTAATTGTGAATGGAAATTTAATTACAGGTATAGCGATTTTGGGAGCCTAGGGAATTGAAGCACCTAGGTCTTAGGGTTTTGGGAAAAAGGGTTTTAGGAAATGAAGATAGTGATATAGGGGGTAGGGATAGGGTCAATTGCAATTTAGGAAAGGAATGTGAGGTGGTGGGGAATGGAAATTAGGGATTTGATAGTGATACTAGGGTTTTAAGCTCAAGGAAACATCAAATCTTGCATACAATATCAAACACCACAAAAATTGATTTGAGGAGAAGAGGAATGGTGTAACTATGGCTTACTTTCTTGTTGGAGAGCGTGGGCAATGATTTATTGAAGTTTGAGAGAAATGCAATCGATTTGGAGGCTCGCTAAGTGTTTTTGGGCAGGTGCGCAGGGCCTACTACAGGTGCACCCTCCCTTTGCCAGGTGCGCCCTCCATTTTCTAGGTGTGCAATGGGAGCTACAGGTCCGCCCTCCTAATGTCCAGGTGTGCAACACCACACAAAAACTCAAATTTTCACCCTTCAAACAGGAATTTTGTGCTATGGAGGTGGTGACTCAATGCTGCAAGGGAGAAATGAAGATGAATTTGATGCCTTGAGGGCTTTTATACTTGGTGCATTGATGATTTGGGCCTTGGGACCCACTTTCTTCCTCTATCACTCACTTAATATTTTGAAACACTTCCCTTTAACTTGATTATTTCTTTTTGAAAAATTGATCATTTGATGTGCTTTGAGAACTCTAGGATTTGATTTCTTGGTGCTTTGGCATGCTTGGAACACTGTGTTAGAATCTTGGGAACTTTGTATTTATTACATATAAATGGCATATAATTACAAAATGAAAACTAAAAATTACATATTTTTGGAATAAGAATTACAATTCAGGATAAAAATCACAACTTTGAAATGATAATTACATCTTTGTAAATCATCTCTTTACATAGTAAAGAGATGTTTAGTTTGTTCACTCTTTCATTTACTGACCTTATGCAATGGAATGGAGTTTTTATTGAACCTTGGAAACCTTAGTGACCTAATGAAACCTTGAAAAACCCTAAAATACATAATGATACCTTGAAGGACTAAATTTCAATATGACATGACTGATATTGATTTGATGGATGTACAGTCAACAAGGTATGAAGATATGCCAACAAGTAATCAAATTTGTGGAAGAATGATGATTTTTGGACTTGGGGCTACCATCAGTGACTATTTTTTTGCATGACCTAGTGGAACGATAAAAAAATTTCTAAGTGGGACTCCTAAAATGATATGAAAAGAGGATTTTTATCACTGATGTTAGGATGAAAATAGTGACACTAACAACTGCTAGAGGAAATACCATTGTGGATCAAGGTATTTCTGGTGAAAGAAATATTTTTATCATTTTCTTCAACTAATATGGAATCCTAAAATCCTTTCGTTGTGGGGAGGATCTTGGGGGAAATGATGACTTGTTGTAGAATCTAAGAAAAAGTTACGATGGATGGGGAAGAGAACTGGAATGCATGTGATTTTAGTGTAGAAAGAAGGGCATGTATATTTGAGTAATGGAGGGAGAGAAATATGAGAGATTTTTAAAGGAGACAAAGAAAGTTAAAGAATATCGAATAACTGTTGGCCAACCCAAACTTATGGAAGGGAGGACTAGGAGGAGATGAGCTCTAGGTAAGGAACTGAAGCTAAAGGAGGTGAAAAAGGAGATCAAAGTCAAGATTATGATGTCCACTAGGAATCAGGTGAAGCCAAGACATTGGACCCGGAGATTGGGGTAAATGATGCTAGTACCCCTGTAGATGAAGAGATATGTTAAGTGATGCATGAGTTATTCCATGAGGACAATCTTTCCCCCGAAGTCAATGTTCTGTAAGGTAGAAAAATGGTTGGCTCTCCTCCATCCCTTCCCCTTACACTTTACTAATATATGGTAAGGTTATTTTCCATGCTTGTTAAAAATTTGAAGTTTCATAAAGTAAAGATTTAGTTGGAAGTTATTCTAGTAGTAGTCAGCAGAACTTGGGGAATATTTCTCAACCTGGTCTTAGAGGGTTTGTTTTATTTTTTCTTAGTTCTATTCCAATGGATAGCAATGTAGTAGGTTCTTTCACTTGGTACCCTAAGGGTTTGGGTTGAGAGGATGAGGATGTTGAGCAACATTAGTATTTATGTGAGGCCATCTAGAGGTCCAGAGGAACCCCATATGCTACTAATTTAGTTAAATTTCAAACTACCTTGAGGGGAATAACTCTTAAATGGTAAATGAAATTCACAGTAACCTATCAAAATTTATCTGTAAATATATTAAGAGAGGATTTTATTAAGGAAATAAAACTACCTTAGACTGATCAACATGGATTGACCGAGTTGTAGGATATTAGGCAGAAGGAGGGGGAATCTAAATGGGAATTTATGCATATGTTAGTAAAGATGCTATGGGGAAATCAACTCATATTATTCATCTTGATCATAAAAAGGAACGATTTATTCAATATTTATTACAATTAACAAGAATATGTTTGACACAACAAAATATTAACTCCTTGCAATACTACTTAGAGAAAGAAATGAAAATTGAAGTTATGATGGGATATACTCGCCACTTTAAACCAATCTCTACTTCTAGTGGTCCTTTTTTGAATTATATGCATAAAAAAATTGTTGTTTTGACTCAAATATTGAAGGATATGAATATTTCAAAACCAATACATCCTTAGGTTTGGTTTACAGGTTGCTACACCGATGGTCATCATGTTACAGAGTTTTAGAGTTTGGAGGGAGTGAGATGTTCTAATGTTTCATTGAGACCCCCTTCAAAAACATGGCCTTTAAGAGAGTTTGCATTTTTAGGTACCTACAATACTAGTGTAGCTCCTTATTGTTATTATTAGTGTACCCCCCTTATTTTTATTGTCGTTCCCATGTAGTCCCAATATTTCTATTATTTTTCCCCATAGAACCCCACTATTGTTATTGTTGTGCCCTTAAATTATTATTGTTATGTAGGCTCTAATTATATTGGGATCCCTTAGACTCCTATATATAGAAAGTAGGTTTTTTCATTTGTATCGTGAAATAATTGTTCATTTCTATAATGTAAAGGAGGTTTACCCCTTGGAGAGGCTAATTTATAAGTCATTGATATCTATTTTCTTCTATTTTGTGAGTTGGTTGCATAACATTTGGTATCAGATCTTGGGATTCTATGATTTCACTTCTTCAAACAGGTCATCTTGGAATTTTCACTATAAATTTGTTTCTACAAGGCTTTAGAAACTGAAATATTTACCACATGGATCAGAAATATTAATGAACTTCAAATAAAAAATTTCGATCTTGGTTCAATATATTTTCAGATATATGATTTGAGAAGATTATGGTTTTTGCAGGCTCCATAATTTCATCTCAAACAGGTGACCTAGGGAAAATCGTCATAATGTTTGTTTCAGGAATCAGATTTGAATTCTATAAAATGCAGATGAAAGTGCATGAAATTTAGTTTTTCCTATAGCAATTTTAGGTCTGAATGTTGAAATAGTGATACATGGCATCCCATACAACTTAGCTCTACTGAATGAGTCCATAATCAGGCCATCGTGGGATATTTGGCATAATCTATATTGAAGAATCCAATATTGGTAAGACTTGTGGAATTGGAAAGAATATTTAGAGGGCTAAAATAGGACCAAAATTTAGACCTTGGATATCCAAAATTTTAGAGTTACAACAGTTTTAATATCGAGCTCTTAAAAGACAGAAAACCGTGTTTATGTTTTTTAAAGTTGCATAACTTTTGTTTGAAAAATAATTTTGAATTAATTCCAAGGGCACATTGAATCATATATAGTAGTATTGGGTTCTAAAATTCCTCCTAAAAAATGGAATTCCACACCCATTAAGCCCTCAAAAAACTCTACTATGACGCATGGAAAGGAAGAATTGCAACATGATATATCAAAATTACAAGACGAAGTGCAAAAAAATTCGCTATCACAAAAAGCAACCAAAGATGACATGGATGGTTTTGAAAAATGGCATGGAAGCTAATATCAATGGCATAGATGAAAAACTAAAAGGAAACATGGAATACTTGAAGAATGGTCTAAAATCAAACATGGAAGGTTTGACAAAGTTGCTACAAGAAATTATTGCTAATGGCAGAAACGTAGTAGATGAAACTCATGATGAGAACAAAATAAATTTAATCATGATTTCATAGACTCTAATGTTCGATTGAAGAAACAATATTCCAAATATTGATATGAGGAATTTTGATGGTAAGGATCTGGTAACATGGATACTACATATGGAGCAATATTTTTATCTCCATATGTGAAAAGCAAACAAAAGGTATGAATTACAACTTTATATTTAGAACCGAATCAGTTTGTATGGTATCGATGGATTTTTTCTCATAAACCACTTGTCACTTGGTCATTTTTTATGGAGGAAATTATAGTTCATTATGAGGATACAAAGAGAAACACCTTCTTTCACCAATTTATAAATCTCAAACAAAAGGTTTCAATGAGGAGCACATTGAGGAATTCTAAAAATTGAATATAAGCGTAAATGATATTCCAGAGGAGCATATGATTGATGTATTCATAGGGACTTTAAATGATAACATAAAACATGAGGTTTACCTTTGGGAACTTGATTAATTGGAGAAGGCATTCAGGTTGGAAAGGAAAACTAAAATAAAAATTATGGCGACAAGGAAGCCTACCACTCACAACTATAAATATGGAAGTGTTGCTACTCCTAGCCTTCCACAACATACAAGGTTGACACCACAACAATTGGAAGAAAAAGAGAAAAAGGGCTTTGTTATAGTTGTGATAGAAAATACACTAAAGGTCATAAGTGTGTTGAGAATATATTAATTTACATAAATTGTGAAGAGGAGAAAGAAAAGGAACAAGAAACTTCAAAAGAAGAGGATATACACTAGGAACCAACCTTAGAGAAAGAAGAAATGAATTTGACCATATCTTGTAATGCATTGGTAGGAATTACCACTCCTCAAACTCTCAAGATAAAATAACTCATCTGTTGAAGATTCCACATGGGAGGATGAGAATTTTATACAGAAGCATCAAGAACTACTCAAGCGTGAGGGACATCACTTTTTTGAAGGAGAGGGCAATGTTCAGTCCCTATAATAATAGTGTAGCTCCTTATTGTTATTGTTAGTATATCCCCGTTATTTTTATTATTGTGCCCATGTAGTCCCCATGTTGTCATTATTGTGCCCCATATAATCCCACTATTGTATTGTTGTTCCGTTACATTATTATTGTTATGTAGGCTCTTATTATATTGGGACCTCTTAAACTCCTATATATAGAAGGCAGGTTTTGTCATTTGTATCATGCAAGAATTGTTCATTTATGTAATGTAAAGGAGATCTCCCCCTCAAAGAGGCTAATTTATAAGTCGTTGATCTATCATTTCTTCTATTTTTTGAGTTGGTTACATAACATGCACAAGAATTAAATTCCTTTTCCAAGACATACTTAGTATCACACCTTTCCAAACCAAAAAGGTACTTCCTACAATGAATATTGTGATATTTTTCATTCATATGGTCATTCACCTCAGTTATGCGAAATATTTCAAGAGTATTTTAATGTGCCTAATTCCATTTTTTGTGAGTTTGTGGATCTCTCACTCATAATATTGACCAACGCAAAGCTTTCGATGCTATGGCTAATCGATTGGATTGCTCAAATTTATGAGTGAATGAAGCCACTCTAGGAAGGGTAGGACCGGGTTATAGAGGAGAAAAAACTGACAAAATAGTTCAAAATAGATGTTATAAATATGATGAGAAGGGGAAAGTGGCTAGGGATTTTCCACTGCCAAAGAGACCTTTGGTGTTCACACTGTCAAGTTCACACTCATGTGACAAAAGATTGTCCTAAATTGATAGCCCGATTGGGAGGAGCGGAATCGGTAGGGAGGAGCTAATATAATTTGTTCCAAGCCTCAGAAACTAGAACCTTGCTAAAAAATGAATATCACTATCATTACCTAAGGAGGTATTATCACCCAAACGATGATCACCTAGCCATTTCTTACTAGGTGGATCGAAATACACTATGTAGGATTAATCTTAACATGGTGTATTTCGATCCACCTAGTAAGAAATGGCTAGGTAATAATTTTTTGGGTGATAAAATATTCTTACCATGGTGTATTTTGATCCACTTAATAATAAATGGCTAGGTGACCATTGTTTGGGTGATAACATGAGGCACTCAGATTGGTACTAATAAGGGCACTTCCGAATAGCCTTTCATTAGAAAAGTTGAACCCTCACAGGCTAAATATTATATTGTTCAACACAAGAGATATTATAAGGTTGCTACAGATATCTTTGGGGATACAACTTCTTCCTCTCAGATTCCTAGAGTTACAATATCAGAAAAGGGACAACCCTTATTATATGAAAAAATATCACCAGTTAGTCCTCACTTTTATTTATAATATGCACAACCTATTACAATTTAATTTTAGTTATTTTTTTATATCATGAATGATGAACAACTCGACATCAATTGCAGAAGAAGATGAAGGGATTTGTGAGAGATCATGAGTTATCTGAGATGTTAAATTTGTAACTAGTTCCGATATTCATAATCATGATCTTGTAAAGAGTAAAAAATAATCCATTTGAGTAAAAAAGAAAATGATTTTTTTCATGTTTTATTTGGACATTTTAAAGAAAAATTAAATTAAATTTTATGAGTCTTTTGGTAAAAAAAAAACTATGAAGTTCACCTTCAAAATGTCAGGTCAACTTAGCCCTTAGAGACACATTTTTAGACATGGAAAAAAATATATATTAGCACCTTTATTCCATTATTTGACATACATTTGTAATATCTATTCGGATGAGGAAAATTAGATATTTCTAAGGAAACATATTCTTGTGACATCCGAGGTTTCTAAGGAAAGATACATTCTGTGACATCCAAAATTTTCTGAGGAAATATACTTCTATGACATCCAAACTTCCTATGGTCATAATGCAAGCTTCCTATGGTGATGATGTGAGTTTCATGTGGTGGCGATGAAATATTTCCATGTAACCTTTCCCTCTATGACATGTAAGCTACTTATGGCACTAAATCTATGTATTGTGGGATATATAAGGGACTTTATTCCCATGTATGGAAGATGTTTTGAAGACAAACAAGTGGCATCTTGTGAACAATCTTGTGAACTCGCCGCTTTCGATTCCACGATAGGGATGGTTTTAGTTCAGGAAGATGAATTTCATGGTGAACTTGTGATTTAATATCTTAGTCGGAATTTGCATCCGACTGAAATCAAATATTCACATATCGAGAAATTGGCCTTGGAAGTTGTTCAAGCTATCCAACGTTTTCATCATTACATACTTTTATGCAAAAAAATAGTGATCTCTGATTGTAACCCTATGATGTACATTTTGACCAAACAATTTCTAGGGGGGAAATAATCCAAATGGATTATTATCCTACAGGAGTTTGATTTGGAATTTGAAAAGTCCAAATCAAAGAAATCATTGATATTTGCTGAAATTATGTGTAATTTCCCACGTACTGATAAAGAAACTATGGCAGAACAACCAATCACGGACGAATCCTTGTTTCTTATTAGTACCATTGATCCTTGGTATGGAGATATTATTGTTTATCTTCAGACCCAATCTTTTCGACCTGAGCTTTCACAGTCGCAACGATGAAAAATACGTTTCCAGTCTCAACAATATCATATTGTTGGCGACACACTATACCGTCGTGGTGCGGACTCAGTTTTTCGACGTTGTTGAACTCATGAAGAAGCCAAAAAGGTTTTAAATGACTGTCACTCTGGAGCATGTGGCGGTCATATGTCTGGGTACGCCACAGCCCAAAATATATTGCGCGTAGGTTATTTCTGGCTGTCCTTATTTAAAGATTGTATTTATGCGGTCCTAAACTGTCATAATTGTCAAATCTTCGATCGAAAAATGCGTGCACCACCTGCTCCTCTTCACCCTATAATTGATGTTGGTCCTTTTGCAAAATGGGGCATTGACTTCATTACATGTAACCCTCACTCGGCCGGGGGGCATGGGTATATTATTCTAGCAATAGATTATTTTACCAAATGGGCCGAGGCGATGCCTACATTTGCGGCAGATGGAAAAACTGCAACTTCTTTCATGTTCAATCATGTGATTGCTCGTTTTGGTGTACCCCAAGCGATAATTACTGATCACGGGAGCCATTTTAGAAATATCATGATGATCGAGCTAACAAACCAACTTGGCCTACGGCATGACAGTTCTACACCATATTATCTGTAGGCTTATGGTTTAGTTGAAGCAATTAATAAAGTCTTATTCACCATGATCAAACGAATCATTGGAATTCATAAGTCGAATTGGCATACCATGCTCTTTTCAACACTTTGGGCATATTGAACCTCAACAAAAACATTGACAGGCTTTACCCCTTTCCAACTAGTTTATGGTTTAGAAGCGATATTACCCATTGAATTCGAGATACCATCACTCCAACTAGCCATCGAGTTACTACCAGCCACTTCTGAAGAGGAGAAACGTTTTTTATACTTGGCTCAATTAGATGAGAATCGGCGCACCGCTGCATTAGCTACCGAGACTCATGCGAAAAGAATGAAAGCTCAGTATGATAGAAGTGTTACACCTCATAATTTTTCAGAAGGAGACCTAGTTTTGATTTATGATCAAGCCAACGATAAACTAGGGGCCGGGAAATTCGAACCCATGTGGCATGGTCCTTATATTTTCAAGCGATAGCTTGCAAAAGGGGCCTATGAATTGATTGATTTTTACGGGGTCTCTTTAGGTAAACCCAGAAATGGACTTTATCTGAAGATATATTACACTTGATTTTTGTGTGGAGATCTTCTCTGTATATTAGTTACTTTCTAGCTGGTGTGCTATAGATTAGAAACGTGTGCCTAGCTTAATTGTGCTTTTACTACTATTCTTGCTTATCTGGATTACTCTTGATATCACAGATGTCGATGTCTTTTCAAACATATATTGGTTTTACTGATGGCGCTTATCGTAGTACACGAAACATCTCTTCCGCAACCTGGTTTATTTATTCACCCACTGATGAGTTAGTATCTATGCATGGGGTAAGCCTCAGTCAAACAATAAACAATATTGCTGAATACAATGCAGTTATTGAATTATTGTCGGAATCCATTTCATTTGGAATTCGGAGTTTGATCGTTATGTTAGATTCTGAACTCGTTGTATTACAGTTAAACCGAGTATATGCCATTAGAAATCCAGTATTATTAAGATTATTTTTAAGGGTTCGTCTCTTGGAACGAGAGTTCGATTATATTGAATATCAACACATTCCAAGAAATTTAAACACATTAGCAGATGCAATAGCTTCTAGTGTTATAAACAAACATTTTCAATAATAAATTAGTAAATCAACATTCCATAACATGATTGAACAGATAACTGGAAATAATAGTATATCATAATATATATGTAGTGTTCAAAAAATAGTACATCGTCTTCGATCATAGGTTCAAAATGCCTTATGATCGGAAAAAAGTGATACAAAAAATGAGTCTATACATTCAATCATCCACTATCTGTGGTAATGATCATGATAATTCACTACTTCTCATGCCACTCTACACAAAAATCTCCTGAATGATCTAGGAACACCAATGATGTATCTCTGTAAATGGAGTGGAATGTCATCTATGGTGGTCTCAGGGACGTCCATAGTTAGCTGCTCCAGGTGGTGTTCAAAATTAGTCAGGATCTTTACTGTCTGATCCTGTGGTGGTGGTGGTGCTGCAGCTGCATCCCTTTGCCTCCGGTCAAAGGGGCAGAAAGTGGCTAGTCGACGTGGACCCACATCTGCATTTGAAATTTTTGTTATCAGTTTTGGACGATTTAAAAACAAAATAAAAATTAGAAATTAGAACATGTCAAAGATATTTTTTACCTGACTCATCCCATTGAGCTCTAGGAGGAAGTGGCATATCTCGGTCGCCGACGAAATCTATGCCCGCATAAGGAAAATCCTCTATCACAAAAATTTGGTGTTCTAACCAACGAAAATAAGTCAAGGGAAATCAAACAATCTCCCCACCCTCGCTGTGACGGGCCATCAAAGCAACCCATCGAACCATCCGAGGCTTTTAAGGTCTACCAGCATCAACAGGAATATGTTGCGGGGCTAACAGAGGAATCCTCTCCAAAGCAAAAGTAACCACGATAGATCCATATCCGAAGTTGTTTAACTTCCCGTTCTTTTCTCTGGTAAGTTGGTCTTTGACATTAGCCAACACTGCCTCGCACCAGTTGAATATGGTGCCTCGAAAAAAATCTACTGCAATCCACATTTGAGATCCAGTAGCTACATGCAAAGCTACACTTCCGCACAACTTGGTAACGGTAAATGCAATCACTTTTAACTCGAGACGGATGATAGTTTTAATATCAATCCGTTTGTCTCTAGGATTGGCTTCATCATTACAAAACTCTAATTGCAGGCTAGCAACAGACTGGCCACCTAGCCTAGCCCCAAATAGAGAAAGTGGTTCACCTCTTTTAGACAAACCAGTAAAAAAATATATGTCCTCCAGCTCAATTTCGAGCCGGTGGCCTCCAATCACGAAACACTGGTCTTGAGCGTCCAACTTGTTTACCAACCAAGTGAGAAGATCTACTTGAGCTCTCATGCCACTGATAGCCCAGAATTTTAATACCCCGCATGCTCTTAAAACTTGCAATGTAGGTTGATGAATCATTGATGCTTCATCTACTTCCTCATGTTCCCGTTCTCGCCAAATGAGCATTGTAAATATCCTACAATGAGTGAAATGAAGGATTAGAATCATTTTAAAACAAAAATTTTGGGTAATTTGGGAGGAAATTGTGTTTTTAAATTTGTTACGGCGCCCCCACACTTTATGCTCAGAGATAGTGCATAGCTCCGCACGGGCTCTGTGTTAAAAGTGCGGGGCCCTGACATTTTCCTTTGTGAGAAAATTTCGGGGTCCGCAGGTACCTAGTGTTGTTATGTAACCAACTCCAAAAATAGAAGAAAAGAGATATCAATGCCTTAGAAATAAGCCACTTCGAGGGGGAAACCTCCAATACATTACATAAATGAACAATTCTTGGATGATAAAATTTACAAAACCTCCTTTCTATATATAGGAGTCCATGTGGCCATAATGTAATCCTAGTTGGCCACAATTTAATCCTATTCAACCTAACAATAATAATTTAAGGGCACAATAATAACAAAATGGGGGTTACAAGGGTACAATAATAACAATAAGGGGGTTACACTAATAACAATAAGGGACTATACTAGTAATATAGGGACCTAACATGCCCCTCTCCTCCAAAAAAGTGTTATCCTCAATGCTTGAGTAGCTCTGGGTGCTTCTGTATAAAATTCTCATCCTCCCATGTAGAATCTTCAGTGGGTAAGTTCTTCCACTTGATGAGATACTCTGAAATTGATCGATTCCGTAGCTTTCGAGTTCTTGTTTCCATGACCACTTCAGGTTCCAATATGATTTTTCCTTCCTCATCAAGTTCTGGCAATATTGTTTGAACTGGAAGATTTTCACCTATAACCTTCTTTAAGCATGAAACATGGAAAACTCGATGCACTCATGAAGAAGCAGGAAGCTCCAATTTGTATGCCATAGTACCAATATTTTGCAACACCTTGTAAGGACCATAGTACTTTGGCGATAATTTATTATCCTTCTTAGCTTGCTTGAGGGACATTTGTTTGTATGGTTGTAGCCGTAAAAATACCCAATTTCCTACATCAAAACTTCTCTCGCTGCGATGTTGATCTGCCTGTTGTTTCATTCGATTTTGTGCCAAATTCAGGTTATCCTTTAAGAGTTGGAGAACTTCTTGCTGATGCTCGATGTGACCTTCCACTGCTTGAACCTTCGAATTTTCCCTTAAAGATGATGTGATCGATGGTGGATGATATCCATAAAGTGCCATAAATGGGGTCATTTTTGCTGCAGGATGGAAGGAAGTGTTATACCACCATTCAGCGAGAGGTAACCACTTGACCCATTGTGTTTGTTTATCAGATACAAAACAACGAAGATATCCTTCCAAACATTTATTTACTATCTCAGTTTGACCATCAGATTGAGGATGATAAGATGAGCTATGAGCTAATCGAGTACCCAAACAAGAAAATAACTCCGTCCAAAAATTTCCAGTAAAAATGGGATCTCTGTCGCTCACAATAACCCTTGGGCTTCCATGTAGCTTTTGAATTCTGTCCATAAATGTAGTAGCAATCGTACTTGCTTTAAATGGATGAGATAATGCACAAAAGTGTGCATACTTGGTAAGTCTATCAACTACCACCATGATGACACTCTTTCCTTCAGACTTAGGTAAACCCGTGATAAAATCCATTGAAATCTCCTCCCAACGTTGACTTGGAATGGATAAAGGTTGTAGAAGTCCCGGGGTCTTAATTGTTTCCACTTTATTCTGCTGGCAAACAAAACATTCCGCCACAAACTTTTGAATATCAGATTTAAGGCCATCCCAAAAAAATTCTTTCTTCACCCTGTGGTAAGTTTTTAAAAATCCTGAGTGTCCTCCTAAAGGAGAAGTGTGCAATTCCAGAAGAATATTTTGTTTTAGTTCGGAATTCTTACAAAGATATAAGCGATCTTTGTACCATAAGGAATCATTTTTCCAACTAAATGTATCAGATGTACTAGGATCTTGCCGCAACTTTTGAATGAGTGTCCATACATCTTTGTCCTTCTTCCATTCATCTCTTGCTTCGGTTATCCAATCTGGTTGGATAATAGAAATGGCACAAAGCAATGCTTCCGCCTCTTCATTCTTTCTTGAGAGTGCATCTGCAACAACATTAAGCTTTCCTTTTTTGTAGATTATTTCAAAGTCATAACCCAACATCTTTGTGACCCATTTTTGCTGCTCTTCTGAAGATAGTCTTTGCTCTAAAAAGTGTTTAAGACTATCATGATCAGTTTTTACCTTGAAGTGTCTTCCCATTAGGTAAGTTCGCCATTTCTTTAGTGCATGTAGTATTGCTAACATTTCCTTCTCATAAATAGGTTTCTGTAAATACTTTCCTTTGATTGGACGACTTTCAAAAGCAATTGGTCTTCCTTCCTGCATTAAAACAACACCAATTCCATTTCCTGAGGCATCACATTCCACAATAAAGGTTTTTGTAAAGTCTGGCGTAGCTAAGACCGGTGCTAGGCACATTGCCTCTTTAAGATGTTCAAAGGCCTTAGTTGCTTCAGGAGTCCATGAAAATGCATATTTCTTCAATAATGTCGTTAGAGGTGCTGCTATTCTCCCATAATTCTTAACAAACTTGCGATAATACCTTGTTAACCCGAGAAATCCTCGCAACTACTTTATGGTTGTGGGGAATTTCCATTCCTTAATGGCTTTAATTTTGTTAGGGTCTACTTTAACACCCTCGTGAGATACAATATGACCCAAATATTCCACCTCTTGTACTCCAAAGAAGCATTTGGATGTTTTTGCATGTAATTGTTTCTCCTGCAATAGTTGGAGCACCCTGGCAACATGTTCAACATGATCCTTCCAAGACCTACTATAGATTAGTATATCATCAAAAAATACTAGCACAAATTTTCTAAGGAAGGGTTTGAAAATGGAATTCATCAACCCTTGAAATGTAGAAGGTGCATTGGTAAGGCCAAAAGGCACGACCAAAAATTCATAATGACCCTCATGAGTTCGAAATGTTGTTTTTGGAATATCTTTAGTCTTCATTCTAATTTGATGATATCCTGAACGAAGATCCAACTTGGTAAAATAAATTGCTCCATGTAATTCGTCCAATAATTCATCAATCACAGGAATGGGAAATTTGTCTTTAATGGTGAGCTTATTGAGCTCCCTATAATCCGGACACATTCTCCATGATCCATCCTTCTTGTGTACCAATACTACAGGAGCAGAGAAAGAACTTTGACTAGGTTGAATTATACCCGCCTCTAAAATTTCTGCAATCATACGTTCAATTTCGCTCTTTTGGAAGTAAGGATATCTATAAGGCCCGATGTTTGGAGGAACACTTCCTGGAATCAAATGAATAGCATGATCATGATCACGAATAGGTGGGAGTCCTTTGGGAGTTTCAAACACCTTGGAATGATTGTCCAAGACTTGTTGGAGATCTCCAGAAATAGATGATTTTGATGTTGGAACTTCTAGTGAGCATAATTGTGCAATTACGCCTCGTTGTTCTTTCTTTAGAAGCTTTGTCATGACATTAGAGCTTATTATCTTTCCCGGCTTCCCGCAATACCCCGTAATTCGACTTCCTTTCCTTCTGGAAAAAAAAATTCAAGAAAAGTTCTTGAAAATTAAAAGCTATCGTCCCCAAAGATTGTAACCATTGTACTCCTAGTACAACATCAGCACCTCCCATAGGAATGGAAAGCATTGGACTAGTCAATACATATTCCCCCATGATTAGCTTGATATTATGGCATTTTCCAGAGCAATTTATAGTTCCTCCATTTGCAACCATCACTTGACATTCTGGTGCTGGGTATAGGAAACAATTTAATTCCTTGGCTACCTTACAATGAATAAAATTATGGGTGCTACCTGAATCAATCAACACTATTACCTTTTTCTTCTTGATATGTCCTTGTATCTTGAGATTTTGAGTGGTAATTCCTGCCAGTGCATTACACGATATGGTCAGATTCATTTATTCCTCTTCTAGGGCTGGTTCCTGGTGTATATCCTCTTCTTGTTCATTTTATTCTTCCTCTTAACAATCTATGTAAAATAATTTCTTCTCAGCACACTTATGACCTTTAGTGTATTTGCTATCACAACTGTAGCAAAGCCCTTTTGCTCTTTTTTCTTCCAATTCTTGTGGTGTCAACCTTGTAGGTTGTGGAAATCTAGACGTAGCAACACTTCCTTCTTTATAGAATTGAGTGGTAGGCTTCCTTGTCGCCATTATTTTACATTAAACTTTTCTTGCCAACCTGAATGCCTTCTCCAATGAATCTGGTTCCAAAACACGAACTTCATGTTGGATGTTATCCTTTAAAGTGCCTATGAAGAGATCGATCATGTGGTCCTCTGGAATATCAGTTACCCTTATATTCAATTTTTGGAAGTCCTCAATGTACTGCCCCACTAAACCCTTTTGTTTGAGATTTATCAATTGGCTAAAGAAGGTGTTGCTCTTTGTATCCTCATAATGTGCTATCATTTCCTCCGTAAAAATTGACCAAGTGACAATTTTTTTACGAGAGCAAAGCCATCGATACCATACAAATGTATTTTGTTCTAAATGTAAAGTTGCAATGCGTACCTTTTGTGTGTTTTGCACATTATGGAGATCAAAATATTGCTCCATCTGTAGTATCCATGTTACAAGATCCTTTCCATCAAACTTCCTCATATTCATTTTTGGAATATGGTGGTTCTTCCCGCCAACATTAGAGTTTATGAAATCACGATTGATATTTATTTTTTTCTCATCATGAGGTTTTTCTACTATCTTTTCACCATTAGGAAACATTTCTTGTATCAACTTTGTCAAACCTTCGATGTCTGCTTTTAGATCATTCTTCATGTTTTCCATGTTGTATTTCATGTCATCCATCTTAGCTTCCATGCCAGCTTCCATGCCATCCATGCCTTTATTCAAACCTTCCATCTTCGCTTCAACGCCTTTCTTCAAAACTTCCATTTCATTTTTTGTTGCTCTTTGCGAGAGTGAAATTTGTTGCACTTGCTCTTGTAATTTTGATAGATCATGTTGCAATTCTTCATCTTCATGAGTCATAGTTGAGCCTTCTGAAGGCTTAATGGGTGTTGAATTATTTTTACAGGGCATCGTTTAAAACCCAATACTGATATCTATTCTACAATATGCCCTTGGAATCAATTCAAATTGATTCTTCAAACAAGACTTATGCAATTCGCAATAAAAAATACACACCTTTTTCTTGCTTTTGAGGAGCTCGATATTCAAATTGGGCTATCTCTGTAATTGCAAAACTTTAATATTTTAATTTCAGTACCAATGTAGCCCTCTAAATTATCTTTCGAATGCCACAGGTCTGACCTGATTTGGATTCTCCAAGACAAAGTTGTGTCCAATCTCCCACAATGACCTAATTATAGACTGGTTCAGTACAACGAATTTTTAAGACTTTCCACGTGTCACTGTTTTGTCCTTAGGCACTAAAATTGATAGCCAAGAAAGTACAGTCCGTGTACTAGCAACCAATTTTTACGACACTCCAATTCGATGCTCAGAGAGAGAGTTATGAATATTTTCCCACGATCACCTCTTTGAGATGAAATTCAGGAGCCTAAAAAAGCACTACCTTCCATAGATCATATCTCCAAAAATATTACGAACCAAGATCTGAAATTTTTTGACGATGTTCCTCAGAATTTTGGCTTCGCACCCTATGAATTTCAGCTTCCGAGACTTCGAAGAAACAAAATTATAGCACAAATTCCACGATGACCTTTTTAGGAGCCTGAAAAAAGACCTAGATTCCATAGATCATATCTCTGAAAATATTGCGAACCAATATCTGAAATTTTTAGATGATCTTCCTCAGGATTTTTGCTTCGCACCCTAAAAATTTAAGCTTCTGAAACTTCGTAGAAAAAAATTTATAGCGAAAATTCCACGATGACCTATTTGGAGCAGCGAAACCCTAGAATCCAAAGCTCTGATATGAAATGTTGTGTAACCAACTCCAAAAATAGAAGAAAAGAGATATCGACGCCTTATAAATAAGCCACTTCAAGGGGAAACCTCCAATTCATTACATAAATTAACAATTCTTGGATTATACAATTTACAAAACCTCCTTTCTATATATAGGAGTCCATGTGGCCATAATGTAATCCTAGTGGGCCACAATGTAATCCTAGCCGACCTAACAATAATAATTTAAGGGCACAATAATAACAAAATGGGGGTTACAAGGGTACAATAATAACAATAAGGGGGTTACACTAATAACAATAAGGGACTATACTAGTAATATAGGGAGCTAACAAGTGTCCTACCTGCAGACCCCTGAGGGCAGATTTTTGAACCAATTTTCCTCCCAAAAATGAAATTTAGACCCTAATTTAAGAAAATGAACGGATGAAAAGCAAGGAAAAGAGGATGTGGATTACCTAGAGCAGACAGTTTTCGATTTCAACGGTTGGTTTGTCTGAAAATTTCTCCATAAGCGTTTTTTGCCAAAAGCTCTAAAATTTTCACTCCAAACTCAAACGGTAAAAATGACCTTGAAAAACTCATTTTTATAAGTTTTTTCGAATAAATGAAATTTAAATTTGTCTATTTTTCACTTTAAAAAGATCGTTTTTCAAAATATTTTTATTATTGAAACAGGTATGTTTAATTTTTTTGAGTTTTTTGTGCAGAATACCGGATTTTTTAGGCAAAATGATCATTTTTGACGAAGAGTATACTTTTATCACTTTTTTGGGCTCTTTAAAATTTACGAAAAAGAAAAACCACAGAGTCCTCTTTTAAGCCCTTTTCAGACTCTCTAAAAATGAAAATATTGCCGAGTACTTGAC
Organism: Pinus albicaulis; assembly: GCA_034641835.2. Classification (NCBI taxonomy): domain Eukaryota; kingdom Viridiplantae; phylum Streptophyta; class Pinopsida; order Pinales; family Pinaceae; genus Pinus; species Pinus albicaulis. Next base: position 1,045,144,913 of record CM076582.1, on the reverse strand, counting down.
TATTAGAACTCGTTAAAGGAAATGAACAGTCGTCCTTTCAATATAAGTTTACCCCTTTTCCAGACTGAAATGGACTATTTACGAAAAAGGTATACATTGACTAATTATGGTTAATAGAGTTCTCTCTCGCATTATTTTATCCTTTTTCAAGCCTGAGAGACTAAATTTACGAAAAAGTACACCCATGGAGTTTTCTTAAGTTTTTTCTTCTAACTCCCTAAAAATGAAAAACACTGAGTTTCTCCTATACTGGACTCGTTAAAATTTAATAGTAAAGGACCTGTCAATTTCAAACAGCAATGGACCACTCCTTCTTAGGGTTCGATTCTAAACTAAGTTGGACTCATCCGAAGGATGAGCTTATAAACAAGAAAATGTTATCCTCCTCAAGCTTGTTAAAAAATAAAGAGGTACTTGCCAGAAATGGTGGGGGAAAAGAGAGAAAACAGATTCATTTGTTACACTTTGATTTGTAAAAGCATTACACCACTCTTGAACACGACACTTTTTTCCACACTTCTACCTGGGTTGGGAAATCCTTTGCCTATCAGTTAATCAAACCATATTGAAGGTCTTTATCCGATTTCTGGGTATTAGCTTAGGGAAATTGTCACCAAACCATCTGCAGTGTCGTTATGTGTTCAAGAGGACATTCAAACAAACCATTCATCTGCAAAAATTTGTCTCCATTCGCATTGACCATCCCCGAGTCAGTCCTTGCAAAAAATTTCTTCAAAACTTGATCTATGGTTTCGTGTCGTAAGCTTACTTACGACGGATCACTTTCTATCGATGACGGTTCATCATCTAGGAAGTTGATCTAGAATCCATCAGTACCTTGGAATCTGCAGGCCTTAATGGCAGGTTTCTCGCCTTCGACGACAAGTTGCATCATTGACCTTCGATCGAATAATTCCGTGAAATGTTCGACTTCAGATCACTTATTCACATTTCATGGATTGTAGTGAGTACTTTGTGAGCCATTTTCATTATTGGTGGTTTCTCTCACACTTCTTAACAGTTCACATCATTGACTAGTAATCAAGTGGTTTCTACCATGTTCGACTTCAACACATTTAATCGCATGGATAGAATCGTACTAGTTTGGGAAGAAGAAATCAAGACCCTGGATCTAGTTTCCACCATCCAGGCTGCGAGGAGTTTAATTATTCATAATGCAGTAGACGATTCATTACAGATGGCTGGGCCCATGTTGTGTCTACACTATTGATGTAATATTAAAATCATTTCTGTATCAGAACAATTTTAGTTAGTTTTGATCTGAGTATGGGAATGCCTACCTCAATGATGATATATATGATTTTCATTGAATGTTTTTACAGGATTCCGACTGGGGTGTCCACAGGCTAATCCTTGAAATGATAAAGCACATCACTCTTCGAATGCTCTCAGACTTCACACTTTAGGGGGCAATTTTTTACACTGAAATTTGTCACCATGAAATTTTAGTACTTCCTTAGAAGTCTACAACATCAAAGTTCCTAAAGCCAAGCCTTGAAATTCAGAGAAAATCTCATAAAAGTCTTAAAAAAACTCGTACCGCACTTTATCTTAGCATTGCCTGTGGTGCCGCACATTTTGGCTAGAAATCATGCGGATCCAAACGCACTTTTTATTCATTAAAGGTGTGAACCCCTGTAAAAGGTAAAACAAAGGCAGAAAGTAACATTTAGAAGCCCCACAGTCAAATCTGGAAGCTTCTAGAAGCAGTTATCTTGTCGAAGGTTCGCTCCTATCATGTATGTTCATTCCTCCATTATGGGAGCCTACCCCTTGATTTATGGAGCCCAATCCCTTCAAAAGAGCATTCTATCTCTTCTTATGTGGAACCATAACCTCCTATCTTTTCCTATAAATTGAAGCCATAGTGCAGCGTCAAAAATTTAGTGTGTGAGAGATAGAAAGTTAGAGAATTATACTTAGAGAATTTTTGAGGAGAAATGTTGTGAAAACTCAGACTCTCATAACTGATCATTATATGGGAATGATTACACACCCATGTGATTTTAGCTGAGAGAGTGCAAGGCTTGTCAGAGTAAGGGAAACACCTGTTTCGGACCCCAAGAAGGCCTGTATGACATCAAGGCAGACACGATTGTAAGGCTCTTCTTTATTTAAATTAATACAAATGAATATTGTTTTCTCAATGGATTATTTAATTAACTTCCTCATTTCTTGAATTCCTTGATCATCAAGATAGGCTTATATTTTATGAATTATTCTATATCATGCAGGTGCTTCTGATTCTTTCGTATTTGTGATTGCAAGTCCTAAAAGGAGATACATTCAGAGAGATGGGACACTCAGAGTGACAGAAAGGAAGATTAGCGCTGGATCACAAGTAGGTTTTCAAAACCTGTTATAGATAATTCTAAAACTAAATCTAGAGAAATTAGTCTTTATTTGTCCATTTTTTGCTAGTTGTCCATAGGACACTTGGGAGGTCTGTCTCGTCAGCAAGAATGACTTATCCATCCAAAAAAATAAAGATGTAGTAACACACCCATGTGCTTTTAGCTGAGAGAGTGCAAGGCTTGTCAAAGTAAAGGAAACGCCTGCTCCGGACCCCAAGAAGGCATGTATGACATCAAGGCAGACATAGTTGTAAGGCTCTTCTTTATGTAAGTTAATACAAATGAATATTGTTTTTTCAATGGCTTATTTAATTACCTGCCTCATTTCTTGAATTCCTTGATTATCAGGATAGGTTTATATTTTATGAATTAATCTATATCATGCAGGTGCTTCTGATTCTTTCGTATTTGTGATTGCAGGTCCTGAAAGGAGATATATTCGGAGCGACGGGACACTTGAAGCGACAGAAAGGAAGATTAGTGCTGGATCACAAGTAGGTTTTCAAAACCTGTTATAGATAATTCTAAAACTAAATCTAGAGAAATTAGTCTTTATTTGTCCATTTGTTGCTAGCTGTCCATAGGACACTTGGGAGGTCTGTCTTGTCAGCAAGAATGACTTATCCGTCCAACAAAATGGTGACTCCACTGGGGAGTGGTACGAGTAGTAGTGTATTATCATGATCATTACCACGAATAGTGGATGATTGACTGTACAGACTCATTTTTTGTATCACTTTTTTCTGATCATAAGGCGTTTTGAACCTATGATCGAAGACGATGTACTATTTTTTGAAAACTACATCTATACTATGATATACTATTATTTCCAATTATCTGTTCAATCATGTTATCGAATGTTGATTTACTACTTTATTATTGCAAATGTCTATTTATAACACTAGAAGCTATTGCATCTGCTAATGTGTTTAAATTTCTTGGAATGTGTTGATATTCAATATAATCGAACTCTCGTTCCAAGAGACGAACCCTTAAAAATAATCTTAATAATACTGGGTTTCTAATGGCATATACTCGGTTTAACTGTAATACAACAAGTTCAGAATCTAACGTAACGATCAAACTCCGAATTTCAAATGAAATGGATTTCGACAATAATTCAATAACTGCACTATATTCAACAATATTGTTTGTTGTTTGACTGAGGCTTACCCCATGCATAGATACTAACTCGTCAGTGGGTGAATAAATAACCCAGGCTGCAGAATATATGTTCTATGTACTACAACAGGCGCCATCAGCAAAACTAATATATGTTTGAAAAGACGTCGACATCTACGATATCAAGAGTAATCCAGATAAGCAAGAATAGTAGTAAAAGCACAATTAAGCTAGGCACACATTTATAATCTATAGCACACCAGCTAGAAAGTAACTAATATACAGAGAATATCTCCACACAAAAATCAAGTGTAATATCTCTTCAGATAAAGTCCATTTATGGGTTTACCTAAAGATACCCCGTCAAAATCAATCAATTCATAGGCCCCTTTGCAAGCTGTCACTTGAAAATATAAGGACCATGCCACATGGGTTCGAATTTCCCGGCCCCTAGTTTATCGTTGGCTTGATCATAAATCAAAACTAGGTCTCCTTCTAAAAAATTACGAGGTGTAACACTTCTATCATACTGAGCTTTCATTCTTTTCACATAAGTCTTGGTAGCTAATGCAGCGGTGCGTCGATTCTCATCTAATTGAGCCAAGTATAAAAAAAGTTTCTCCTCTTCAGAAGTGGCTGGTAGTAACTCTATGGCTAGTTGGAGTGACGGTATCTCACATTAAATGGGTAATACCACTTCTAAACCATAAACTAGTTGAAAAGGGGTAAAGCTTGTCGATGTTTTTGCTGAGGTTCGATATGCCCAAAGTGTTGAAAAGAGCATGGTATGCCAATTCTACTTATGAATTCCAATGATTTGTTTGATCATTGTGACTAAGACTTTATTAATTGCTTCAACTAAACCATTAGCCTGTGGATAATATGGTGTATAATTGTCATGGCATAGGCCAAGTTGGTCTGTTAGCTCGGTCATCATGATATTTCGACAAGCACATCAGCTCTGAATATATCTCTGAATCTCTGGTCTGTGAAACCAGAGATTCTAGGTTCGATCTCCAGTGGAGTCACCATTTTGTTAGACGGATAAGTCATTCTTTCTGACTAGACAGACCTCCCAAGTTTCCTATGGACAACTAGCAACAAACGGAAAAATAAAGACTACTTTCTCTAGATTTAGTTTTATAATTATCTATAACAGGTTTTGAAAACCTACTTGTGATCCAACACTAATCTTCCTTTCTGTCGCTCCGAGTGTCCCGTCGCTCCGAATATATCTCCTTTCAAGACCTGCAATCACAAATACAAAAGAATCATAAGCACCTACATGATATAGATTAATTCATAAAATATAAACCTATCTTGATGATCAAGGAATTCAAGAAATGAGGCGGTTAATTAAATAAGCCATTGAGAAAACAATATTCATTTGTATTCACTTAAATAAGGAAGAGCCTTACAACCGTGTCTACCTTGATGTCATACAGGCCTTCTTGGGGTCTGGAACAGGCATTTCCTTTACTCTGACAAGCCTTGCACTCTCTCAGCTAAAATAACATGGGTGTGTAATCATTCCCATATAATGATCAACTATGAGAGTCTGAGTTTTCACACCATTTCTCCTCAAAAATTCTTAAGTCTAATTTTCTAACTCTCTATCTCTCACACACTCTAACCTTTGAAGCTGCACTATGGCTTCAATTTATAGGAAAAGAGAGGAGGTTATGGCTCCACATAAGAAGGGATAGAATTCTATTTTGAAGGGATTGGGCTCCATAAATCAAGGGGTAGGCTCCCATAATGGAGGAATGAACATACATGATAGGAGCGAAACTTCGACCAGATAACTGCTTCTAGAAGCTTCCAGATTTGACTGTTGGGCTTATAAATGTTACTTTCCTCCTTAATTTTACCTTTTACAGGGGTCTGCACCCTTAATGAATAAAAAATGCATTTGGCTCTGCATGATTTATAGCCAAAAGGTGCACCACCGCAGGCAATGTTAAGAGAAAGTGCGGTACAAGCGTTTTTAAGACTTTTATGAGCTTTTCTCTCAATTTCAAGGCTTGAATTTAGGAACTTTGATGTTGTAGACTTCTAAGGGAGTACTAAAATGTCACGGTGACAAATTTCAGTGTAACAGAAACTACATGAAGTGTTAAATACTAATCTTATGCTCCAATGAAAGAAATTGTTGGCACATGTTGTGCTATGTAAGGTTATTTGCATAAGAACTCATGTCTTCTTTCTTCAGGACAAATAGATAATCAATATGATAGGTTCTTGGACCCTTTCCTTCTACATGAACACTAAATTTCTATGGTAAAATAAAAGTTAGAAAATTAGTGATTGAAATATAAATAAAATCCATATCATATATATAAGGCTTGTCAACAACATTTCTAGGGTTTAAAGCTAACACATTAGTATAGTTGTATAAGTTATAAATTAGAAGGATGGAAGGTCTTTAAGACTTTATATATTTAAGCATCTTGGGTTTGTAAACCATAGCAAAGTTTTGAATTAGAAAATCCTAGGAGAAAACCATAAGACTAATAGTTTCCACTGAAAGAATAAACCCTAACCCTAAAAAGAAGAGAAGTGACATCATGCTAATGTCAGGACAAGCATGGCGATAATTCCAAGGAGTATAATATTAAGAGGGAGTTTTTTCTCTTCCTTAAATATAAGTATTTTATACCTCTCTTTTCTTATTATTGTTGTTTTTCTATTAGTGAGTCTCTTGTCTTTGATTTCCTATCTTGATTTTAACTGTTCTTCCATGGCCTCCTGTAAATATTGCATGTATAATAGAATATTCCAAGGCTTTGAAAATGGTTTGAAGAAGTGGAAGCATGAAGCAACACAAGAGGACCTTCTAGAATTGCTACTTCAAGGATATTGTGTTAGATGAGCTTGAAGTTGATAGGGAGTGGGAAGTTTGAAGTATGTATTGATTATTCCAAAGAGAAGTCAAGATATAGTATGCAACAGATGGTAGCAAGACTTGAGAAAGTTCTCTTGGAAAGAGGGAGATGATCATGTCACTGGAAATTTGCCTCAGTTGCCTCATATTTTTGAAGAGCATGAAGAATCCTCATGACCAAGGATGTTCATATATAATTTATCTCTGACAGAGGGATCAGTTGTAAAGAGAGTATTGTATTTAGATGGAGTAGTCAAAAAGCCCTGTTTTGACCCCAGAGAAAGCTAACCTTAGATTCCTGGATCATGGACTTTTAGTGAGAGAGGGGTCATCAAGTTTGGGTATCCGAAAAGAATTTTTGATTTAGTGAAGGGAACATAATAGTCTATGGTCCAACCAATATGTGTTACTAGCATGGTACAATTGGTTATGAAAGTATTTAAGTTTACAACTACATACTTAGATTAGGCTTGTGGATATTATCTCTCTCATTGAGGGAGAGATGATGAGATGGAGATTATTCACATGTATTTGATCTAGGTGGAATTCTTTCTGATGTTCCATCAAGGAAAAATACTACCCTATGGGGAGCTATGAGGACAAGTACATACAATGGAATATGCTGCGGCAAAAAAGGCATCAAGATGTGCATCAGCTGATGAATTTATTCCATACCCTGCACAAAAAGTTGGGTATCAAATATTCATAGAAAAATCTAGTGCTTAAGTACCACAGTTGTTTTCACATATACATTCAGGAGGAAATGGTGTTCCTCAACATCAACTCGCTTGGTGCAACATATTAATATGCTACAAATATTGAGTAGAAATTTAAACAGAAGAAGTTAGAATTTGGATATATGAATATAAAACAAGGGAAAGATGCCCCCAAACCGCATGAAAAATGAAAAATCCAAGGTGGGGCGACCCAAGACAGCCTGCTGAAGCTGCAAGAAAAGAAAAAAACCACGAATAAAAAGGACACAGGAAATTGGTGTGATTTCCATAAGAACTCCACTCACATCATAGGTGAGTGTCAGACCAAGCAGTCACTGGTGCCCAAGATGAAGGCTTCTGAATCAGATGGATGCTCCAAGTCCAAGTAAGAACCTGACAAGGGGAATGAAAAAGGGAAGAAGATTATTGACGCAGAACCCAGTGCCACCATTACCACCTCCAACATCTAGAATTATGATCTTGAAGATCCAAAGGAGGGGAAGTTCCTTTGCCACTCCCAGATGTGAGTGAAGGGTTCTTCATTGTAGTTCATTGTCGACAGTGGAAGCCAAAAGAACCTCATTTCAGTAGAGGTTGTGAATAGGTTGGACCTACATACCACATCACACCTATATTCGTACACTATTGGGTGGCTTCACTAAGGAAGATATCTCTACGTCAGCTGGTAGTGTCGCCTTCCCTACAACATCAAGCCCTTCACAAATGAGGTACTGTGTGATGTTGATACTCTTGAATTTTGTGATGTATTATTAGGCCAACCATACTTGTGGAAGCATCATGCTATGTATGAGTCTAGGCCTTGCACTGTTATTATTACTTTGGGCAATAAGTTGTATACGATAACGAAGGTAGCACCATCTACCTCCATCTCTTTGATCACTACGAATCAATGAAGTAAGATCATTTCCTAGACTGGGAAATTTTTTTTCCTTATGATTGACCCTTATCAAAAGAAGAAGATTGTGGCCACAGACTCGAGACAAGGCTCCTTCGCATGGTAGCAATATATGGAAAAGGTTGTGGAGGAGTAAATGGACATCTTCACCTCACCCAAAAGGGTACCTCTACACTATCAAGTCAAGCACTCCATTGATCTAACCCCAGGTACGGAACTTCCCATTGGACATATCTATTGATTCTCTATTGTGGAGAATGATGAAATCAAAAGGAATATTCAGGATTTTTTACAGAAAGGGAACATCAGGCCAAGTTCATCACCCTATGGTAGCCTGATCATGTGGGTACAAAAGAAGGACGAGAACTGGAGTCTATGTATTAACTATTGGATGCTGAACAAAATTATTGTATGGAATAGGTATCCAATCCCACATATTGATGAAATTTTGGACCAGCTCAAGGGAGACAAATATTTGAGAAATATTGACTTGAATTTCATGTATCAACAAGTACGAATCAAACCCTACAATGTGTGGAAGACTACCTTGAAATCCAAGGAGGGCTTGTTCAAATGGCTGGTAATGCCTTTTAGGTTGATGAATTCCTCCACAACCTTCATGAGGCCGATGGCTGGCATATTTTCACCCTTCAACAACTCATTAATGGTGGTGTATTTGGATGACATCGTGATATTCAACCAAATTTTGGAAGACCACCTCTTCCATATTCGACAAGTCCTCCAAAATTTGCGACAACACAAGCTCTGTGCCAATTTGGAGAAATACACTTCTGGTATGGGCCAGGTTAAATATGTGGGGTACATCATTGATGAGCATGGTGTGCATGTGGACCCAGCTAAGATACAAGTAATTTGAGATTTTCCAACCCCAACCACTCTAACAAAGCTCTGCAGCTTTCTGGGTCTTGCCAATTTCTACTGTAGGTTCGTGTTGGGGTTCTCTCATATCACTTGGCCTTTGAGTCAAGTCAAAAAGGGAAAAGAAAAATAAAATTTATTTTGGTCTAAATCCCAACAGAAGGTGTTTTCTGAGTTGAAGCATTGTCTCTGATCTTCACCAGTGCTCACATTACTAGACCTACAACACGCATTTCAGATCGAGACATATGCTTTTGGCTATGCTATTGGTGTAGTTCTTACTCAGAAGGGGAATCAAGTGGCATATCACAGTAAGAAATGTTAGTCACCAGTAATTTTTTCTGATATCAAAAGATGACTAAGTTATAATCCTAGATTCCTAGAAACAACATTTGAGAAATGTTGTGAGTTCTAGAAATCTCACTACCTTCATCTTCCTAAGTTTAACTATCTTTCACTATATTTTTGCTCTCCGTCTCAAAAGTTTACCCTTCTGCTTCAAAGGAAGACTTCATCATTTTAGGCCTATTTGCCTCATTTCATCACTTTCACCCTCATTCATAACCCTCTTCCTTTGAAAAACCCATTTTTCTTTCTCCTAAAAACCCTCATAAACACCCCTTATTCATCATTTTCCTATAAAAAACCTTAAAAAAATGTAAAAATCCATTTTTACATTGTTTAAATTTAAAATTTTAAACCTATCAGGCCTTTTTTAATTTTATTAAAAACCCTATTTTATGTACTAAACCCAACCTTTGCATAAATCAGTCCTTAAGCCCCTTTCTTCTTAAGAAGCCCCAGCCCCTTCTACGCATGAAACCCTGACCTTCCGCTATATCCTAGCCCCTTCCCCATTTAAAACTACATATCCGCCCCTTTTTTCTTTATACATCCCCACAAACCTTATAAAAAACCACCCAAACCTTTGAAATATTAAAGCGAGCCCTTACCTCACCTCACTTCTCTATTTTCCACCGCGAAATCTCCACCGTCGATCTGGAGCTTTGGATCCTGATCCAACAACTGTCGCATCCTTGCCCTTCATCTCACATCAATACAACCCCACACAACATGACAAACATGACCACGTCATCAATCCGGGCCCCGCCTTCCACTAAAACTCCGCCACCCATTCGCCATGTTCCATTTGTCCCTAGGCTCCACCCTCCACACCTGCGCGTTGCTCCCAGATATTTCCGCACCGTCGATCTCATCACTTGAGATTTGAAGGCCCAGATCCCATATCACGTGGAAATTAGAAATGGGTTTAATAACCCCTAACCTATGCGAAATAGGTGGTATTTACCCTACTACGTGTCGATCACCCAATGGCATCGTGCACATTTGATCCAATACCGCTTACCGTCCTCAACGCACACGATAAACCATCATGGTTTTCCAAAACCACTTTCTCCCTCCCCGCACCTAAATTCAAATCTCTTCGCCTCTGTTTGAATTCCACTAGTTTCAACATATAGAATCTCACCTTGTGCTCCATTTATCCTCTGCAAACGCTTCCCGACAGCTCCAAACCCTAAAAATGCAGTCTTACCACTCTTGCAGGTTTTTAACTATCTAGTTTGTCTTTGGTGCAAGTTTTAATGGCAGAAAGGGGTCTATCAAGCCCTCCCATAGTTCAAAATGACCGATGAAACCTTGGGTAACGATCCAGGGGTTTGCATCCGAGTTTAAAAAGGGAGATTAGTGGCCATGTCTAGGTTAATCAATGATGCCCGATGATCATCAATGAGCATTCAAATTTTCAGCCATGAATAAGGCCGCATCCCTGCACACAGACAAAGAAAAAAAACAGTGAAACAGTGAAGGAAATGAAGATTGTAAGGATTAAGGGGCTAATCCTAAATATGAAACCATAAACACAGAGGATTAGCCATGAAGACAATGATTAAAGGATGAAAGTCAAAGGTTTAAAACAAAGAATAAATAAATATACTGTCAGTGATTAAAGAAGAAAGGACAGTGAAACATATTATAAAGGCTAAATTAAGGTTCAAAGGCCTAATATAGAGTTTTATGATTAAAAGAAAAGACAGATTAATCCAAAGACAACTTCGAATGACTAAATCAAGAAGCATTTTCTCCTCCAAAGACCAAACTGCCACCTACATCATTATTTCTTTTCATAAGGCATAGGGAAGCTATTACATAGTTAGAAATATTTTGTCAGTAAAAACAGTTATTGTAAAAGTTATGAATAGGCCTTAAAGTCAAACATTTCACCTATTCTTTCTTAGAAGTTATTGAAACAGAGAAGTAGTTGTAGATATTCCTGCCTTAAGCCTTGCATGGTTTTCAAGGTTAGGAATGCACTTACTCTATAATAAATGATACTCAAACCCTATCTTGAGCTTCACCCCCTCATTTGCAGCATAAATACTGCATCTGAACTCATTGTAATGTTGGCAATTGATGACTCTTTGAAGTAATACATGGTCTCTTGGAAGTTGAAGGAAAATTGATGTCTTGGACCTTTTGGATGCCATGATTTGTTTGTTGATGGAGGAGGCTAGATCACTGGATCCCTGAGCTTGGCTGTTGGTGAAGTGCTTCTAATATGTTATTGTTATTTCCTATTTTCATTATGTTTCCATATTTCTTTGTTAAAGTAGAGCAAAATTTTTAGGATAAGAAATGTCATTTGAAAGCACCTTAGTTTTGTTTTCTCTTCACTGTCTTAATGTTCTCTTCTGCAAGGTCTGATTGGAGAATTCTTAACTGCCCTCCAATTCCATCTAGCTTGTTATTTTAGAAATGATTCAATAGAGTATAACGAGGAATATTTGGTAATTCCATGATCCTTGAGTACAACTTGAGATATTTTTTTTAAGATATTCTTAAAGTATGCTTACTAGAGTCTAAACCAGAGAATTCTATGGTGTGCCCTGCCCTCTGGACTGCCTCAAAAAGTTGCTTTAAATATCCCTAGAGAGTTAGTAAAAATAATATTAGATTATTTCTGTTTGATCTTAGGCTACTCTCACTGTTATCTTATATGTTTTCTTTATCTGAAAGTAATCCTTAGATTGCTGGATTATTTTCTGAAAGGTTTGCTTATTAATAGTTTTTCCAAAGAAGTCTATGGTTTTCCCTATCCTTTGGTTTGCTTCAAATAGTTACCTTAAAATATTTCTCTTGTTTAAAGTACATGATAAAGGATTCTTAATTTCCCTTTGTCCCACTTTTCATTCTTATCCTTAATGTTCATCTCATTATCCTAAAAAACTTTGAATATCCACTAGCCAAGTTAGATTTTCCCTATGATGCTCCTCGATCCTTTAATGAACTTATCATAACTTTCATTTGACTCCATTTCCCAATGACTTATATATTTCCCCATTCTATCTATGCTCTTTGATCATCATACCCAACCAACCAAACAACTAAACCTCATACTTAATAACTAGCCTAAAATCAACCCTTAAAAGAAAACAAGTTCATATCCTTTGCAAACAAATAGAGAGATCCCTCTCTGAGTCTAGGAAGGCTAGGTCCTAGAACTCTAAAGACTAGTTCCATGTTGCCTTGTCATTTGGTATAATAATCTACCAAATCATGGGGCCCCAACATTCTGGCGATCACATTGTGACCTTCTGAGTAAGTTCATGCTTTAACATTCCTTAAAAAGATGCAGAAGCCCTTGACTGATAGTATCTAGTGGTTTATCTACCACCTCATTGCCACACCAACATTCTGGTGATCACGGTGGGACCTTCTGAGTCAGTGACAAACTAAGTATAATCATAGAAAACTCCAGAAACCATTATAATCATAGAAAACTCAGCTGATGGCCATATAGTAGACTTTGTTTGTTTCACCATCTTAGCTAAATGATGATTCAGGTATAGAAAACTCTTACAAACCTTAGAAATACAAAAAATAAACTCAAAAAACCCCAAAACCTCCCTAGATTGGTTTTTTGTCAATTATCGGTGGTGGACCACACACATTTACCTTCAAAACAACTAAAAATTTCCACCTGGCGACTCCACTAGCCCCAGTAGGCCTATTACTACACTAGTACTTTCATATTTCCTTAGGATTGTATTAAAAAGGCCCTAAATAAGTTTAGAATCCTAGAATCATATTTTATAAGTTTACTAAACACTGTGAGAGGTTAACTTTCCGAAAATAGTCCTAAAACTTTTAGCCTCTCCAAAATTTTGAACTTGAAATCTAGCTTCACATAGGATCAATACCAGATCTCATCCAGACCCTAATTCTCCTACAATAGTTGATGATCCAGAAAATATTTTGTGGCAAACTTCTAGAGCTGGAGATTTAACTACTGTTAGGACTATCCAAAGAACAAGATCTGTCCCAGAAAACCTTACAGTCTTGAAAGATCCTCACTTTGACTTCTATCATTCAAAGAACTTATTTAGAACCAATTCACATAGTGATATTGACCAATCTGACCTTGAGCCCACAGATTTGCAACAGAATTTTAGCAGAGAAGCATCTCTTTCCACTCCTCCTAATTTTCAACTTCTCCATCACTTCGGTTATTTCCATAGAAAAACTGCTCATAATCAGGTTGCTGGTCCAAGTACTTCCACCACTCCCATCCACACACCCACTGTTCAAAACACTCCATTTCATCCCACTTTCACTTCCACAAATCCACCTCTTGTAAATCCCCCATTTTCTCCCACCATGGCAGCATGGTATGCCCCATTAGTGTTACCACAACCCCTGGTTCCTTTTCCAAATTATTATCAATCCAGAATTCCCCATTTCATTGGAACTGAATCTACTACTGCCCAAAAGCATGTAGATAAAATGGATTATGCTTTTGGTTACATGGAGATAGAAGAAGAAACCATTAAGATGAGAATATTTTCCCAAAGTTAGGAGGAGAAGCCAAAAAATGGTTTAAAGGCTTAAATCCTAATAGCATACATGATCTCCCTTCTTTATACCAAACATTCATAAACAAATGGGAAATTAAAAGGAACCCTCTCCAAATCCTTTCGGAATATTGAAACCTTAAAAGAAACGTTGGGGAAAGTGTCCAAGATTATTGTACTAGGTTCAATAGTGTTTACAATGCACTTCCCCAAAACATGAAACCTCCACTAGGCTTAGCCTTAGCTGAATTTCCTGAAGGCTTTAATCCAGACATGGCCTACCAACTAAGAGAAATATACCCCTTAACTTTAGAAGATATGCAGAGGGGAGCTATTAGTGTAGAAGAAAATCTGATTGAGAAAAGAGCTAGATTGAAATCAGAAAAAAGAGTTACATATAAAGATGAAACCATGGCATCAACCTCATCATCTGATGCCAAAATTGATAACTTAGTGAGGGTAATGGAAAGAATTTTGGAAAAGATAAACTTAAATGACATAGTGCCTCCTAAAGAAAACCAAATCAATCCCCAAAACAAAAATAGAAATCCTAATTTCAGAAGAGATCTTGTTCAAAATAGACAAAGAGAAAATGACCAACAAATTAGGCCTCCCTTTCAAGAAAACTATGCAGATAAATAAGAAGAAAGGGAAACTGAAACATTGGAAGAAAATCATGTAAATCTAATAGGATCTGACTGTGAGATAGATGTTTTCCTCACTGAAGAAGAACAAGGTTTCTTCTCCTCAGAACAAATTTAAAATAATCATGATGATTCTGAAGATTACCAATTGGGGTTTGAAAATGCTATAATGGAGGTACACAGACAATATGATCTTAGAATTAAAAGGAACCAATAAATTTCCAATGATAAAAACACAGATACCGCTGTTAAGGAAACTTCAGAAAATCTTCCTAAAAAGACAGTAAACAGAAATAACACTTTGACTAAGAAAACTGACTCAAATAAGGATAAAACCAATCAGCAGAGTGTTGACCCAAGCTGCCCTAGTACTTTTGCTAGTGGCCCTGAGAAATCTGTCCTAAATAACGGTCCTAATAAAATTCAACAAATCAAAATTGCTGAAAATACTATGATTGACAAAACATATGTAAATATGTCAAAAACATTAGTCCCTTTCAGCCTTGAGGGTGAAATTTCCAAGATCAAAATTAGCATACCCTTAGCTTAACTAGTAACCCAGGATGTATATAAAAACTAGGTTTTGAAAGCCTTGAATATAGGCAATGATACTGATACTTTGAACTTGACAGATGATAAACCAGATTTGTTGTTTGGTCCTGCAGTAGAAGTAAAATACCATGAAGGGACCATTCCTCCATTTTATGTCAGCTTAAATATACATGATAAGATCTTACACAATGCCATGCTAGACTCTGGTGCCTCTCACAACCTTATGCCAAAGGTGGTGATGGAGAGATTAGGCCTAGAAATTACTAAACCTTACAAAGATATTTATTCCTTTGGTTCAAGCAGAGTCAAGTGTTTAGGTCTGATCAAGGATTTATGTGTCAATCTAGCACAAATTCCTGCTAAGGGTCTAGTTATGGACATAGTGGTTGTTGACATTCCCCCAATGTATGGCATGCTTCTATCCAGATCATGGGAGCCAAAATTCAAGGAAGCCCTCAAATGGACATGTCTTATGCTACCATCCCAGTTTTTAACCAAAATAGAAGATTATATAGAGAATCTCATATGAAATATATGGTAAGAAACATAGACAGACCAAATAACACCCCTGTTTATTCTATTCACTCAGATTTAGACTCCTTTATCTTGTACAATGAAGATGAAATCAACCAACAAGAAAAGGAGAATGAGATAGGATTAAGTCCACTTGAACAACCAAATCTACCCTCAAATAAAAAACATAACAACTCAAACTTTAACATCCTTGAACAACAAAATGATATTGAGTAGGATATAAAAACACATTGGATAATGAGCTTTGATGGCTCTTGTAGCAAAGTTGGTTCTGGAGATGGTGTATGGATACATAATACAAACATAGGATATTCCTACAAACTTGATTTCCAATGCACTAATAACATGGCAGAATATGAAGCTCTCCTTCTTGGCCTACATTTTCTCAAAGATTTAGAAGCCAAGAAAATATCAGTCCAAGGAGATTCAAAGTTGATCATTAGGAAAATAAAAGGGGAGTATTCAGCCAAAAAACCAAGATTAAGAGAATATAGGAATGCTACCCTATATCTCCTGAAAACTTTTGAAAAATATAAACACACTTTCATCCGTAGAGCTCAGAATAACCTTGCAAATGAGCTTGCCTTTGCTGCCAGCAATTGTAAAATACCTCTGGTAAATGAAATTTTCACTGTTAAAGTAAAAAATAGGCCTACAGTCCCTGAAAATGAAGACTATTGGAAAGTCTTTGAGGGAGATAAACACATTGATGATTTTCTGCAATCAAAAAATTATTTTGCTATACCAACACTTAGCTTAACCATGAAGAAGAATGTTTCGTTGAAAAACAAGTCCATAAAACATAGTTGTCCTCTACTGCTGATATAAACCAATTTGAACATATTTATAGGGTTTAATTATTTAACAAACCAGATCAAAAATACCTTGAAGTTTTACAATGCAAAATTATTCAATACCCAGGGGTCTTACACCATTAGAAGAGATTTTTGACTTCAATGATGTAGCTAAAAAACAAAAAATGGAGCCCACAGAAGCTAATGTAGAAGAACATAACATACGCAGCATGAATGAACCCAAAATGATCAAGCTATCTAGCACTCTTCTTGCTCATATTAAACCTGAATACATTGAACTTTTCAAAGAGTTTGCAAATTTGTTTGCATGGGGATACAAAGATCTGAAATCATATGATACCAGCATTATTCAACACAAAATTCCTCTTAAGGAAAATCAGAAACCTTTCAAACAAAAACTAAGAAGGATAAACCTTTTTTATTACCTTTAGTTGAGAAAGAGATCAAAAATATGTATGATGCTAGGATCATACTTCCCCTTAGATATTCACAATGGGTTTCCAACCTTATATCTGTTAGGAAGAAGACCGGGGAAATTAGGCTCTGCATTGACTTTAGAAATATGAACAAAGCCTCCCTAAAAGATAGCTACCCCTTGCCTAAAATGGATCACATACTCCAAAAGGTGGTTGGATCTAAAAGAATATCATTGTTAGATGGTTTTTCAGGCTACAACAAAGTGCTAGTACTCCCAAGTAATCAACACAAAACTGCTTTCACCACACCTTGGGGTACATTCATGTATGTTAAAATGTCATTTGGTTTGATGAATGCAGGACCCACATTCCAAAGGGCCATGGACATATCTTTCTCAGAAGACATAGGCTATTTCATAATCTTTTACCTTGATGACATCACTGTTTTCTCCAAAACTGACAAAGAACACTTAGTCCATTTAAGAAAAGTTTTTGAGAAATGTAGGAAATATGGCTTATCTTTGAATCCCAAGAAAACACTCTTTGGACTCCAAGAAGGAAATCTCTTAGGCCACATAATCTCTGAAGAAGGGATCAAAGTAGATCCCAAGAGGATTGAAGGCATATTAAAAATTATCCATCCTAGAAACCTCAAAGAATTGCAATCTTTCATTGGGAAGATCAACTTTTTGAGAAGGTTCATCCCCAACCTTGCTGAAATTTTGAGGAATACCAAAAATATGCTCCAAAAAGAAACATGAGTTAAATGGACCTTAGAATCCAAACAGTAATTTGAACTGGTAAAACAAGCTCTTACTCAAACACCAGTTCTTATCAGTCTTGATTTCACCAAGGATTTCTACATTTTCTCATTTGCATTTGAACACACCATTGTTGCAGTGTTGTTGCAAAAGAATAACATGGGCCAAGAAAAATAAATATACTTCTTCAGTAGAGCCTTAAGAGATTCTCCACTCAAATATAACATCATGGAAAAACAAGCCTTAGCCTTGGTAAAAGCATTGAAAGGTTTCCGAGTCTACATTTACACTCACATATCATTTCTTTTGTCCCACATACAGTTGTCAAGGACATTCTAAATCAAGACCCTGATGGTAAAAAGGGAAAATGGATTGCTATTATTTTAGAATATGATTTAGAAATCAGACCCACCAAGCTGATCAAAGGACAAGGATTAGCAAAACTCATGGCAAAATCAAATTTCCAAGCATTAGACATGAATATGGTTGATGTTATAGAAGATCAAGAAGAATTTATTGCTCCATACATTGAAGAAGTATTTCTGAATTAATCTTGGTATTTTGATATCATTTATGTGCTTCTCTATCTTAATAATCCTCCTTCTTTATCAAAGACTAAAGCTAGATTTCTGAAACACAAAGCTTTAAATTACTGCATTTTAGATGGAGTGTTATATTGGAAAAATGATGTTTCCATTTTTCTTAAATGTTTTCTTTAGGATGATGCAGAAAAAATTATGTATGAGCTACATGAGGGAGAGTGTGGAGGCCACCTTTACTGGAAAGCAATAGCAAACAAGATTCTTAGAGCTGGCTATTATTGACCCACCCTTTTCCCTAATACTAAAAAAATAGTCATAACTTGCCATAAGTGTCAAATTTTTTATGGCAAGAGAAAGCTCCTACATTTACCTTTGCATCCCATCAATGTTGAGGCTCCTTTTCAGCAATGGGGTTTAGACTTTATTGGAGAAATTCACCCAACCTCATCTACCCAACATAAGTGGATCCTTACTGCCACTGATTATTTTACCAAATGGATAGAAGCCATCCCTTCTAGGGATGCTACTGACTCAGTCATTATCAAGTTCCTTGAAACCAACATACTATCCCAATTTGGTTGCCCTAGAAAGATCATTACAGACAATGTTGCTGCCTTTAAATCCAAAAGAATGGTTGACTTCTGCTATAAATACCATAGCACCTTAGGACACTCCACAACTTACTATCCTCATGGAAATGGACTTCCTGAATCTTCCAACAAAATCCTGATCAACATTATCAAAAGACTGCTGGATCAAAATAAAAAATCATGGCATAGTAAGCTAGTTCATGCTTTATGGGCTGATAGATTAACCACAAATACATCCATCAATTTTTCTCCCTATCAGTTGGTGTTGGCAATATGATGCAATGTGTTGTCCTTGATGGCAACCCACTTGATGAAGATGATGGCAACACTTGAAGAAGATGATGGCAACCTACTTGATGAAGTTGTTCTTGACTTGATGAACCTGTTAATGATGTAAATATGATGTTCTACAAGTAGTACAGAAGTTGCAGAAGAAAGGAATATCAGTATGTGCAAGAGTAATGATGAAAAATGTATGTCATAAGGCATACGCGGGTTTGCTTAATAGAAGGCACGTATGCACGCGAAAAAGTACGTGCCAAGTCGTGTATGGTCAATTGCGCTCTAAATGTGTAAAACCATGGGTTACTACCATGGTATTGACCCATTGTATTGAACGCTGAGTTGTCTATTTGATCCCGTCTAGGAATACCATCGGAAGTTATGTGGTTTTGACTCATGGTATTGATAAAGGGTAAACCTATATAAGGAGAAGAAAATCATTGTGCAAAGGGAGTGCAGGAGTTTAGGTTTGAATGAATACTTCACTCTGAAATATGTCTGAATGGAAAGGGTAACAGTTTGATGATAGATCTGAATCTGTGATGCACCTATGTAGAAAATGATGAAGAAGGGAATCTAGATCTGAAATGTATTTGTATCTGCTAGATCTGTTTATGGAATGATTAGATCTGAGATGAGGCGAACATCTGTCTGAAGTAAAGGGTAAAATCTGAACTGAATATCTGATCTGAAGAAGTATGCTGCTCTATAATGTCTGAAGATCTATACGCTAGTTTATAATAGTGGAAGCACGTATATACGCGGGTTGGATAAAGAAAAAGTGCGTATGGGTTGTGAAATCAGTTCTGAAGTATGTGCAGAGGTATACGCGGGTTTATATGAATGAAGGCGCGTATGTACGCAGGATCAGTGAAAGGAAAGCGCGTATGAAAACTAAGGTTTGTTGAATTGATAAGTATCAGTTTGATGTATGATTGAGCTTAAATGTGTGGAGTGGGTCCAGTGTGAAAATTGATGAAACGTGGTCCATGGTGGTGCTGAGGGTTGTAGCCTTCAGTCAGGGGGTTGTAGCTCCCTTCCAGGTGAGGCTGGTAAACGAGAGCAGGGGGTCGTAACTCCCTTCCAGGAGAGGCCGAAATCGTAAGTAGTTGTAGCTCTTTCCGAGGAGGAGGGGTCAGCAAACAAGCCAGGTGCCTTGCACCGGGTATGAGTCTCACAGCAGACATATTTGTAAGATGTTTTCTCTATAATAAAATATTGAAGGCTGAAACAATGGCAGCGGTGGTTTTCTCCCGACTTGGGTTTCCACCTAAAATCCTGGTGTTCATGTGTGATGCTTATGTGTGATGATTTACTCTGTTATTACTGCACATGTCTGTTGCTATATAAACATCTGATGAATGAATAAATGCAAGGATCTAAGTAATGAATTAATTTCATATTAAGATCTCTACATATACGCGAGTTTTGTGAAGGGTATCCGTGTATATATGCTAGTCTGATCAAATAAAGTAGTGTATGGGTTTTAGAGCATGAAAAAGTAAAAAGATTTGAGTATGCCCTAAATACTGATTCACCCCCCCCCTCTCAGTATTTTTCCAAACAATTGGTATCAGAGCAGGTCCTTTTATAGAAGCTTGATCGCTTGAAGGAGATCCATGGCAATGGAAAGTCATGAAGGAGTAATGTCTATAAGGCCACCTCTATTCAATGGAAGTAATCTGTTATTCTTGAAAATACGAACAAAATCATATCTGCAAAGTCTTGGTGCAGAAGTATGGGCAATCATGGAAGAAGGTTATCAGTATCCGGAAAGTATCCCTACGATGCAGCAGAAAGGAAGAAATATGAAGTCAATGCCAGAGCAGTCAATGTTTTGTTAGGAAGCATGTCTGAACCAGAATTTGCCAAAGTGATGCAGCTAAATTCAGCAAAAGAAATATGGGACAAAATCATTCTGAGCTATGAAGGAGATACAAAGGTAAAAAGTGCAAAACTCCAAACTCTCTGAATTGAATATGAAAATTTAAGGATGCATAGTGATGAGAGTATTTCCAGTTTCTTTTTACGTCTAGATGATATTGTAAATCGTATGAGAAGTTTGGGTGAAACTATAACCGATACTACTCTCGTGGAAAAAGTCTTAAGATCTTTAACTTCAAAATTTGAGTCAAAAGTGTCAGCTATTGAAGAAAGGCAAGATCTGCAAACTCTTACTATTGTTCAACTACATGGTATTCTGACTGCTTATGAAATGAGACAAGGAGGTCCCTCTCAAACCAAAGAAGCTGATTTTAAGGCATGTGCAAAAAGAAAAGACAAGGAAGATGTCAAGGAATCAGATTATATATTAGAAGAAGAAGAAGCAAATTTTGTGAGAAAACTCCAACTAGGAACTGGAAGATTCAAAGGTAAGCTCCCCTTCAAATGTTTTGGTTGTGGAAGAGTTGGTCATTATGCTACTAAATGTCCTTATGAAGAAAATCATGGTAAAGGGAAACAATTTGAAAAGAGAAAGAGTTATTATACAAATGAAGTATCTGATGAGGAAGAAGAAGATTCTGACCAAGATCTACAAGTGCTTATGGAAAAGAAGCAAAAGAAGAAGGCTACTCAAAAGAAGACATCTCAGAAGACATGTGTGGCAAAAAATGAAGAAGATAAAACAGGTACTGATTGTTGTTCTTGTGATTCACTTTCTTGTGCAAGCAATGGTGAAGATAGTGAACGTAACAGTATAAGTCTAGGAGCAAAACTCAAGATCAATGATGAAAGCAATGATTGGAATCAATTTCATAAGAGAGAATCTTTCTACAAAGATATGATCTCTAGAATGAATGAAGAGAAAGAAATACTGAATGGACAGATAGACAAGTATCAAAAGTTGTATGTTTTTGCAACCAATCGAAGTGAAGGACTTGAAGCAGAAATCATCTCTCTCAAAGAAGATCTGGAAAAATCAAATAAGAAGAATGAAGAACCCCTATCATTTGAAAAGGAAGGACTTGAAGCAAAAATCATCTCTCTCAAAGAAGATCTGGAAAAATCAAATAAGAAGAATGAAGAGCTGCTACAAACATGTGAAGAACAAGAAAATTGGTTGAAGGAAGAAATTTTAAAATTGAATGATCAAGTAGAAGAAGGAAAAAGGGTCGAAGAAAGCATGAAGAAGCAATGCAAAAAATTGGAGGTTGAGGTAAACATTCTTAAAGGTAAATTAGAAGAAAAGGATAAAATCTTGAGGTTTCAAGATAGTACTAAGATTCTGGACAATATTATTAGTAATCAAAGGTCTCCTGCTATTAAAATTGGTCTTGGTTTTCATGAAACGGTCAAAGGAGAATCTAGTTTACAAGGAAGTGCTAAAAATTCAGAGGATGACAAAGCAAAACCAGAAATGGTGAAAGAAACAAAAGGTCAACCAACAAACATGAATACTCAAAGGAAATCATTCACTAATGTTGAATGCTTTAAATGTCATAATTATGGGCATGTTGCAGCAAATTGCAGAAGCAGATCATTTCAGTCACAATCAAATAGATTCTATTCAGAAAGGTACTCTGGTTGCTTCAAGGGATATTGTTTTTCATGCAACAAGTATGGTAATAAAGCAGCTGATTGCAATAGAAGGAAGAACAGAGAAACACAATATGATCCTTATGCTTACTTCTCTGGTCACATGAGATGTTATTCTTGTAACAAGTATGGACATGTTGAAAAAGAATGCAGGATGAACAGATATGAGAAATTGGATAACTTCTAGCACCCAATTAGAAAGTTCAAGAAAATTTGGAAAAGGAAGGAGGACCGGTCAGAAACGTAGGGAATTCTGACCCTACAGCAGTCATCCGCTTCTAAAGCTTACTTCTCTGAATGACTGCAGGAGTGATGTGAGATACATTATAGAGATCAGGAATGTATTGTCACAGGGGGAGCAATGTATGGTGATTTTCATGATTGTTTTGGTGATTCTGGTTATGATTATTTCTGACAGAGCATCTGATATGCAGAAGACAGGGACAGGTGGTACAAACTCAGAGGGAGATGAAGGAATGTGAAATTTTCTATGTTTCACTTTCCATACGTGGGTTCTGTGAACAAAATCCGCGTATACACGCGAGTTACAGTGGAGACAGTCGTGTATGCACTTCTGATAAGAAAATTTGTATGACAACTGAAGATCAGGAGCATAGGTTTAGGGGGAGCATCAGTCTGACTACTAATGATTGTATTATTGGCACTGTATCTGTTTATTTCTCAGTTCTAAATGATGATGACATGTCACATGGTTTCTTATGATTGTGGATGAGCCTTGCTTGCTTTTTGATGAAGGATATTCTTTGCTTTCACACATGGATGAGATGGAAGTCTTATGATTCAGAGATAAGGACAGATCATGCAGAGATTGTTGCTGATGACTTGCTGTTGAAGGTGTTCAGGTTGCACAAGCCAAGGAGGAGCCTTGGTCATATAGAAAGAATACTTGGATGCACATATTCAGGGGGAGCATTAGCCTTGCTGAGTATAATGCATTGTTGGCATTATGATGATTCTGAAATATGATCTCTCTTGAGGTCCTTCCGGTATTGGTCATGAAAATTCATATTTGTAATTTGATGAAAAGGTCATGTTGAGACCTATGATGTAAAATTGTAATATTCAGTCATGTAAGGACTTGATCAAATATGTAAACCCACTTGGTTGGGTACTTGAGTCAAAATGTGTAAACCCTCTTGGTTGGGTACTTGAGTCAAAATGTGTAAACCCTCTTGGTTGGGTAGTTGAGTCAAAATTGTGTAAACCCACTTGGTTGGGTATTTGAGTCTCATATGTAAATCCACTTGGTTGGATCTTTGATGTAAGTATGATTCCTTGGTGATATGAAGGTCATAGAGTCATGTACTTCATTGAAAAATATGTTTGAAGATTCAGCATGAACTCAGGGGGAGCATGGTAACTTCAGTACACATCAGATCTACAGCGATCTTCTTTCTACATGAGGAGAAAAACCTTTTGTTGGTTTTGATCCGCCCTTTGCCCTTGATGTCAAAGGGGGAGAGTGACATGGTGTTTGAATAGGGGAGAATATCATTATGCTTAATGTATCTATCTGTTGTGGTGATCAAACACCATCGTGGTTGCCATCAAGTCCAAAGGGGGAGATTGTTGGCAATATGATGCAATGTGTTGTCCTTGATGGCAACCCACTTGATGAAGATGATGGCAACACTTGAAGAAGATGATGGCAACCTACTTGATGAAGTTGTTCTTGACTTGATGAACTTGTTAATGATGTAAATCTGATGTTCTACAAGTAGTACAGAAGTTGCAGAAGAAACGAATATCAGTATGTGCAAGAGTAATGATGAAAAGTGTATGTCATAAGGCATACGCGGGTTTGCTTAATAGAAGGCATGTATGCATGCGGAAAAGTATGTGCCAAGTCGCGTATGGTCAATTGCGCTCTAAATGTGTAAAACCAGGGGTTACTACCATGGTATTGACCCATTGTATTGAACGTTGAGTTGTCTATTTGATCCCGTCTAGGAATACCATCGGAAGTTATGTGGTTTTGACTCATGGTATTGATAAAGGGTAAACCTATATAAGGAGAAGAAAATCATTGTGCAAAGGGAGTGCAGGAGTTTGGGTTTGAATGAATACTTCACTCTAAAATATTTCTGAATGGAAAGGGTAACAGTTTGATGATAGATCTGAATCTGTGATGCACCTATGTAGAAAATGATGAAGAAGGGAATCTAGATCTGGAATGTATTTGTATCTTCTAGATCTGTTTATGGAATGCTTAGATCTGAGATGAGGCGAACATCTGTCTGAAGTAAAGGGTAAAATCTGAACTGAATATCTGATCTGAAGAATTAAGTTGCTCTATAATGTTTGAAGATCTATACGCAAGTTTATAATAGTGGAAGCGCGTATATACGCGGGTTGGATAAAGCAAAAGCGCGTATGGGTTTTGAAATCAGTTCTGAAGTATGTGCAGAGGTATACGCGGGTTTATATGAATGAAGGCGCGTATGTACGCCGGATCAGTGAAAGGAAAGCGCATATGAAAACTAAGGTTTGCTGAAGTATGAAGTATGAAATGTCTGATTGGTTCTGTTGTGTTATCTATTAATGATGTATTCTACAGATCTGGGTTGTCTGAATTGATAAGTATCAGTTTGATGTATTATTGAGCTTAAATGTATGGAGTGGGTCCAGTGTGAAAATTGATGAAACGTGGTCCATGGTGGTGCTGAGGGTTGTAGCCTTCAGTCAGGGGGTTGTAGCTCCCTTCCAGGTGAGGCTGGTAAACGAGAGCAGGGGGTCGTAGCTCCTCTCCGTGAGGAGGCCGGTAAACGGCGGTGGGGTCGAGTTTCCTTCCTCTGTGGAGAGGTCGAAACCAGCGAGGGTGCTCGCGTACTTGCATGAGTCCGCGCGCGCACATAGCGGATGTTTTCGACAATAAAATATTGGCTGTCGAGACAACGATGGGGCCGTGGTTTTCTCCCAACTTGGGTTTCCACCTAAAATCCTGGTGTTCATGTGTGATGCTTATGTGTGATGATTTACTCTGTTATTACTGCACATGTCTGTTGCTATATAAACATCTGATGAATGAATAAATGTAAGGATCTAAGTAATGAATTAATTGCATATTAAGATCTCTGCATATACGCGAGTTTTGTGAAGGGTATCCACGTATATACGCGAGTCTGATCAAGTAAAGTAGCGTATGGGTTTTAGAGCATGAAAAAGTAAAAATATTTGAGTATGCCCTAAATACTGATTCACCCCCCCCCCCTCTCAGTATTTTTCCCAACAGTTGGTATATGGCATCGATGCAGTCATCCCAACATCCTTGAGAGTGCCAGTCATGAAACTCCTCCAAGAAGTGAAATAAGAAGAAAATGACATGCAGAGAAGGATGAATCAGACCATTCATTTGCAGCAGACAAGAGAGGAAGTGTACAAAAGGACACAAGTGGTTCAAGAGAACATCAAGAAAATTTTTGATAGAAGAAATAAATCAAACAATTTCCAAGTTGGAGATATAATTTTGAAATGGGATTCCAGGAGGGAAGACAAAGGCAAACATGGTAAATTTGAAAATTTGTGGAAAGGGCCTTATATCATTCATTCAATTACAGGTCATAATGCTTTCTTTTTACAAGAGCTAAATGGAGAATAATTATTTGGAGGTCCTGTCAATGGTAGGATGTTCAAACACTATTTCTGTCAGGAGTCTTAGCTTCAAAGCTTTCATTCATTGTATATAAACATTGCATGAGAAAATCTTGAAAAAAAAAATACAAAAACAATAAAAGAAAGGGAAAAGAGGGCAGATTCAAAAGAGGTACAACCCCATACCCAAAAACAATACTGCTAAAAGTGTGCAAGTCTAAATGCCACTATTGATTCAAAAATATATCTTGTTCAGTCATCTAGCTTAATAATGCCTGAACATGCTTTGAATTTATGTTGATAAGTTAGTAGAAATAATGATTCTCAAGATTATTTCAGACTTGACTTATCATGAAGGATATATTAGGGAAATATAAAGATCCTGGTTCCACATGCTCAAAACAGAATGAAAGAGATAGATAAGGATGCATTACTAATGACAAATCACAGCCTTATATTTCTAAATTTACTTTTATGCAAATAATTTTTGTGTGCAGCTTGTTCCAATGCCACAACCATGGTGAATCAGATTGTCTAATCCTGATTTGAACCATGCTTTAAATTTCATGTCAATAGTTTAGAGAATCAGGACTGCCAAACAACTTAATCTTGGCAGTCAAATAGATTAGGTAGAGAATAAAAAGAGTTCACCAGTTTAATCTAAACTCTTTGAAGAAATAAGGATAGGAGTAGATAGTTTATTTTCTGTTTTGAAAAATAAAAATTCAAAGAGTTTGCCAGTTCAAGTGCACTCAAAGAAGAAGAATTTTTTTTAGGACAAGCAGGATTGGGTAGGTAGAAATGTTGTTAAAAATATCATATGTTGCAGATTGTTAAAATGGTCACTTCAAAGAAATATCAGCAAGAGAAAATATGGGAAATCTGCCCAATGGAAAGGACACTGGTCTGCTGAAACTTAGAGATTTGATAAACTGAAGGTTCTGGAAACCTTGAAAAGAAAGCTACCCTCCCCAAGTGGAGCCACTATTAGTCATCAGTAATTTTTTCTGATATCAAAAGATGACTAAGTTATAATCCTAGATTCCTAGAAACAACATTTGAGAAATGTTGTGAGTTCTAGAAACCTCATTGCCTTCTTCATCCTAAGTTTAACTATTTTTCACTATATTTTCCTCTCTGTCTCAAAAGTTTACCCTTCTGCTACAAAGGAAGACTTCATCATTTTAGGCCTGTTTTCCTCATTTCATCACTTTCACCCTCATTCATAACCCTCTTCCTTTGAAAAACCCATTTTTATTTCTCCTAAAAACCCTCATAAACACCCCTTATTCATCATTTTCCTATAAAAAACCTTAAAACAAATGTAAAAATACCCTTTTACAGTTTTTAAATCTAACTTTTTAAACCTATCAGGCCTTTTCTAATTTTATTAAAAACCCTGTTTTATGTACTAAACCTACCCTTTGCATAAATCAGGCCTTAAGCCGCTTTCTACTTAAGAAGCCCCAACCCCTTCTACGCATGAAACCTCGACCTTTCGCTATATCCTAGCCCCTTCCCCATTTAAAACTACATCTCCACCCATTTTTTCTTTATACACCCCTGCAAACCTTATAAAATCCCACCCAACCTTTGAAATATTAAAGCGGCCCCCCTTACCTCACCTCACTTCTCTGTTTTCCACCGGGAAATCTCCACCGTCGATCTAGAGCTTTGGGTCCTGATCTGATGACTGTCACATCCTTTCTCTTCATCCCACATCAATACAACCCCACACAACGCGACAAACATTCCCACGTCATCAAGTCGAGCCCCGCCTTCCACTAAAACTCCATCGTCCATTCACCATGTGCCATCTGTCCCTGGGCTCCACCCTCCCATTAGGGGAATTTTGAGGTCTAAAATGGGCCTCCTAAGGAAAATGTACAATCAAAATTCACTTTATGTTAACCAATCACATTTTAGGGAATGACATCATCCCTAATGGTTGAGGTGGCATTGTTTGAGTTAAAGGTACTTACTTTTTACATTCTCAATGGTGGATAAAAACTCATGGTTAACCATGGTAGTGCTTTAAGTACTTTTAAAGTAAAAGTAAAGTACTAATAATAAATGTCATTTCACACATTTTGAATAAATTATTATTATAGTCATTTCATATTTTTTGAAAGAAACAATGCATATCCTTACATAATCTTCATGTCTTTACACATTTTTCAATAAATATTATATTTGTCTATTTTCATATATTTATTTTTGAATTATATATTCATCTCATTTTATTTAATGTTATACTTTTAAATTAATTATAGTTTATTTCAACTTATTTAAGTACACATTAGGGGAATTTTGAGGTCTAAAATGGGCCTCCTAAGGAAAGTGTACAATCAAAATTCACTTTATGAGAACCAATCACATTTTAGGGGATGACACCATCCATAATGGTTGAGGTGGCATTGCTTGAGTTAAATGTACTTACTTATCACATTCTCAATGGTGGATAAAATCTCATGGTTAACCATGGTAGTGCTCTAAGTACTTTTAAAGTCAAAGTAAAATACTCATAATAAATGTCATTTCACACTTTTTGAATAAAAAAATATTATTGTCATTTCATATTTCTTGAAAGAAACAATGCATATCCCTATACATTTATTATATTATATTATTTTTATATAGTATATTAATTACATGTTATTATACCATTTAAATAATATAAATATTAATTAATAGCATATAATATAATTAAGAATTTATAAATTTATATTTATGTTTTATTATAAGTTATTTAAGTACAAAGGATAAATGCATTAATTTTTCAATGATAATGATTTTTTCTTGAAAATCCAATTCTTATATATAGTCACATAAATACAATTTTTTTATTAATTTTATTTTGGTACAACTATTGAATTGAATTTAACTATGGTTACATGGATTGCAGTGCAAAAAGTGAATTGCAAATTCATAAATATTATTTTATTGGTTTAGCTATTATTTTATTATTTCCTTAGGAGGCCCATTTTAGACCTCAAAATTCCCCTAATGGAGGACAAACGCATTAGCTGTTCAATGATAATGGCATTTTATTGAAAAAATCATTCTTATTTATAGTCACATCAATACAAATTTTTTATTAATTTTACTTTGGTACACATTTTCAATTGAATTTAACCATAGTTACATGGATTGTGGTGAAAAAAGTAAAATTCAAATTCATAAATATTATTTTATTGGTTTAGATATTATTTTATTATTTCCTTAGGAGGCCCATTTTAGACCTCAAAATTCCCCTAATGACACCTGCCCGTTGCTCCCGGATCTTTCCACACCATCGATCTCATCACTTGAGATCTGACAGCCCAGACCCCATATCGCGCAGAAAGTAGAAATGGGTTTAATAACCCCTAACATGCACGAAATAAGCGGTATTTACATCGCCACGCGTCGATCGCCCAGTGGCATCACACATGTTTGATCCAATACCTCTTACCGCCCTCAACACACGCGATAAAACACCATGGTTTTCCAAAACCACTTTCTCCGTCCCCATGCCTCAATTCAAATCTCTTCGCCTCTGTTCAGATTCTGCTAGGTTCCGCATACAGAACCTCACCCTCTACTCCATTTCTCCTCTGAAAATTTCTCCTGACAGCTCCAAACCCTGAAAATGCAGTCTTACCACTCCCGCAGGTTTTTAACTAATTAGTTTTTCTTTGGTGCATGTTTTAATGGTGGAAAGGGGTCTATCAAGCCCTCCCACAGTTAAAAATGACCGATGAAACCTTGGGTGATGACCCAGGGGTTTGCATCCGAGTTTAAAAAGGGAGATCAGTGGCCCTGTCTGGGTTAATCAATGATGCTTGATGATCATCAATGAGCATTCAATTTTTCAACCACGAGGAAGACCACATCCCTACACACAAACAAAGCAAAAAAACAGTGAAACAATGACATAAATGAAGATTGGAAGGATTAATGGGCTAATCCTAAATCTGAAACCATAAACACAGAGGATTAGCCATGAAGACAATGATTAAAGGATGAAAGTCAAAGGTTTAAAACAAAGAGTAAATATACATACAGTCAGTGATTAAAGAAGAAAGGATAGTGAAACAGATTATAAAGGCTAATTAAGGTTCAAAGGCCTAATACAAACTTTTATGATTAAAAGCAAAGATATATTAATCCAAAGACAACTTCGAATGACTAAATAAAGAATCATTTACTCCTCCAAAAACCAAACTGCCACCTACAACATTATTTCTTTTCATAAAGGCATAGGGCAGTTATTACACAGTCAGAGATATTTTATTATGTCAAAATAGTTATTGTAAAAGTTATGAATAGGCCTTAAAGTCAAACATTTCACCAATTATTTCTTAGAATTTAAGACAAAAGTTATTGAAACAGAGAAGTAGTTGCAGATATTCCCGCCTTAAGCCTTGCATGGTTTTCAAGGTTAGGAATACACTTACTCTGTAATAAATGATACTCAAACCCTATCTTGAGCTTCACCTCCTCATTTGTAGCATAAATACTGTATCTGAAATCATTGTATTGTTGGAAATTGATGAATCTTTGAAGTAAAACATAGTCTCTTGGAAGTTGAAGGAAAATTGATGTCTTGAACCTTGTGGATGCCCTGATTTGTTTGTTGATGGAGGAGGCTATATCACTGGATCCATGAGCTTGGTTGTTGGTGAAGTGCTTCTAATTTGTTATTTTTATTTCCTATTTTCATTATGTTTCCTTCTTTCTTTGTTGCAGTAGAGAAAAAATTTTAGGCTAAGAAATATCATTTGAAAGAACCTTAGTTCTATTTTCTCTTCATTGTCTTAATTTTTTCTTCTGCAAGGTCTGATTGGAGGATTCGTAACTTCCCTCCAGCTCCATCTAGCTTGTTATTTTAGAAATGATTCAATAGAGTATAACCAGGAATCTTTGGTAAGTCCATGCTCCTTGAGTACAACTTGAGATATTTTTTTTAAGATCTTCTTAAAGTATGCTTACTAGAGTCTAAACCAGGGAAGTCTATGGTGTGCCCTATCCTCTGAACTGCCTCAAAAGGTTTCTTTAAAGATCCCTAGAGAGTTAGTCAAAAGCAGATTAGATTATTTCTGTTTTGATCTTAGGCTACTCTCACTGTTATCTTATATGTTTTCTTTATTTGAAAGTAATCCTTTGATTGCTGGATTATTGTCTAGAAGGTTTTCTTATTAAGAGTTTGTCCAAAGAAGTCTATGGTTTTCCATGTCCTTTGGTTTTCTTCAAACAATTACCTTAAAATATTTCTCTTGTTTAAAGTACATGATAAAGGATTCTTAATTTCCCTTTGTCCTACTTTTCATTCTTATCCTTAATGTTCATCTCATTATCCTAAAAACCTTTGAAGATCCACTAGCCAAGTTAGATTTGCCCTATGATACTCCCCAATCCTTTAATGAACTTATCATGACTTTCATTTGACTCCATTTCCAAATGACTTAGAGATTTCCTCATTATATCTATGCTCTTTGATCATCATACCCAACCAAACAAAAAACTAAACCTCATAATTAATAACTAGCCTAAAATCAACCCTTAAAAGCAAACAAGTTCATATCCTTTGCAAACAAATAGAGAGATCCCTCTCTGAGTCTAGGAAGGCTAGGTCCTAGAACTCTAAATACTGGTTCCATGTTGCCTTGTCATTTGGTATACCAATCTGCCAAATCACGGGACTTCAACAAGACACTTTCAGGCACAGTCCAAAAGTATCCCACATATAAAAAATACATGTATATCCACACTGAGAATGGAAGCATTAAATTATGTGGAATGAAATGGTCATCCACATAGACCATCGACGCCCGTAGTTCATATAGTCACAAGGGAAGTTGCGGAACGATTTCCGTCAGAAATGGTCCACATACCTACAATAGTTCCACTTGAACATTAAGTACAAGCAGCAAAGCACTAATAATGTTGCAGACTGCCTCACCTTATCCACGGTCATGGCACTAATCACTGTTCTCGAATCTTGTGGGAACGAGACATCAAAGTGGCCACATAAGTAAAGAGAGATCCATAATTAGAAAACACATACTAGACACTCCTGGAAGGCAAGCAAGTTCAGAATTTTCACCTCTAGGATACACTATTATGTCACATAGGACACCTATGTGTTCCTTCAAGTGAGCATTCCAATATGATTTGGGAGTTGCACTGTAGTCATTTCGCTAGACACTTTGGAGTAGAGAAAATAATGGAAGTGCTACAAAAGTATTTTTATTAGCAGAACCTTCGACACGATGTTTGGAATTACATCAGATCCTCCACTGCTTACGCCATTGCCAAACGGACCATCAAGAAGCAAGTGCTATAAACTACTCTTCCTACTCTTATTCGATCATGGGAATCCATCTCTATGTATTACATGTGAGACCTAACTTCAACTAAGCCTGGAAATGACTACGTTTTCTTGTTCATTGAAAAATTCTCTAAGATAGCCATTCTGCTGGCCTTTAAGAAGAGTATAAAAACAGAATACACTACTAAGATCTTATTTGAATGAGTGTGGGCACACTTTGGTATCCCACAATACATTATCTCAGATCGGGATAACAGATTCCTAAGTACATTTTGGTCAAGTCTCTGGTCGATGTTGGATACCAATCTCACTAATTCCATGACTTTCTACCTCCAAACTCATGGCTAAATAGAGGTCGTCGGATGATCGTACATATTTTGCGCATGTAAAACTTGTACCCTCTTCACACATGGGACAAAAGCCTCCCCTATGTCCAACACAGCTACAACAGAGATGTCCAAAGCTCAAATGGAAACAACCTCTTTCAAGTGGGGTTTGGAGTCCAGTCACTATGTCCCATTGATGTGGCCATACCATTTGCAGCTACTCAGGAAGATTCGACCCATGTCTAGTCTGAAACTGACAGGGCTAAAAAATTCATTGAGTGAATCTAGAACATCGCCAGTAGGTCCATGACATATTGGAAAAACCAATGCTAAATACGATAAATGACATGATCAACATCGGGTTCCACACAAGTTCTAGGTGGGAGACAAAATTTGGCTACATTTGTAGAAGGAGCACCTCGTTGGGTCCCACCATAAGCTTCGGTCACTCCGATATGGGCCATACACCATCACCAAGGTTGTAGGGGACAATGTTTTTGAGCTCATCAATCCACCGTTCCTTGGCCTGCACCCAATGTTCAATGTGGACCACCTTTGGCCATACTTTCCACCATTACTGGACACATCCGACATTGCAGAAAAGCTCACACCAATAGAGCTAAACCCCAACTACATGGAACATGCCAAAACTGATTGGATCATGAAAACGTAGGTTAATAAAATTCTCCAGCATAAGATCCAACTATATCAGGTTGTCAAACTATCCAACTCCTGCACCAAGGCAAGTGGCTTACTTGCGACCAAGTTCAGTAGAAGCTTCCCCATCTCATGGAGGCACTCAATGCAATGGGGACCATTGCTTACTAAGGGGGGAGGACTGATCTAGGTGAATATTGGTGTCCACCCGTCTATTCCACCTAAACCCACACCATTGTTTCTTTCAATTTTTTAGTTCCTTAATTGTTACTATTTTTTGCAGTTTTTCGGGTCCTAAACTTATGGAGTCATTTTGAGGGACTAAAATATGTTTTTAGGAAAACTAGAGAGACTAGTAAAGTCCCAAACTATTATATAAGTTTTTTTTAGCCTCCTCTTTGATATCTTTGAAATAAAGTATTGTGATATCCAAACAAATATCATATGTCATAGTTATGACCTTGGGAAGTTGATGTTCCAACTTACCCTAACAGGGCCCACAAGATTTTGGCGCTTCATCTCCTAGGGTTAGGTTTTTTGGTGTTTAGGGTTTCCCATTGTTTCTCAATGATAAAAAGGCCACCGAGCCTCATTGTAACATATTTTAGAGGCATGTAGCCACCACACATCTTCTCAGAGATAAGCTACCGATGCCCAAGCTAGTTTATTTCCATTAAGTTTGTAAGAGTATTTCAGTTATTTGATATTAATGAAATGAAGTGTTATTTCTACTCCATATTTGTATTTACGGTTATATATGTATGTTTTTTTGTTCTTATCTAAGTTCAGATCAGTCTTCATGACCTTGGTTGGAGAGTGGTCAAATATTCTCATTGTGTTATGTACTTTGACCTTATTAGGAAGGTTATCCCAGTGTCAAGTACATAGAACTTGGTTGAAGAATGGTCCGATAAACTGACATTCTTCCTATGTCATTGTATAGTGACTTGATTAGGGTTGTAGTCCCTGTTTCACTTTGCCTTTATTAAATATAATGGTCCTACGGACAAGCATTTTCATGTATCATTGTATAGTGACTTGATTAGGATTGTAATCCTGTGTCACTTTGACTTATATAGGAAAATGGTTCGACATAGGAAAATAAACATCTCTATGTCAATGTATAATTACCTAATTAGCAAGGTTATCCTTGTGTTACTTTGACCTGACTAGGGAAAATGGTCCTAGAGGTTGTATCCTTCTTGCATCATGCTCTGATCTATGGGTTATGGAAATGTGGTTGATACTGGTAATGATATTGATGATGACGATTATCATAATATCGATAATTATTTCTTATAGAAGTATTCAACTTGAGAACTTCCTGATAGTCATTATGAATACCTCCTTGGCTAAGAGGGAGTGTTGAAGTTGTAACTAGGTTCAATATTCATAGTCATGATATTGTAAAGAGTCAGAAAGTATTCATGTGAGTCAAAAAGAAGATTAATTGTTTCATCTCCCATTTGTACATTTTAAAGAAAAAGAAAATTAAATTTTATCATTCCTTTGCGTTGGTGTTCATATATGAATTATAGAAGTCACCCTTTTCCCACATTAAATATCAATCCGGGACTCATCTGGTTATTGCAAGGCTACCGTGCAAAATATATGCAGGCAAAAATTACACAATTTTGTATTGTTCAAGAATATAATAAACTATGCATAACAATCAACTGTAACAGTAATGAAAGTAGCAACAAAAATTAATTGTAATATAAACTAGATTCACAACAAACACGTTAAACCATTACATCAATAAATAAAAGATGCAAAATAATAAAAGAAACTAAACACACATTAATTCAACAACACCTGGTTAGGAGAGCGGGTCTAACTCCCCGATAAGGGATGTGATAAAATGACAAACTCAATAAAAGACCAGAAAGTTGCAAATTGAATTAATTGTAGTTGCATGACAAAGTTATTGTTAGAGATTCTCAATTCTCTCGTATGCTCCCTATATGCATTATATCCCCTTTTCTCTCTGATCTTTGTCTTTTAAATATAAAAATAACAAAGGGAAATAAAATTATTACAAAATTTCAATAACCAATATGAGATCTGAAATATCTTTCCATCATGATTCAACTAACACAAGTCGAATCTGGTAATTACAATTGGGGAAATTTGGAAAATAACAACAATAGAAAATCTGTGAATATGTCCTTCGAAGAACCTTGTGTGTCTCCCAATAAAAATTTAATTTTGGAAAACTAATCATGTGAAAACTAATTGGGTCTGTTCTGCACAAAACCCGTGTCTTAGATTTTCAAGATTCTTCATCGTTTTCCCGAAACGTCCAACGCAAAACTGTCACTTGTTATCCTAGAAAATTTCTGAGTTGGAAAATTTAATGATCAACTGAAGGTCAAATTTTCAATCTGGAAGAGATATTGGCGGCTAAAATCATGAGTAATGTTATAAAATATTCATTAATAAAAATCATTGGAAAAACTGTGCATATTAATAATTAATTTATTAAAATAAAGGAGAAAAATTATTACTTATCCAAAAGAGCATAAATAATTATGAAATGGAATTATATAATAAATTATGATAAATAATGTGATAAAAGAACATTAAAAATGGATGAAATAGATGTTAATAAGTGATAGTAATAATGACAAATTGGTAGCCCAACATCTCCCCCAAGCTGAACATGTTGCATGTCCTCATGCAGCCCAATGCCTCTATATTAAGCAATTTGGAACAAAATAATCAAAATACTCACCCCAACGCATGATATTGATGGACCAAAATTCTTCTTCCCCAAATGCTTCCTTAAAACAATATTTTTCAATTCTAGCAATGTTGGTGAGGCTGTAACAATTTTTAGATTTACTTCCAACCATATGTATATGAAGTTGCAACAAAGTATGATACAAGTAAAAATAAACATCATTAACCAAAAAAAAATTACAAACTATATTTTGCTGAAATTTTGCAAGCAAATGTATACTATATCAATGCTTCTCTAATCCAAAAATCAAATCTATCTGATGCACATATTTCGAGATATAAAAAAAATGGTTTTAGGTAATGATGCATGATTTTTTTGAATTTACAAATTGATTTAACTTGAAAATTTATGGGTTTAATGATACCTCTTTGTTGTCCAAAAATCACAAGAATCCAGTTGATAGTTTTAAGGATATACACAAATCAATTTATGGACTGTAAAAAAAAAAGAATCAAATTGTATACCTTAAATGAGGAAGAAATGAGAAATCATTCATCATGCATAGCAACTCTTCCCCCAAACTGGAGAATTATCATGCCCTCATGCTACAATAGAAAACAAATTGAGGTTGTTGCTACAATCATGGCTTAAATATTTTCTTGGTGTATAACAACATGGAATAAGGGAGATTTTCAGAATGAATAAGGAGATCGATGGATGATAAAGAATACTAATGGCATATTCATGATAATTAAAGTAACACTCCCCCAAAATTAAATATTTTGTGTCTCCAAAAAATGGGAAGTGGTAAAGAAGGGGAAATAATGGTTGAAAAATATGAGTGAATAATGCTCAATGTTTTTTCATGACATTCTCCTAAAATTTAATAAATAAAAAACTTATACTATTTTACCTCAATTTTTACCTCCGTAAAAATTTGGAATGACATGTATGGATTGACATTTGTTGAAGCTTATGTAGGCTGAGCTGATGTTGAAAGCGATGCAGAAGGTGGAAGCCATGCAAGCTAAAAAAGTAATCAGAAACTGTAGCAGGGTTTCCTTCCACCAAAATGATTAGTTTTCCTGTCATCGAGAGATCTATAACAAATCTCATGAGTATCCTTACTAAATAATTCATAACCTCGATTACCTCATTATATATAAAACTGTCATAATCATGTTGTGAAAGACATGGGATAATAATGGCTAAAAAGGGAAAAGATGCATTACCTATACCCATAAACTTGTAGTTTTTATGAGCACAAAAATTATGAGAATTAGTTATCCCAATATTTGCTTCTCAAGGTCTAACCAATTACATGAGATTCAAAACTAGAATTAGGCCTCTTTATTCTACCTCAAAATAGTAGTTGCGTTGTTAAGCTATGAATAAATGCTGACTGATTTGGCAAAGAAACTTTATTTGGTTAAATATATGATACGTGTAGAATAAAGGAATGATAGATTAGATGATACAAAATGTCAAATATCAAATATCCTAAAAGTTTCATCCCTAACATGTAAAGTAAATATTTATAACTCAATAATAGATATAAACCATAACCACCATCATCTAAGAACTGATTAAATATTACCCCATAAGCCATGAGTTTTGGAAAACCTTGTATATGCAACAACGGGCTTTATCAACAATTAGTTTTGAGAAAACAAGGTAACCAAGTATATTGTAGTATTAAATTAACTTCTATACCATATTCATAGCCATTCATAGGAGCTAGCAAAAATGAACAAGTTGGCTCGTTATGAGACCTCTTGTCCTTCAGTTTTATGGCCGGAGGCCATTACCCTGGCTTGGTGACCAATAGTGGTAATGTCACATTATTAGGACCTATCATCATGGTAGGTAAGATTGTGATGATACCTCCTGTCATTTAGTTGACTATTTATGTTTAAAATTCAACTATGGTTATTGTTAATTAATTTACTTAATAGATGGGGTGGCAGGTCAGCTCCTTAAGAGCTAGGGATGATGTAAAAAGTTTTGTAGTAACTATTTTCAACTTGGATAGTTTTTATTCTAAAAAAAATTGATAACCTTCAAGTGACTATTGATAAATATATTTTTCATTGCTAAGATTTGGGTTGAGGAAAAATTCATTATATAGTGACAGAAATATTTAAATACAATTATGTAGTCATCATCTCAAATTTTACAACATCAGGGACTTGACCATTTAGGAAAGTTGAAAGTTGGCATGATGAAATCATATTTGCATAATTATTCCTTAAAAATCAGATTAAACAAATATAATTTGACTACCCAGTCATTATGTCAAAGAGGGCTTAGACCATTAAAATTATTTCCCATTCACCAAGGAGAAAAATAAATCGGAAATACCTACATATGTTGAATCCAAGTGGAATAGGCAGGTGGCCACCAATATCCACCTGGATCCTTCCTCCCCCCTTAGGAAGCAATGGTCCCCATTGCGTTGAGTTCCTCCATGAGATGAGGAAAATTCTGTTGAACTTGGTCCCTGGTGAACCACTTGCCTTGGTGCAAGAGTTGGCCAACTTTGACAACCCGATACAATTGGATCTTTCGTTGGTGAGTGTTCTTGATTTGCATGTCCATGATACAATTTTTGGTGGCTTGTTCCATGTAGTCTGGGTTTAACTCTTTTGGTATGAGTTGTTCTGGAAAGTCAGAGGTTTCCAGTAGAGGTGGGAAGTAGGGATGAAGGCGGTCCACATTGAATACTAGGTGCAGACCAAGGAATGGTGGAATACTAAGCTCGAAATCATTGTTCCCTATAGCCTTGGTGATGGTGCAAGACCCATATTGGAGTGGGAAAATTTTGCGGTGGGGTCTAGTGTGGTTCTCCTTCTGCAAATGTAGCCACACTTTTTCGCCCACCTGGAAGTTGTGTTGCACCCGATGTTGATCATGTCATTGCTTGTACTTAGCATTGGCTTTGTCCAATATTTCATGAGCATGTCGGCAGATGTGCTGAATGCACTCAATGAAGTTGTTTGCTTTGTCAGCTTTAGACTAGACATGAGCCGAATCGTCCTGAGTAGCCACAAATGGCATGGCTACATCAATGGGACATAGTGGTTGGAATCCTAAGCCCACCTGAAAGGGGCTGTGGTCAGTTGAGCTGTATAGAGCTCGATTATAAATGTGTTGTACATAGGGGAGGCTCTCATCCCATGTGCATGGATTCTTTGAATTGTACATGTGCAGAATGTGTACAATCATCCTGTTGACAACCTCTGTTTGGCCATCAGTTTGGGGAGATGTGGACTTGGTGAGCTTTGTGTCCAGCATTGACCAGAGGTTGGATCAAAATGTGTTGAGGAACCTGTTGTCCCAATCTGAGATGATAGAATATGGGATCCAAAAGTGCACCCACACTCATTCAAAGAAGACATTAGCAGTGGCTTCTATTGTGATATTCTTCTTGCAGGCCGCCATAATGGCCATCTTCGATAATATGTCGACAACCACGAAAACATAGTCATTTCCATGCTTAGTAGAAGTAAGGCCCGACATGTAATCCATGGAGAAGGATTCCCAAGGTTGACAAGGGGTAGGTAGTAGATTATAGAGGCCTTGCTTCTTGATGGTCGGTTTGGAAATGACATAAGCAGTGCAGGATATGATGTACCTCCCGAAATCCTGTCAAAGGTTCGGTCAACAGAAATACTTCTACAGTAATGACACTGTTTTCTCAACTCTAAAATTCCCAGTGACTCGACTGTAGTGTGCTTCTGATATCATGTTGGCACACTCGCTTGAAGGAACACAAAGGTGTCCCAGGTGACATAACAATGCATCTTGGAGGTGAAAATTTGGAACTTGCATACCCCGAAGAGTGCCTTGTATATGTAGCCGAATTCTAGATCACTCTTGTAGAGAAGCGGCCAATCAGAAGTCTCGCACCCACAAGAGTTGAGAACGATGGTTAGCTCCATGATCAGTGGTCGAATGAGGCATTTCGCAACATTATTGGTGCTACCCTTCTTGTACTTGATGTTCACATGAAACTGTTGCAGATATGTGGACCACTTCTGATGGCGATCGTTCTGCAACTTCCCTTATGTATGTATGAACTACAAGGGTCAGTGCTTTGTGTGGATGATTATTTCCTTCCCCAAAATGTAATGCTTCCATTGTCGACTAGCCTTCACAATGGAATAAATTTCTTTGTCATAAGTGGGATACCTACGGATTGTGTCGGACAATGTCTCAATGTGATATGCCATTGGATTCTCATGTTGAGTAAGAACTGACCCAATAGCATAGTCAGAGGCATATGTCTCGATCTCAAATGGTTGTCGCAAGTCTAGTAATGTGAGCACTGGGGCAGAACAAAGGCGATGTTTCAATTCTATGAACGCCTTCTCTTGAGATTCCGACCAAAATAATTTTTCTTTCGCTCCTCCCTTGGTGACTTGACTCAAGGGCCAAGTGATATGAGAGAATCCCAACACAAACCTGCAGTAGAAATTAACAAGACCCAGAAAGTTTCCAAGCTTTGTTAGAGTGGCTGGGGCTGGCCAATCCCAAATGACTTGGATCTTGGTTGGATCCACATGCACCCCCCTTTAATCAATAATGTATCCCAGATATTGAACTTGGGTAATGCCAAAAGTGCACTTCTCCAATTGGCACACAACTTATGTTGTTGCAATGTTTTTAGGACTTGTCGGATGTGGTGGAGGTGATCTTCCCATGTCTGGATGAAGATCAGAATACCATCCAAGTACACCACTACAAAATATTTGGTGAATGGCTGCAAGATGTCATCCATCAACCTCATGAAGGTTGTGGGAGCATTCTTCAACTCGAAATGCATGACTAGCCATTTTAAAAGGCCCTCCTTGGCTTTGAAGGCAGTCTTCCACACATCGAAGGGTTCGATTGATACCTAGTGATACCCAGACTTCAAGTCGATCTTGTTGAAATATTTTTCCCCATTGAGTTGGTCCAGAAGGTCATCAATCCATGGCATTGGGTACCTATTTCTGAGAGTGATCTTGTTCAGTGCCCGATAGTCAATACAAAGTCTCCAAGTCCCATATTTCTTATATACCAACATGATAGGGCTCCCAAAAGGCGATGAACTTGGCTGAATGTGACATTTATGCAGTAGCTCCTAAATCTGCCTCTTGATTTCATATTTCTCTTGAACAGAGCGCTAATAGATCAATCCATTGGGTAGTGGCACACCTCGGGTCAGATCAATGCGGTGCTTGACCTGGCAGTGTAGAGGCACCCCTATGGGTGAGGTGAAGATGTCTCCGTACTCCTCCACAACCTTGTCGATTTGTTGTTGTCGTGTAGAGGAGCCCTGTCTAGAGGTCGTGGCCACAGTCTTGTTCTTTCCCTAGGGGTGGATCATCAGGGAAAATGATCATCAGGAAAAAAAATTCCTAGTGAGCTTACAACATTGTTTTGCAGTAACCAAAGAGGTAGCGGCAGGTGGTGGTACCTCTGGTATCTTGTACAACTTATTTCCTAAAGTGATAATAATAATGTGAGGTTGGGGCTCATACACAACATGTCACTTCCACAAGTATGGTTGGACTAATAATACATCACAAACATCAAGAGGAGCAATGTCACATAATACCTCATCCGTGAAGGACTTGATTCTATAGGGAAGGCGACACTGCTGGAAGACATGGAGATCCTGTCCTTAGTGAAGGCACCCGATGGTGTATGGTTGTGGGTGTGTTGTGGTTGAAAAACCAAACCGCTTCACAAAGTCTACTAAAATGAGGCTCTTTTGGCTCCAATTGTGAACAATGAACTGTAGCGGGAAACCCTTTACCCACATCTACGAGTGGAAGAGACTCTCCTCCTCCTCTATATCTTCCGGTTCCTCCTTCTGTATATTCACAGTGGCAACAATGGCATTGGGATCCACATTAATAATCTATTTCCCTTTTTCATTCCCCTTTTCAGGATCTAATTCAGAGTCAAAGCATGCATCTGATTCAGAAGTCCTCATCTCGGCCACCAGGGACTGCTTGGCTCGACAAACACTTGTGTTGTGAGTGGAGCTCTTATGGAACTCACACAACTTTATCATGTCCTTCTTTGGATTCACGGTGTTGTTATTTTCTTACAGCTTTGGTAGGTTTTCTTGGGCCACCATGACTTTGCTTTGTCCTTTGTTCTGCAGTTTGGGGGTACCTTTCCCTTGCTTTTGATTCACAAATCCAAAGTCTTGCTTCTTTTGTTTGAATTTATGCTTAATCTTGGTAGCATACCGGTATGCTGTACTAAGCAAGGAGATGTTGAGGAACTCCATTTCCTCCTGAATTTATCTGTGCATACAAATGCAATACTTTATTACAAAATGTTTCTCCGAATCTTTGATACCCAACTTTGTGCACAGCGTGTGGAACATATTCGTCAACTCATGCACATCTTGATCCCTTTGTTTCCGCAACGTGGTCCATTGTATGTACTTGTCCTCATAGCTCCCCGTGGGATATTATTGTTCCTTGATGGTGTCTCGAAAATAATTCTAGGTGGGTACGACTAGGAACAGAGAGGGTTTTATCTCGTCCTTTTTCTCATAGTAGGTTTCCGACCAGTCATGAACTGAGAAATATCCTTCTAATAGATTCAACCATATATCTACGACATATGCATCTATTTGGCCCTCAAATATGGTAATTTCAAATTTTAATTGTACCTTAAAGGGAGTAGTGCCTCCAGAGTGGCTACTAATGAAGATGCGTCGTCGGTGGTCAGTCATTGAAGGATCTAGGAAAAGTTATCCATCATCGCATTCCTTTGTTTTTCGAGGGCCTCCTTGAGAAATATTTTGATAGGATCTCTTACTCCCTCATCTTTATTTTCATCCCCCATGGGCGGTCGTCGAGGTTTGTGAGGTTGATCTTGCAAAGGTTCAACCAGATCGACCCCTAACTCCTTATACCCTAGCCTCATTGGGGACATGCAAATAAGGATTGAGAAAAAGCAGACTGCTCTGATACCACTGATATGGATTTATGAAGGAATGAAACAGAATACACATATAACCATAAATACAAATATGCAGTAGAAATAACACTTCATTTCATTAATATCAAAGAACTAAATTTTTCTTACATACATAATGGAAATAAACTAGTTAGGGCGCTAGTAGCTTATCTCTGAGAAGAGTTGTGGTGGCTATAGGCCTCTAAAATGTGTTACAATGAAGCTTGAGGGCCTATTTATTATTTAGAAATAATGGAAAATCATAAACATCCAAAACACTAACCCTAGGAGATGAAGCGCCAAAACTATGGGCCCCATTTGGGTAAATTGGTGTTTCAACTTCTCGGGGATGTAACTTTGGCATACGATCTCCATTTGATGTGCACCATACCTCATTAGAAATATGTATCCGAGGACTACAAATTTTGATGTGAGCACATTCCATCGATTCTTGTCATTGCAGGTGAAAACAGTCCAATTATAGAAGTTCGTGATGGACAGTTCGACCGTTTAGGGCCTCAAAACGGCTCCGGAAGTTAAGGACCCGAAAAACTGCTAAAAATATTAAATTGTGCCGAAAATGAAAAACTGAAAGAGACAATGGTGGAGCCCCAAGTGGAATAGGTGGGTGGCCACCAATATCCACTTGGATCAACACTGGAGGATTAAAAACATTAGAAGAGTAACATCACCGAAGTAGTAACAACACCGAGTACTTAGAAAAATTTCACGACGGA
The DNA here is from genome assembly GCA_034641835.2 of Pinus albicaulis. Classification (NCBI taxonomy): domain Eukaryota; kingdom Viridiplantae; phylum Streptophyta; class Pinopsida; order Pinales; family Pinaceae; genus Pinus; species Pinus albicaulis. The sequence continues at coordinate 1,045,101,183 of CM076582.1, read as the reverse complement.
GTAACAACACCAGAGGAGTAACATCATCAGAAGAGTAACAACACCAAAGGAGTAACAACACTAGGTATATGAAAATTTTTTCCATGGAGTAACAACACCAGAGGAGTAACAATGTGGAAGAGTAACAACACTGAAGAAGTAACAACAGTGGGTACTTCAAAAAAAATCACCACAGAGTAACAACACCGAAGGAGTAACGACAACGGAAGAGTAACAACAATTAGTACTTAGAAAAAACTCATCATGGAGTAACAACACCAGAGGAGTAACAACATCAGAAGAGTAACAACACCGAAGGAGTAACAACACTGGGTACTTAGAAAAATTTCACCACGAAGTAACAACACTGGTGGAGTAACATCATCGGAAGAGTAACAATACCGAAGGAGTAACAACACTGAGTACCTAGAAATTTTTTACCATGGTCGAGTAACATCACCATATGAGTAACAACATCGAAGGAGTTTTTGGGGTTCCCATGTTTTGGCCAGATTGGCAAGACCAAAGGATGAGACAACATAAAACCACTTTCAGACCTCAGGATCTAGCCCTCTTAGGTCCAGAGAGAGATATCTCTATATAAGAAAAATTTTTATGTCTTTGAAGCTCAAAGTTTAAGATGTTAGGCTAGTTATAAGGCTCAGGGTTTGTTTGTTTGATTGTTTGTTTGGTTGCTGGTTATCAGGAAAGAAGGGTTCAATTTAAGACAGGGATGAGAAAAGAGGAACAAGGCCGAGGTGAAGTATTCCAGGGAGCATTCAAAACCATTGGGCGATGGAGTCAGGAAAGGATTTGCTTACTATCCAATGTGCAAGCTTTCAATTAGGCTAGTCATCTAAAACATTGGATCTTAAAGATGGTAGTGTGATATGGAATGGTAGGAGAGGAGGAGACAACACAGATTTAGGGCATGAAGTTAAAGACCAGCTGGTCACACAAGGATCCTAGTGGAAAGGGCTAACTCTAATCCCCAGTGTTCCCAAATCTTCCAGCTAAATCCTATCACGAACATCTAAGAACAGATTCATTTAACTCATACATCAGAGAGCAGGCAATAACATCCACTACAATGGTTAAATTAACTGAAATCAATTCTTAGATCACACATATAGCAGAAAACATCAAAGGCAAGGAGAGCAGAAACATAGGGTACCTAACAAGGGTAAATCCTATGCCAATATTCTGATGCAAGCCAGTAGAAACAAAATGAAATGAATTAAAACACAGAGATAGGAAAACATCACCGCTGCTTTAGATCAGAATCCAAGGAAATGTGCTTGTCATATTAAATAGCAATACCATTCAAGTACAACATTTCAAATAGCTGAATACTCAGTCTGAAATCATATTCCTCAGCCTATCTTACAACTTTACACAGAAACTTATCTCAAGAGAAACAACCTACAATTCTCTGATAACTGATCAACAACCTTTACAATGAGTTTCTTTACGAATTTATAGCTCCAGTGGAGCAGAGAAGGTAGGTGAAAACTAAATGCAGCATTAAAAACTTAGAAGAGGGAGAAAGGCTGAAGCCCACTCTGTATAAATTCTGTGTATTTATCTCTGGCACTCTTTTGGGTGAAAGAGTCGTCTTCTCCAGGCTTCCATTTACTCCGATATGTCTCTGATGCACTAGGTTGGAGTACTCTATAGTACTTCTGGTGAATTAAACAAAATCGTAGAATCAAGACGCTAAGATCTGCCATACTGTGCAACAAATGCTTCTGATAGCCTAGGACTGCTGTAGGGGGGAAACTTCACTTGGACACCACATAGACTGAAACAATAAAGTGTATCGTGTCCTGGCTCAGGAAGAAACATTCCGCTGATTTGAAAACCTGATAGCATTTTTTTCTGCGCGCTGGACCTTTCATGCAATTCGTGATGTCTTTGAACCGATACATTTACTTCCTAAATCCCTGACAAAGCTCAAAAAATCTTCTATTTCTTGCCTCGAGCTCTCTGCTGCTCCCGTACCATCTTTGTTTAAGCAATATGAGATTTAATGGCGCCGGAGAGGGTTTGCAGAGTTTGAACTCTGTCCTTTGATGAAATTTATGTTGCAAACACCTTTCCGAACATCTTCAGGCTCTGAATTCAACTTCTTCTGTGCATTGTGTCATCACAACAGCATGTATGAGTCATGGTGATTTTCTGCCTGCCTGTAACCCTGCAAAAAATGAAAAAATGTTAAGAAAAACACGTATGGAGGTGGTGGATGCAACTGGGAGGGCAAGACTGACTATGCAGACTGGTGAAATGGTGAAAAATGTTGTGGAGGACTTGCAGTGAGGTGGAAATAGTGGGAAATACAGTTGGAAGGTGGCGGGGATGGAAAATCTAATGAAAAACCTTAAAATTGACCTTGGAATGGAATACATATGAAGGGACGGGCGAATATACGATGGAAACATGTGGAAGGATGACGTGGCGGTACGGGGTCAACGAAGGTCGTGCGAATGAATCTGGACCGTCCGATCTCGGGAGGAGATCGACGATGGACAACACGTCGGAGGGCGATGGACAGTGGGCTAGGGGTACTGATGTCTCTGATTAACCTGCGCGCAATTTCGCGGAGCGAAAACCATTAGATTTCCCACCCCAGATCGGATGACGCATAGCGATATTGCTATGCGTCCACGGAAAAACTTTAATGCGCGATGGGAGGGAGGTTTTCTAGCCGTACCGGTGCCACGCGTCGGATGATGTATGGAATCGCTCCGAAAAAACAAGTACCGCCTACTGCCCAAAGGTGGTGCGATAGAAACTGGTGGTTTTCAGAATAGTGTGTGGGCGGGGACCACAAGGGCAGGTGCATTATGGACCGTCAGATCAACAGCTAAACGAACGACGATGGCGTGATCAGAGAGGTGGACGGTGAACGGTGGGGGTTGCAGGGACCGCAATCGCCGTCCAATCTGTGTAAATCAATGGCGGAAACTGCTCCCGATAACCAAATGAGATAAGGCTCTTTGGGTTAGCGCTCGGTTTCGGCGTTCGGTCACGTGGGGAAAAGGGTTAAGGGGCTAGGGCCGTAGGGGGCTAAGACCACAATGTGCAGAGTATGGGTTTTTTGGCCCTTTTTAATGAAATCTGAGGCCAAAAATGGGTAACGATAGAGGGAAGAAGGAGAAATTTGGCTGAACAAAGGGTGTAGGAATGGTTTAAACAGGCATGGGTATGATTTAGAAAGGTTAGAGGGGAATTTTGACAGGGGGAATAAAGGGTTAAAATGAGGTATTCTGCAAGGATACAAGGGGAAAATGCAGGCCTTTAGGAGCACAATTTTTGAAATCAGAGAGGCTTCATAATGGGAATCAGCAGAGGGGATTTCCTCACAGGGCACAGGCACAAGAGACTTCAAGGATGATGTGTCCCCAGGGGAGGTGCATTCATTGAAGGCTTAGAAACAATTTAGCCCCTTACTTTGCTTGTCAAAAAAATTATAGGGGGCTAACAGTGGCTCCACATGGGGATGGATTCTTCTTGAAGGAGTCAAGAATTCAGAAAATGATCTTTGGTGTAGGCCAGATGCCTGCTACTTGAGCCACCTTTCTTCTTTGGTTTTCAGCTGCCACAATTGTTGAAGACATCAATTAGCAGAAACATTATCCCAACAATCTACCTACCCATCCTACAATCCTAGCATTTTTTCTTCTTCCAGGGTGCATTTGGACTAGCAGACCCTTTACATCATTTATTTTTATGAACAGAAAACAAAACTATTCTAAATCTACCCTTATCACTCCATGAGCCCAGATTAGAATGTTGGTCTCATATGTTTCTCTAACTGATCTAATACCTGTTGGGATTAAACTGTCTAGCAGATTTCTTCTCTACATTCTACGACAGAAATTTAAAAACAACCAAACGAGGATTAGACAATCTAGTTTGCTGTGGATACAAGGCATAAAGACAGTTGCACATGGACATAACTTGCAAAAAACTGAAAACAAAACTTGAAGGCTTGAAATCTGAGGTTTGAAGCATCCTTCTTTCTTAGTGACTCAAGTTTTGAGCTTGTTAGAGTCACTTTCTTTTCTTCATTTCAGCTCTGGTTTTGGGCTTGTTAGAGCTGATTCTTCTTCTTCTTTGCTGGTCCAGGTTTTGGGCATGTTTGAACCAGCTGTCTTTAATTTCTTTGGCTCAGGTTTTGATCATGTTAGAGCCAATATTTGCACTTCAGAGGTTCATGTTTTGAGCATGTCTGAACCTCTCCCTTCTGTTTTTTTTTTTTGGAACATTTTCTTTTTTTTTCTTGAAAACAAAACACCGCAATGGTATGTACAATGGACATGGAAACTGGAAATTGGAAATCAGCAGAAGTAGTGTTTTAGAATCCTGCCATTGACAGGAGCTCCAAACAGCTCTGTACCATCTAACTCCTGTAGAAAAAAGGCATTTGGAGCCATAGTGGCCTGGATGATGTAGGGACCTTGCCACAAACTGTCAAACTTGATGTGCTTTCCTTTGTCCTCTCTCCTTGAGTCCCACTTAAGAAATTTATCTCCAATTTTGAAATCAGCAGCTTTGGTTCTTTTGTCAAAAAATTTATTTATATTTTCTTGAACCTTCATAACTCTATTATAGACCTCTTCCCTTGTTTGTTGGAGATGAATTGTCTGCTTTATTCTCCTCACCATGCTGTCTTCTTCTGTTTGTATCTCTTGAACAAGTTTGATCAATGGTATCCCAAGGCTGGTAGGAAACACTGCTTCTGTTCCATAGACAAGCTAGTATGGTGACATGTCAATGGATTTCTTTGTTGTAAGCTTGTCAGCCCACAAAGCATGTACTAACTTGTTATGCCATGACCTTTTGTTCTCTTCCAACAGCTTTATGATGATGATCACCAAGCTCTTGTTTGATGATTCAGCTAATCCATTACCTCGAGGGTAATAGGCAGTTGAATGACCTAGTGCTATTTGATATCTGTGAAAAAAATCAACCATTTTCTTGGATTCGAAAGCAGCAGCATTGTAAGTGATTATTTTCCTTGGGCAGCCAAACCGAGAGAGGACATGACCTTCTAGGAAACTAATGATGACTGAATCTGTGGCATTCCTAGTAGGTATGGCCTCTATCCACTTGGTGAAATAGTTTGTGGCTATTAGGATCCATTTGTGTTGTGCAGAGGAAGCAGGGTGAATTTCTCCTATGAAATCTAGGCCCCATTGCAGAAAGGGACCTTCAACAGTGATGGGTTGTAGGGGTAAGGGGAGGAGTTTTCTTTTGCCTTCAAAGATCTGGCATTTGTGGCAAGAAATTATCATCTTATGGATATCATTGAAGAGTGTAGGCCAATAGTAGCCAGCTCTGAGTATTTTATTTGCAGTGGCCTTCCAGCTCAGGTGGCCCCCACACTCTCCTGCATGGAATTCTTGTTTAGTCCTCTCTGCCTCATTTTCAGGCAAACATTTAAGCAATAGGCCGTTTGGATTCTTCCAGTATAAGCAGTTATCCAATATGCAGTAGCTTCTGGCTTTTAGTTTTAAAAATCTGGCCTTGGTCTTTGATAGTTTAGGAGGGGCATTGAGGTGTGTAAGCACATACAGAATTTCAGAATACCAAGGAGAGCTCGGAAATTTTTCCTCAACAGTGGGATCAGGAAATCCCTTCTGCTCATCCAAGGCATCTACCATGTTAATGTCCAGGGCTTGTAGATTTGATTCAGCCATCATTTGTGCTAAGCCCTGACCTTTAATTAGTTTGGTGGGTTTTATCTCAAGGTTGTATTCTAAGATCACAACAATCCATTTTCCCCTTTTCCCATCTGGGTCTTGGGACAATATATCTTTTACCACTATATTTTGCACATAGGCTATGGTGTGGGAATGTAGTATGTACACCCTAAAGTCTTTTAAGGCCTTAATCAAAGCATAGGCCTGTTTTTCCATTATGTTGTATTTCAAGGGTGCATCCCTGAGCGCTTTGTTGAAGAAAGAAATGGGTTGTTCCATTCCCTCAGGATTTTTCTGCAGTATAACCACAACTATTGTATGCTTGGAGGCAAATGAAAAAATCAGGAAATACTTTGAGAAATCTAGGCTGTTTAGGAAAGGAGCCCGGGTCAGTGCAAGTTTTACTGATTCAAATGTTTTCTTAGCTTCAACAGTCCACTTAACCCCTACACCTTTCCTCAGCATATTAGTCATATTTCTAAGGTGTTCAGCTAAGTTGGGAATAAATCTCCTTAGGAAGTTGATTTTCCCAATAAAGGACTATAACTCCCTGATGTTTCTTGGGTGTGTGATTTGTAGTATTCCCTCAGCTCTTTGTGGGTCTATCCTCATCCCTTTCTCAGATATGATATGGCCAAGAAGTTTTCCTTCTTGCAGCCTGAATACAGTCTTTTTAGGATTTCGTGACAAACCAAATCTTCTGCATTTTTCAAACACTCTTCTCAGGTGCTCTAGGTGTTCTTCCTCAGTCTTGGAGTAGACTATTATGTCATCCAGGTAGATGACAATGAAGTGTCATATTTCATCTGAAAAATCTATGTCCATTGCCCTTTGGAAGGTTGCACCAGCATTCATCAGCCCAAATGGCATCTTTACATACATAAAAGTGCCCCATGGGGTGGTAAAGGTTGTTTTGAGTTGGTCTTCTGGGATTACTAGGACTTGGTTGTAACCTGGAAAACCGTCTAGCAGGGAGATTCTTTTAGAGCCTACTACCCTCTGAAGAATATGTTCCATCTTTGGCAAAGGGTAATTGTCTTTGAGTGAGGCTCTATTAAGATTTATGAAATCTATGCACAATCTGATCTCCCCTGTTTTCTTTCTCACAGCCACTAGGTTTGACACCCAATTAGAGAACCTCACAGGAAAAATTATACCTACTTCATACATCTTATTAATCTCTTTTTCCACTGCAGGTAATTGTTTTGGGTTTATTCTGCGAATTTTTTGTCTGAAGAGCTTCTGATTTGCTTTCAAGGGTATCTTATGCTGTATGATGTTTGTGTCATAGGCCCTTAAGTCCTCATAACTCCAAGCAAACGCATCAATGAATTCCTTGAGTAGGTCAATGTATTTCCTTTTCATGTTTGCAGGAAGGGACTTATCCAATTTGATCATCTTGGGTTTATCTTCAGTGCCTATGTTGCATTCCTCGACATCAGAGTCTGCATGCTCTATAGTGGGCTTTTTCGCTACATCATCGAAGTCAAAAAGGTCTTCTAAAGGCGCCAGACCTTGAGGTATGTTTTGATCTTTGGCCTGCAGCACCTCTACTTCTTCACTATCTGTGTTTTCACATTTTTCGTTTGGATTTCTAGTTTGTTCATTTACAGTGTTTATTTCTATGTTACAGGGTGGTTCTTCCTCATCTGAGGACTCCTCACTTAGGTAGCTATTGTCATATTTGAGGTCTGAATCAAAAAATTCAAACTCATTCCTGCCTACCAGGAAATACTCAATCTGTTTATCTCCTTCAAAAAATTGCCAATATTTTTCATTGTCTGACACTACCGGTCTAAATTTGGTCTGAATGATGATCTGTTGGTCGCTTGGAGTCTTAGGGTATGAACTAGCTAGGCAAGCTAATCCGTTTGCAATGACATTTTGACTCCTAGGAACAAACACTAATTCGTACTCAACAAACGTCTTCAATAAATCCATAGTGGCATTCCTGTAAGCTCTCAATCTAGGATGTTTCGCTATGTATTTACCATTCACCTGTTTAATGATCAGCTCAGAGTCCCCACGCACAGTTATCCTACGGGCTCCTAATTTTCTCAACAGGTTTAAGCCTAGGATAAGAGCCTCGTACTCTACAATGTTGTTTGTACATTTGAAATGTAGGTTACATGCGTGGCTCTCTGCGTAACCACTTTCTGCGTTATGTATCCACACTCCTGCCCCAGCAGTTCTCTTGGTGCATGACCCATAGAAATTCATTTCCCATAAGTTTTCATTCTCGGGTTTGTCATCGTTTCCTTCCCTACAGTTGAGTTCGCCATTATGTTGCATTATAGGAGCTGCACTAGGCTGTGGGTTGTTTTGTTTTTTGTCATGTGTGTGGAAATCATAGGGGTGACTAGTTGGTCGATTGCATCCTGTTTCTGGTTCACTTTGAGCTTTTGTTACAGTGCACTGTTCAAATTTTTCTACGTCTTCCTCTTCTAAGTCTAGAGTAGCCATTATGTTAAAGTCCATGGGCACTGTTTCCTTGTTGGTATCTCCATTTTGGGACTCTGACCCTTCTGAGGATTCATCATTACAGAGGATGAAGGAGTCAAGGTCTGTATGTACAGAGTATAAAGGTGAGTTTTCAGGCTTCTCGGGGCTACAGACCAGAAATTTCATTTTTGCCTCTTTGTATAGTCTTTTAAGTTGGCCAAAGATTGGGATTGTGGCATAAGCCCCATCCATCTGCATTTTCCCTTGCAGCTTGGCTCCCCATGATCTTGATAATAACATGCCATACTTGGGTGGCACATCTGCCACAACAACATCCATGACCATACATTTTGCTGGAATCTAGGTAAGGCTCACACATAAATCTTTGATCAGGCCAAGACACTTTACTCTACTAGAGTTAAATGAATATAGGTCTTTATAGGGACGGGTTATCTCTAGGCCTAGTCTTTCCATCACTACTTTAGGCATCAGGTTGTGTGATGCCCTAGAATCATGCATTGCATTGTGGAGAATCTTATCATGGATATTAAGATTGATATAAAAAGGGGGCACTACCCCTTCCTGAAACTTTCCTTCTATCTTTGGACCAAACAGAAGGGCAGGTTGATCATCACTCAGATTTACAGTGTCACTATTCTCACCTAAATTTAATGTTTTCAAAATTTGGCCTTTATATACATCCTGAGTGGCCAGCTCAGAGAGTGGGACAGAGATTTTAATTTTTGCATTCTCACTCTCCAAATTGAAAGTGGACTGACTCTTTGGAATGTTCAAACTTATTTTGTTAGCCACTGCCTTAGTGGTTGAATCAGTGTGTTGATTCTCGTTATGTACAGTGTTTGTGACAGTTTTATCAGGGGCACTAACTGCAGTGCTAGTGCTGCTATTTGGTTTACCTTGTGTATCAGTGTTTTGGTTTTCTTTTTCTTTGTTCTTCCCAGAACTCTCAGCTACTGATTTGTTACTTTCAGCCGTTGCTTTAGAATTTTTCTCAAGTATTTTCTTGATGGTGACCTCAGAAGCTTTTGGTTTGGCAGTTTCTTGGCTCTTTTTGCTTCTAAGTTCATATTGTTCTCTGACCTACATCATGGAATTTTCAAATCCTAACCTGTAATCCTCAGTTTCTAACCATTCCTCGTCCCAATAAGATGGTGAGGAGTGATCTTCTTCTGTGTAATAGTTATGGATTGAATCTTCTATTTCAAACATATTTATTGTGGTTCCCTCAAACTCTTCTATGATTCCCTCATCTTCATCAAGAAAGTTCTCTTGGAATGGGGAAATAATTTGTTGATCTAATTCTCTTTGTCTGTTGAGAGTGGCATTGTTTCTTCTAAAGTTTTGGTTCTGGTTATGGTTTTGATTTCTGTTTTGGTTACTAACTGAGACATCCATTTTTTCCATTATTTTTTTAAGCCTTTCCACATTTTTAGATAGACGGTCATAATTTGGATCAGATGTGGAAGCTACACTGTCATCTCTATATGTTACCCTTTTTTCAGCTCTCAATCTTTCTCTTTTCTCAATCATATTAGCCTCTACACTCACTGCTCCTTTTTGCATGTCTTCCAACGTGTTGTAATCTCTCTCCCTAAGCTGGTAGGCCATGTCAGCATCGAAGCCTTCGGGGTACTTCGCTAGAGCCATACCTTGGGGAGGTTTCATGTGTGGAGGAAGAGCATTGTAAATGATGTTAAATCTCATTGTGTAATCATGGACACTCTCTCCTATGTTTCTTTTAAGGTTCATATATTCTACTAGGAGTTGGCGAGGGTTGGCCTTAACCTCCCATTTGTTTATGAAAGTTTGATATAAAGCAAGAAGGTCTTGGATACTATTAGGAGGTAGGCTCTTGAACCATTTCTTCACATCACCTCCTAAGCTCTAGGAAAATATTCTCATTTTGACTGTATCATCATCTATCTCCATATAGTCAAAAGAATCTTCCATCCTATCTACATGGTGTTGGGCTGTGGTAGACTCTTTTGCAGTGAAGTGTGGGATCTTTGATTGATAGTCATTGGGTAAAGGTACTAGAGGCTGAGGTAAAACCAGAGGTGCATACCAGGCTGCCATGATGATGTTTTGATGAGGTAAAGGGTTGACTTGGGCAGCTGGTATATGGATGACAGGGATATTATGACCAGCAGAAGACTGATTAGCAGATTTAGAATGATTGAGCCCCAAGTTTTGAATGAAGTGTATATCAGGAGGTGTAGATGGAGGGGTCTGTCTATTCTCAAGGTGCTTACCATTGTGAGGTGGTGAAACAGGAAAATCAAGGTCTGGCTGGTCTAGAACACTGAATGACCTAGTTCTTGGTAAACTGTTTTAAATGCCTAGGTCAAAAAATGTATCTGATAGAGCTATAAAGTCTTCTGGTGCAGAGTTAGCTCTATGGATGTGACTAGAAATAGTTGATTGTTTAGGTGTAGGAGATCTCTTGAGGATGCTCTCAGGGTTGTCAACTATTTCGGGTGGTTTTGGGTTAGGATAAGCTCTTGTGTGAATGGTTCTTGAAGCCAAAATGTTGTTTTCTAACCAAGCAGGTTAACCCTTCTTGTTACTTTTATTATGGTTGATGTTGTTCTGGAGGCTGGTCTCCCAGTGGAGTCTGATGTGAACCAAGATAATCAGCAGGCCTACTGATCACTAGTGGAGTCTTTTAACCGTTTAGGAAACATGGAGTCGCCAGGTGGAAGGTTTAGGATGTTTTGGGAGGGTACGCTGTCCACCACAGTGCTTATAGGATGTCCCCTTTCAAGGATATCTTCCAAACACAACAAAATCTAACCAGAGATTGACTGGGAGGGCATTTACCAGATATGTCACCTCTGAAAGAGTGTGAGATCCGGAGGCTACCTGGCCCTTTCCAGACTCTGTCTAAGAGTATGGGAGAAAACACAACAAACGGTATAGAGGTTTATCTATGAATTGGAGTGTTTAACTGCCAACCTAGCCAGATATTGTAGGTTTTTGAGGCTCTTATGATGTATTAAGATGGAAGGTACTTAGATTTGTCCCCAACGGAGTCGCCATTATGTTGGGGTTCCCATGTTTTGGCCAGATTTGCAAGAAAAAAAGATGAGACAACATCAAACCACTTTCAGACCTCAGGATCTAGCCCTCCTGGGTCCAGAGAGGGATCTCTCTATATAAGCAAAGGTTTTATGTCTTTGAAGCTCAAATTTTAAGATGTTAGGCTAGTTATAAGGCTCAGGGTTTGTTTGTTTGATTGTTTGTTTGGTTGTTGGTTATCAGGAAAGAAGGGTTCAATGTAAGACAAGGATGAGCAAAGAGGAACAAGGTAGAGGTGAAGTATTCTAGGGAGCATTCAAAACCATTGGGCAATGGAGTTAGGAAAGAATTTGCTTACTATCCAATGTGAAAGCTTTCAATTGGGCTAGTCATCTAAAACATTGGATCTTAAAGATGGTAGTGTGATATGGAATGGTAGGAGAGGAGGATACAACACAGATTCAGGGCACGAAGTTAAAGACCAGCTGGTCGCACAAGGATCCTAGTGGACAGGGCTAACTCTAATCCCCAGTGTTCCCAAATATTCCAGCTAAATCCTAACAAGAACATCTAAGAACAGATTCATTTAACTCATACATCAGAGAGTAGGAAATAACATCCACTACACTGGTTAAATTAACTGAAATCAATTCTTAGATCACACATATAGCAGAAAACATCAAAGGCAAGGAGAGTAGAAACATAGGGTACCTAACAAGGGTAAATCCTATGCCAATATTCTGATGCAAGCCAGTAGAAACGAAATGAAATGAATTAAAACACAGAGATAGGAAAACATCACTGCTGCTTTAGATCAGGATCCAAAGAAATGTACTTGTCATATTAAATAGCAATACCAGTCAAGTACAACATTTCCAATAGTTGAATACTCAATCTGAAATAATATTCCTCAGCCTATCTTACAACTTTACGTAGAGACTTATCTCAAGAGAAACAACCCACACTTCTCTGATAACTGATCAACAACCTTTACAATGAGTTTCTTTACAAATTTATAGCTCCAGTGGAGTAGAGAAGGTAGGTGAAAACTAAATGCAGCATTAAAAACTCAAAAGAGGGAGAAAGGCCGAAGCCCACTCTGTATAAATTCTGTGTATTTATCTCTGGCACTCTTTTGGGTGAAAGAGTGGTCTTCTCCAGGCTTCCATTTACTCACTCCGATATGTCTCTGATGTACTAGGCTGCAGTACTCTGTAGTAATTCTGGTGAATTAAACAAAAACGTAGAATCAAGACGCTAAGATCTGCCATACTGTGCAACAAATGCTTCTGATAGCCTAGGACTGTTGTAGGGGGGGAAATTCACTTGGACACCATGTAGTCTGAAACAATAAAGTGTACCGTGTCCTGTCTCAGGAAGAAACATTCCGCTGATTTGAAAACCTGATAGCATTTTTTTTCTGCGCGCTGGACCTTTCATGCAATCCGTGATGTCTTTGAACCAGTACCTTTACTTCCTAAATCCCTGACAAAGCTCAAAAAATCTTCTATTTCTTTCCTCGAGCTCTCTGCTGCTCTCGTACCATCTTTGTTTAAGCAATCTGAGCTTTAATGGCACTAGAGAGGATTTGCAGAGTTTGAACTCTGTCCTTTGATGAAATTTATGTTGCAAACACCTTTCCGGACACCTTCAGGCTCTGAATTCAACTTCTTCTGTGCACTGTGTCATCACAACAGCGCGTATGAGTCATGGTGATTTTCTTCCTGCCTGTAACCCTGCAAAACATGAAAACATGTTAAGAAAAACGCGTATGGAGGTGGTGGATGCAACTGGGATGGCAAGACTGATTATGCAGACTGGTGAAATGGTGAAAAATGTTGTGGAGGACTTGCAGTGAGGTGGAAATAGTGGGAAATATAGTTGGAAGGTGGCGCGGATGGAAAATCTAATGAAAAAACTTAAAATCGACCTTGGAATGGAATACATATGAAGGGACGGGCGAATATACGATGGAAACATGTGGAAGGATGATGTGGCGGTACGAGGTCAACGACGGTCGTGCGAATGAATCTGGACCGTCCGATCTCGGGAGGAGATCGACGGTGGACAACATGTTGGAGGGTGATGGACAGTGGGCCAGGGGTACGGATGTCTATGATTAACTTGCGCACAATTTCGTGGAGCGACAACCGTTGGATTGCCCTACTTAGATCGGACAACGCACAGCGATATTGCTATGCGTCCACGAACGAACTTTAATGTGTGATGGGAGGGTGGTTTTCTAGCCATACCGGTGACACACGTCGGATGATATATGGAATTGCTCCGAAAAAACAAATACCGCCTACTGCCCGAATTTGGTGCGACAGAAACCGGTGGTTTTTGGAATAGTGCACGGGTGGGAACTACAGGGGCAGGTGCATTCTGGACCGTCAGATCAACGGCTAAAGGGATGGCAATGGAGCGATCAGAGAGGTGGACGGTGAACGGTGGGGGTTGTGGGGACCGCAATCACCGTCCAATCTCTGTAGATCAACGGTGGAAACTGCTCCCAATAACCAAATGAGATAAGTGCTATTTGGGCTAGCGCTCGGTTTCCGCGTTCGGTCACATGGGGAAAAGGGTTAAGGGGCTAGGGCCATAGGGGGCTAAGACCACAATGTGCAGAGTATGGGTTTTTCGGCCCTTTTTAATGAAATCTAAGGCCGAAAATGGGTAACGATAGAGGGAAGAAGGAGAAATTTCGTTGAACAAAGGGTGTAGGAATGGTTTAAATGGGCATGGGTATGATTTAGAAAGGTTAGAGGGGAATTTTGACAGGGGGAGTAAAGGGTTAAAATGAGGTATTCTGCAAGGATACAAGGGGAAAATGCAGGCCTTTAGGAGCACAGTTTTTGAAATCAGAGAGGCTTCATAATGGGAATCAATAGAGGGGATTTCCTCACAAGGCACAGGCATAGGATACTTCAAGGATGATGTGTCTCCAGGGGAGGTGAATTCATTGAAGGCTCAGAAACAATTTAGCCCCTTACTTTACTTGTCAAAAAATTTATAGGGGGCTAATAGGAGTAACAACACCGAAGGATTAATATCACCGAGTTCTTAGAAAAACAACATCGAAGGAGTGCAACACCGTAGGAGTAACAACATCGGAGGAGTAACAATACTGAAAGGGTGACAACACCAGGTACTAAGAAAAATATCACCATGGAGAAACAACGCCAGATGAGTAACAACATCGAAGGAGAAACAACACCAAACACTTAGAAAAATATCATCATGAAGTAACATCACAGGAGGAGTAACAACACCAAAGGAGTAACAACAATGAAGGAGTAACACCACCAGCAATAAGAAAAAATCAGCACGCTTGGAGTAACAACACCATGAAACTGAAGAAATTGATTGTTTTATTTTGAGAAACAAAAAAAAAACAATGTGACTTCGAAGTAAAAAATACCTGAAGCATAAAAACACTAGAGAAATCATAAAAGAAACAACTCTTTATTGGAAACCAATAAATAAATAAATCACTTAAGTTACAATGGTTGTGATTTTTGTTGTAGCAATTTTGTTTCCTAAGGGAATCATTAGTCTGACAATGGTGAATGAATGTAAATTTTTTTTTTCAGAAATGAATTGGATCTTTAAATGGAAATCAATTCCTCATTTCTCATTTTATAAATCTTTTAAGCAATGAAAAGTCTTCATGTTTTTTTTTTCATGCTGGTGAGCAATAACGGGAACAATTTTGTAACAAGCTCTTATGATAATTATTTTTTTATACCATGGCACCTAGAAAGAATCAAAATCCTATGATATTAAATTTCTTAATAGATGCTTCGAAGAAATGCTCTTATTTCATTATCATTGTCTTCAAGAATCACTTGTTCATAAATTGACCTCATTTATTCTCCCGAGACCTGCAAAAAACGAGCCTCTACCTACATTAAAACATGAAATCATGGAACAAAAGAGGTGATCGGGCTCTCCTAATCCAAGAAATATGAAAATAAAATTATTTACTCTATAAAACAAATTTCTGGAAAAAAACAACATAGTAAAATTAATTTATTACTTGCAGGAGAGTGGTGGCTAACCATACTAACCAACAATGTTTCAATCATAACGTCTTTGTTTTTCATCCGATTTGAGTGATTCCAAATCCAAATGAAAGTGAATTCAGAGATATATCACTCATAGAAATAGGTTTTTAAAAATTCCATGTGATGATATGTTAAATTTTCTTAGAACAACCTACATAACATAGTCATTTCTGATTTCCCAGCTTAGACCAACAATTGATATTTTAAGCATAAATTTTCGTTTGATGAAGGATTGAAATGATTCAAACTATATATTTAATTTTTTTCATGTAGTTATCCCCAATAGTAACATGTTTTGAAGGAAAGAAGAATTTATGGGTGAAATATGCTAGTGAACAACCGAAAAAACAGAATTTTAAGAATGTTTATTTATGATATACAGTTAGTATTGAGGTCACAATTTCTCATAAAATATCAAAATAAAGTGATTAAAATTTAGTTGTAAACTAGATTCATAGGGGAATATACCATAGGATTTTTTTTCCAAAATCTAGTCATTTAAGCTTCCAAAAACTGACTATCCCAACTCTGTTCCTGAGCTTCCTACTAGACATCCTGCCAATGTTTTGATCATAATTTTTTCTTTTCAAATCCAAATCGAGTGATTCAAATTGGGTTAGAAATAAAACATAAAGGGATGCGTAGGATAGAAACAGGTTTTGAAAATATTCCCATTTGGTCCCTCAAAACATCACTGTCCCAACTATTTTTCCAAAATTTTCATCAAGCTTGCAAGCCATAAGATATGATAATCAAGGAATTTTTCCAAGAAGGTGATAAAAATGAACATGAGTGTTTGTTGAAATTTTATTTTTAATATAAATCATCTACATACATAAATAAATTTTAATATTGATAACCGATGTTAATTTTCACAATGTGTTGCAACAAAAACAACTATTTTTACATATAAATAAATTTATTTATTTATCTCTTTATTTATTATATTTTCTACACTACACTACTCTAATTTGAAAAATAAAATGTACTTACATATAAGAGTACTTCCAATGAAGCCATTTTCGAAATAAGGCCTCAAGTATGCACATACCCATATTTGAAAATTTTATGTTAATAAATACACGGGTATGAGAGACCAACTTCCCCATTAACGATGTTGCCAAGAATTTTTGAAGTATGGGGTGATGTTCTTTGACTGGGTTCCAGATTGTGTTGATGCTTTATTCCTTGACCTCATCCTGTGAGTTTTGGGGGTCTTGCTCTTCCTTTTTTTTGTTTAGATCTATTTTTATACAGCCGGAGGAAGGAAAAAATTCAAAAAATTCTTAAAGATCAGGACCTGAAGCAAGGTAAGAAACTTCCCTGCCCAAGACGAACGAGTGGCCCCTAAAAAAAAAAAAAAAAACAATCAGAGAATATTAAGCTCAGGACTTGGAGCAGGGTAGGAGAAATTCCCTCCCTGGGATGAGAGGGTGGTCCCTAAAAAAAAAAAAAAAAAAACAAAAATAAAGTAATCAACAAATCTAAGCTTGGGACCTAGATCAGGGTAAGAAAACTTCCCTCCCTAGGACAAGAGATTGGCTCCTATGAAAGAAAGAAGAAACTATGCTCAGAACCTAGAGCAGGGTAAGAAAAATTCCCTCCCCAGAACAAGAGATTGATCCTAAGATCAATATTGGTTGTTATTTTGCGCCTTTGATAGCCTCCTCAGCAACAATGCCAAAATTTTGGTGTTCGGATATGAATTATAGAATTCACCCTTTTCCCACATTAAATGTCAATCTGGGACTCATATGGTTATTGCAAGGCTATTGTGCAAAATATATTAAGGCAACAATTAAAAAATTTGGTATTTATCAAGAATTAAATAAACTATGCATAACAATAATCGATTGTAACCGTAATGAAAGTAGCAACATCAATCAACTGTAATAGCAACTAGATTCACAACAACCACATTAAACCATTACAGTAATAAAGAAAAGATGTTATATAATAAAAGGAACTACACACATATTAATTCAAAAGCACTTGGTTAGGAGAGCGGGCCCAACTCCCTGATTAGGGCTATGATAAAATCATGAACTCGAGAAAATATTAGAAAGATGTGAATTTAATTAACTGTAGTTGCATGACAAAGTTACTGTTATAGACTCTCGATCCTCTCGTATGCTCCATATATGCGTTATATCCCATTTTATCTCTGATTTGTGTCTTTTAAATATACAAACAAAAAGGGCAATTGCTAAGGGGTAAAATTCTTGGGTGGTAGTTGATGTATATCCCTCTCAGGGCTTCCCGGTGCCCGAGCCAGACAGTCAGATTAGGTGTATAGTTACAAATACATTACACACATGTTTATACTAATGTGTAATCGACGAAGTGAGATCTTGAAGGATTACCTCTTTGTAAATAGCATATTCTTTGGAGAGCACTAAGCGGCATGGCTAAAGTCCTTCCTCACCGGCTCCAAGTCTAGATCCTACAAAAAAACAAATCACACGTGTAATCTTCACAGTGGTATCACTTACTAGCAATTAAACAAGTATATAATCAACATTAAACTATGCAAATCTGAGACATTTATATCATGCTTCATAGAAAAATAAACAATAAATGTGACACTCAAACATCAAATGGAAAAAATAGATAGATTTCTATTAATATATAAGGAGGAAGATTAAAACCATTTGTTGAACCAAGCCTTCCTCAATATCCCAACCCCTCTCTCTATCTCCTCTATCTCTGAGTGTAATGATACTTGGGCTAAGAGTTCTCAATGAACCTTTCCAATCCTCAAGCCTCACACTCAACAATGAAGTTCTGCTATCACATGATCAAACTTTCAACCCTTGACCAAGTGCCCAAGCCTCCAATTTATAGGAATTGGGGAGGACAGACCTTGCCAATCCTTTCAATCAGTTTGAATGGGGAAAAATATTGACGTTTCCTTGCCTTTCCTTGATTTTTCCCTCTATAGCTATTCAGTTTTGTTTCGCAACATCCAATAAGAGGTTTGTACCGCAGGTTGTTGCTTTTGAACTGACTCATTTTGAGAAAACACATGAAATGTCGGTCCTTTTTCGCCGGATTTGTCCCTTTCTTCATGAAAACATGGGTAACGCTACCCCTTAAGTAAGAAAGAGTGTTAGCCTAGGCACTAAAGCTCCCTTTGAATGGATGGGATGCATTATAACTTGACCTATTTGTCTCTAGGGTGCGTTACCTTGGAAAAATGGGTCTCTATCTGGGTCATTTTCTTCCTTCCATGTTTCCTTCTCCTCTGAGTTGATGAGGAGGTCATTTGTCCTGTAACATATAACCCCTAAAGTGTGAGGTCAGAGGTGAAGACGATGGCCGAAATACTTTATAATATGTGTAGTAGAGTGAGAGGAGTTGGAGGACTGAGGAAAACCTGAATCAACAACATATGTTAGAAATATAAGTATCTATCCTGAGTCGGGCATTCCTATGCTCAGTGGTTGTATCAAAATGTTTTCTCTAGAAAGAGATATGACCAGTATGTCCACCGATAAGCACAATGTGTAAGCTTGTGTCATGAAAAGATCAATCCGATAAGTTGTCTCCAAAAATAATATCGCAGCTTGGGAGAGGAAACACAACTGAAATGATGCAAGCCTCAACCCAAGGTCTTGGTCACCATTTCACTAAACTGCATATTTCTGCACATGTGAATGAAGGATTTGTAGTCAAACATGGGAGAAACCGTATGATTACTAGTCAATGATGAAAACTGTTAACAAACGTGAGGGTGGCCACCGATAAGGATGATGGTCCCCGAGATTCACAGTACAATCTAGCGAGTGTGAATAAAAGGTGTTGATGTTGAACACTCGTAGAATCATTTGACTGGGAGCCAATGATGAGAACCCCCAATCAAACACAAAGTAACCTGCCACTGAGGTCTGCAAGTACCCAGGTACTGATGTGTTTTTGGATGAATTTCCTAGATAAGATGTTGAATTCGATAGGAAGAGATCTATTGAAAGGTAGGCAGTGATCCATCCTACATCAGTCGACTTGAAACAGGAAGACATGAATTTTTTTTAAGATATTCAAGAGAAAATGGGAGTAATTGACAACGACAAATGATTTTTGGTATATAATGGCTTGGCTGATATAGGAAGTAGAAAATAACGAGATCTTCTTTGAATGATAGAAGGCACAGTAACAGGGTACTAGGAAGCTTAGGCGTATGAACACCAAAGGGTTTCAAAATTCACCAATGTAGGGGCATCGGTATACAAAGGCTAAACTCATAGAATGGTAGGGTTCGTCCAATTGTGAGTGAATTTTATGGGAAGTGCCATGTTCAAGATTTTTTGCTGCCAAATTGAATTTCAAATCATAACAGAATAAGTATCCACTTTGTCCAAATTTTTCCCCATATGATTAAGTTTAATAAGTCCAGACGGGTAAACTCGGTGATATTTTCATATTTAGGGAGTCTGAAAAACATCGTAAAAGACAACTCTAGGGGGGTACCTTTGTCATTTTTGATAACCGGGCGCAACAAAGGGAGAACAGTAAGCCTGACACAGTTCCTTTTCTATAAGTTAGTCCACTGAATCCAGATAAAGTGATAAACCTATGTTTAATGGACATCTTCCTCATTTTATTATGAGTGTGAGGCAACAAAGTAAAATTAATATTCTTTGTGAATTTTTAACGAGTCAGATGAAGAAAAAATCGATCCTCTCCGTGAAAGTTTAACGAGTCTGATGGCGAAAAACTCGATTCCTTTTTTGGTTTTTTAACGAGCTAGAAAAATATGGAAAATAATGGCTCATAGTTCTTCATTGTGGTAGTTTAACAAGCCCATTGAAGGAAACTCAGGGTTTTTTAAGTTTTACAAGCTATAAAAAGTCACTAAAAAGAAGGCTCGTTTCGGGTCGAACATGGTCAAATCTGCACATGAACACTAACAAATCATCATAGCATTGGTGACTTTGAAAAACCAATAGTTGCGAGAAAAAATAGCGGAAATTTACCAATTTTAACAGACTAGCTAAGTGAGTCATACCTCGAGAATGTATATAAGAAGGCAAGAGACCTTCATTTTCACTATTTGAGTGTTGTGAAAGAGCTTTGCATTGTGCTAGCCCCCCTATAAATTTTTGACAAGCAAAGTAGGGGGTTAAATTGTTTCTGAGCCTTCAAGGAATGCATCTCCCCTGAAGACACAGCATCCTTGAAGTCTCCTGGGCCTTTGCCTTTGATAATCCCCTCTGTTGTTTTCCATTATAAAGCCTCTCTGATTGCAAAAATTTGTACTCCAAAAGGCCTTCATTTACCCCTTGTATCGCTGCAAATGTCCCATTTTCCCCTTTTTCCCCGTTTTTCAAAGTTCCCTGTCCATCCCAAAATTCCTCCCTAAAACTTCTAAATCATTCCCATGCCCTTCTTAAACGTCACATACACCCTTGGTTTAGTTTAATAAACCCTTTCCCTCTCTATTGTTACCTTTCTTTGGCCTCAAATGCTTTAAAATGAGCCAAAAACCCACTTTCTACCTTATAATAGGGCCTAGCCCCTTTTTCGTCAGCCCCCCCGACCTTTTCTCCACACAACTGTGACGCTAGAACCTGGCGCTAGCCTGAAGAGCGCTCATCGCAAATCCATCTCAAGCGCGTTTTAAACCGTTGATCTGTATAGATCGGACGGTCGTCGTGTCCCCCGCAGCGTTCACCGTTCACCCTGTTCACTGCTCAGATCGCATCTCCATCGTTCATTTACCCGCCAGATCGACAGTTCGGAGTGTACCCGCCCTTGTGGTCCCCGCCGCGCACTATGCCAAATCCAGCCGGTTTCTATCGCACCACCTTTCGGAGGAAGACGGTATTTCCCGATCGGCCAGCGATTCCATACATCGTTCGACATGTGGCTCCTGTACGATTTAAAAACCGCTATCTCATCGCGCGTTATCGTTCGGTACATGATGCGAAGCGATATCGCCGTCAGCCGTCCGATCTGCGATCGCCCATCTAACGGTTGTCGCTCCACGAAGCTACGCACGGTTTAATCCATGGTCTTCGTACCCTTGGCCCACTGTCCATTGCCCTCCACTACATTTTCAACCATTGATATCCTTTGAGATTTGACAGTCCAGATTTGTTTGCCCCTGCCGTTGACTATTTCGCCATCGCCCGGTCTCGCCACGTCACCATTCCACGTGTCTCCACCGTATATTCGCCCGCCCTGTTATATACGTTCATTCCAAGGTCAAAGTTCAATATTTTTACGTTAGAATGTCTGCCTTGATGTTTTCCCATGCATTCTCCACTGCATCATGTTTTCTTTCATAGCGCCTCTGCAGTCATCATCCTCGTCCACGCCACACTTCCATTGTCACACTCGTCTATACCACCCTCCCCATAAATGTTTTTCGTAACCATTTTCGTGTTTTGCAGGTTTATCAGGTGGTAAAACCAACCATAATTCACAGTCCCTGTCACAGCGACAGAGAACACGGGAAAGAACCATTTGCAGGGGCTGGAATTATGAAGAATGGCCAGGGAAAATGTTTGACAGGACTAGCAGTAAAAGAACAGGGTTCAAACTCCGTAAAAACCTGTCCAAAGCATTTAAAGCACAGATTTCACAGTCAGAGGAAATCGTGGGAGCGGCAAAGAGTATCAGTGGGAAGTTAGCACGTTTAAGGCTTGTAATTGCAGATTTTGAGCCTTAAGCTAATTATTCGAAAGCAAAGGTATCAGTTCGAAGACCCCGAGGATCAATCAGAAGGTCTGATGCATAGAAATATAATATTATCAGGGTTTCCGTAGTAGCTTAACGTTCTTCCATGAAAGGACACGGTACACATTATTGTTTCAGTCTACGTTGTGTCCAAATGAATATTTCCACCCTGTCGGCAGTCCTACACCATCAGAAGCAATTGTTACACATTATGGCAGACCCTAGCATCATTATTCTGCCTTTTCGTGCAATTCAACAGAACACTGCGACGAGTACCAAAGATAAATGCTCAGAGTTAGAACCGAATGGAGCCTCGGCCCTCCTGCTGCTCCAGAATTTAATGCTGCAATTAAAATGTCATCTACTCTTGTTGTTTCTCTTCTCCTATAAGAATTCCCAAGATCAAATTGTAAGGTTGTTGTTTGGCTGTTGCCGTTGCTGTTAGAAGGATTCATTCTGACTGTTAGAACAGTCTTGGGAGGGATTAGTAGAGTAGTTGTTATGTATTAGGCTGGGAGGAGAATTTTGGATTGTAACATCCATTGAGCTCAGTGTATGTGACTGGTTTTGCATCAATTAATCAAAGCACATTTCATAGGATCCTGGTCTATTACTATTGGTGATGTCTTCTAACTTTGTTTATTACATTTCATGCTGTTTCATTTTCTGTTGGCTTGCATCAGAAATATGGCATAGGATTTACCCTTGTTAGGTACCCTATGTCTCTACTCTCCTTGCCTTAAATGTTGCTCTTCTAAATGTGATTATCTAAGGGTTGATCTCAATTAATTTAACCAGTGTAGTAGTTCCTTATGCTGCTAGCTGATGTATGAGTTAAATGGAATCTGTCTTTAGTTGTTCTTGTTGGGTTTAAGTTGGAAGATTTGGGAACACTGGGGATCAGAGTTATCCCTGTCCACTAGGATCCTTGTGCAACCAACTGGCCTTTGCAAGATCTCTTGTTAAACTTATCTCTATCTTTCCTTGGAGCATGCTAAAGCTGACCTAGAGTTAAATGACCTCTGGTCCGATCTATAAGCTGCCCCATTGTCCCTCTTTGAGAGTTGCCTTTGAGTATGTCCAAGCAGGTCTGGAGTTAAATGACCTCTGATCTGATCTATAGACAGAAATTAGGTTGCTTTCCTTCTCTCACTTTCTTTCCTTAATGTTCCATCCCACCATCAAATCTAAAAGATCCTTTAGTATTAGATGACTTGCCCTCTGAAAGCTTTGGCTAGTTGTTGCAAGTAATTTCATTTCATGACTCCATAGCCCAATGGATGGCACTTTCTTGACCTATCCTCTTTGCTGAAACATCCTACTATTTTTTTCTCTTCCTTCCATTACTTTCTCAGTCCATGATCTCATGACCAACCCAGCAACCAACCAACCAAATCATTTTAAAACCCCTCTTTGTGCTTCATAACTAGCCTAACATCTCATTTGAGCTTTCAAAGATATACCATTCTTTGTTTTATTGAAGAGATCCCTCTTCGGGTCTAGGAGGGCTAGATCCTAGGGCCCCAAAGTGGTTATGATGTTGTCTCATATTTTGGTCTTTCCAATCTGGCCAAAACATGGGAACCCCAACATAATGGCGACTCCGCTGGGGAACTGAGTGAATTTATCTTTCATACTCTTAGGCACTAAAAATACCCAAGATATCTGGTTAGATTGGCATTAAATTTCTGATGGTGGATAGCCTCTTGCTTCAAACATTCATATACATCCACCTAGCGACTCCACACTCCCTATGATCCAAAGACCTAATGACTCCACTGGTTGAGAAGATACAATAACCTCTTTCTAATTTACAAACATGCTTCCACGCATACAGAGAAGATATGCCCCAATGAGCAGGAAGCATATCCATGGATTCCCACACAAAATGCCTGAAGTGGACTGGTTAAAAAACCTGCCTATCTTTCAGGGTGAAAACACTGAGGACCCCTTGCTACATCTCATCAAGTTTCATATACATGTGTGGAAATTTAAAGTTGAATGGCATGAAGACTGCCTAATAAAAATGTTCATGGCAACATTAGAAGGAAAAGCTAGGGTCTGGTATGAATGGTTAAAACCTCAGAGTTTGTTTTCTTTAAGGGACATGGACCAAGTATTTTTCAAGAATTATAAAGGAAACTCTCCATCCTTATCATGTGATTGTTGTGATCAATCTCAGGATATCATACATTACATGTAGGATATTGATCAGGATTTGGCTAATATGCAATCTGAAGATCTGGTAACAACCATTCAAGAATTTCTTTTGCATCCTAGCTATCACAAGAACATGGATGAATAAGCTGAGGAAGAGAACAGTCGAGAGACTGTAGACATTATTCAAGATATTCCTGAAAACTCGGATGCTGATTTATCATCCCTTATAGTTGAGGCTCAAGATGACATCCTGCCTCAAATCCAGTCTTCAAAGAAAACAGAGAGCTGCTGCACTTCTGCACAAAGGAACACAAGGCCATATTCCCCTTTGACAGAAGAAGAAATAGATCAGATCATCAACAGAAAGTCAGCCGCTGGAATTTTTTACAAATCAGACATCCTTGTCCATTCATCTGATGAGCTTTGTTGTATAGAGTTAGAAAGCTCACATGTAAATCAAAGTGAAGAAAGATCTACTGATAATCCAGTATACCTGATTGGTAGCATTACTTACATTCATGATTCCCCTATTTTTTATCTATCTGATGATGATGTCCTCCAAACAGAAGATGATCTTGTAGGGTCATCATTAGTAGATTTGTGGGAGGAAAATCAGTTACCCTTACTTCCAGAAAGTAATGAGCCAATGCAGGCTATTTATGACACTGATGGGGAGAGCTACGATAATATAATAGCAGATGAAGATTATTTGAATCTTCATTTTGCTTTACCATAGATCATCAGTGAGACTGGTAACCAGCAGTTTTTCCTTTCAGAAGATGAAGAGGAAAACAAGGAAGAGATCTTTGAGCAGTTTGAAAGCAATGAGCCTTCTCTTGAAAAATAGGAAGCAATGGAACAAACCACTGCTCAAGAATACTTAGATCTTTTCACAGAGCTCAGCCCACCAGATCAGAACATATCAGAGCTCCAAGAGGACAACACTGCCATATATGATGAGTCCTCTAGTTCAGAAAATGAAGAAGATGAGGGAGATTCCCTTTCTAAAGAGAGTCTTATTCTTGATCCAGTGGAAGAAGAAAAAACCCTGGTTGAAGCCTGCCTGCCAGATATTCATAACCAGGTACCATTTCATGATCCTTATGCACATTTCCTGCACACATTTGAAGAAGGATCAAAGGTATTTTTGAGCAGCATGTTGCAAACAGAAAGAAAATTTTTCAAAGCTGTTGTTATTGGAAAAAAGAGTGGGAGCTGCCCTGCCTATCCAGCCTGCTCAAGGAGTTGAGCAAGGAAGACCAGTCATGGGATCATTTGATAGAATGGTTGCATTGGAAGACAATGTTTGTAAGCTAGACTTGTAAATATTCCAGTTAGAGTAGTGTAGGTAGGAAAAGCTCAAATAAGCTCAGTCTATGAGCATGTAGTTAGTTGTTTAAATTCCTGCAAGGTCCAGCAAGTCAGAGAGTCTAATATTGGCTTGACTGTTTTCAATTTTCTGTCTTAGAATGTAGAGAAGAAATATGCTAGACAGTTTAATCCTAGCAGATATTAGTTTAGTTAGAGAAACATATGAGACCAACAGTTCAATCTGGTCTCATGGAGCAATAAGGGTAGAAATAGGATAGATTTATTTTCTTGTTTATAAAATAGATGATGTAAAGGGTCTGCTAGTCCAAATGCACCCTAAAGGAAAATCTAGGATTGTAGTCTAGGTAGGTAGATTGTTTGAAAATTTTTCTGTTGATCTATCATATTTGTGGCAGCTGAAAATCAAAGAAGAAAGGTGGCTCAAAGCAGTAGGCATCTGGCCTACACCAAAGATATATTCTCTGAATTCTTGACTCCTTCAAGAAGAAGCCATCCCCATGTGGAGCCACTGTTAGCCCCCCTATAAATTTTTGACAAGCAAAGTAGGGTGCTAAATTGTTTCTGAGCCTTCAAGGAATGCATCTCCCCTGAAGACACATCATCTTTGAAGTCTCATGGGCCTTTGCCTTTGATAATCCCCTCTGTTGTTTTCCATTATAAAGCCTCTATGATTGCAAAAAGTTGTACTCCAAAAGGCCTTCATTTACCCCTTGTATCCCTGCAAATGTCCCATTTTCCCCTTTTTACCCCTTTGTCAAAGTCCCCTGTCCATCCCAAAATTCCTCCCTAAAATTTCTAAACCATTCCCATGCCCTTCTTAAACCTCGCATACACCCTTGGTTTAGTTTAATAAACCCTTTCCCTCTCTATCGTTATCTTTCTTTGGCCTCAAATGCTTTAAAATGAGCCAAAAACCCACTTTCTACCTTATAATAGGGCCAAGCCCCTTTTCTGCCAGCCCCCCTGACCTTTTCTCCACACAACCGCAGCGCTAGAACCTAGCGCTAGCCCGAAGAGCGCTCATCGCAAATCCATATCGGGCGCATTTTAAACCATTGATCTGTATAGATCGGACGGTCGTCGCGTCCCCCACAGCGTTCACCGTTCGCCCTGTTCACCACTCAGATCGCATCTCCACCATTCATTTACCTGCCAGATCGACGGTTCAGAGTGTACCCGCCCTTGTGGTCCCCGCCGCGCACTATGCCAAATCCAGTCAGTTTCTATCGCACCACCTTTCGGAGGAAGGCCGTATTTCCCGATCGGCCAGCGATTCCATACATCGTTCGACACGTGGATCCTGTACGATTTCAAAACCGCTATCTCATCGCGCGTTATCGTTTGGTACAGGACGCGGAGTGATATCACCATCAGTCGTCCGATCTGCGATCGCCCATCTAACGGTTGTCGCTCCACGAAGCTACGCACGGTTTAATCCATGGTCTTCGTACCCCTGGCCCACTGTCCTTTGCCCTCCACTGCATTTTCAACCATTGATATCCTTTGAGATCTGACAGTCCAGATTTGTTTGCCCCCACCGTTGACTATTCCGCCATCGCCCGGTCTCGCCACGTCACCATTCCACGTGTCTCCACCGTACATTCGCCCGCCCCGTTATATACGTTCGTTCCAAGGTCAAAGTTCAATATTTTTACATTAGAATCTCTGCCTCAACGTTTTCCCATGCATTCTCCACTGCGTCATGTTTTCTTCCATAGCACCTCTGCAGTCATCATCCTCGTCCATGCCACACTGCCATTGTCACACTCGTCTATACCACCCTCCCCATAAATGTTTTTCATAACCATTTTCGTGTTTTGCAGGTTTATCAGGTGGTAAAACCCACCATAATTCACAGTCCCTGTCACAGCGATAGAGAACACAGGAAAGAACCATTTGCAGGGGCTGGAATTATGAAGAATGGCTGGGGAAAATGTTTGACAAGACTAGCAGTAAAAGAACAGGGTTCAAACTCCGTAAAAACCTGTCCAAAGCATTTAAAGCACAGATTTCACAGTCAGAGGAAATTGTGGGAGCGACAAAGAGTATCAGTGGGAAGTTAGCGCGTTTAAGGCCTGTAATTGTAGATTTTGAGCCTTAAGCTAATTATTCGAAAGAAAAGGTGTCAGTTCGAAGACCCCGACGATCAATCAGAAGGTTCGATGCACAGAAATATAATATTATCAGGGTTTTTGTAGCAGCAAAACGTTCTTCCATGAAAGGACACGGTACACATTATTTTTTCAGTCTACGTTGTGTCCAAATGAAGATTTCCGCCCTGTCGGCAGTCCTACACCATCAGAAGCATTTGTTACACAGTATGGCAGACCCTAGCATCATTATTTTGCCTTTTCGCGCAATTCACGAGAACACTGCGACGAGTACCAAAGATAAATGCTCAGAGTTAGAACCGAATGGAGCCTCGGCCCTCCTATTGCTCCAGAATTTAATGCTGCAATTAAAATGTCATCTACTCTTGTTGTTTCTCTTCTCCTATAAGAATTCCCAAGATAAAATTGTAAGGTTGTTGTTTGGCTGCTGCCGTTGCTGTTAAAAGGATTCATTCTGATTGTCAGAACAGTCTTGGGAGGGATTAGCAGAGTAGTTGTTATGTATTAGGCTGGGAGGAGAATTTTGGATTGTAACAGCCATTGAGCTCAGTGTATGTGACTGGTTTTGAATCAATTAATCAAAGAAAATTTCACAGGATCCTGGTCTATTACTATTGGTGATGTCTTCTAACTTTGTTTATTACATTTCATGCTGTTTCATTTTCTGCTGGCTTGCATCATAAATATGGCATAGGATTTACCCTTGTTAGGTACCCTATGTCTCTGCTCTCCTTTCCTTAAATGTTGCTCTTCTAAATGTGATTATCTAAGGGCTGATCTCAGTTAATTTAACTAGTGTAGTAGTTCCTTATGCTACTAGCTGATGTATGAGTTAAGTGGAATCTGTCTTTAGTTGTTCTTGTTGGGTTTAAGTTGGAAGATTTGGGAACACTGGGGATTAGAGTTAGCCCTGTCCACTAGGATCCTTGTGCAACCAACTGGCCTTTGCAATATCTCTTGTTAAACTTATCTCTGTTTTCCCTTGGAGCATGCTAAATCTGACCTGGAGTTAAATGACCTCTGGTACGATCTATAAGCTGCCCCATTGTCCCTCTTTGAGAGTTGCCTTTGAGTATGTCCAAGCAGGTCTGGAGTTAAATGACCTCTGATCTTATCTATAGACAGAAATTAGGTTTCTTTCCTTCTCTCACTTTCTTTCCTTAATGTTCCATCCCACCATCTAATCTAAAAGATCCTTTAGTATTAGATGACTTGCCCTCTGAAAGCTTTGGCTAGTTGTTGCAAGTAATTTCCTTTCATGACTCCATAGCCCAATGGATGGCACTTTCTTGACCTATCCTCTTTGCTGAAACATCCTAATTTTTTGTTCTCTTCCTTCCATTACTTTCTCAGTCCATGATCTCATGACCAACCCAGGAACCAACCAACCAAATCATTTTAAAACCCCCCTCTATGCTTCATAACTAGCCTAACATCTCATTTGAGCTTTCAAAGATATACCATTCTTTGTTTTATTGGAGAGATCCCTCTCCGGGTCCAGGAGGGCTAGATCCTAGGGCCCCAAAGTGGTTATGACGTTGTCTCATCTTTTGGTCTTGCCAATCTGGCCAAAACATGGGAACCCCAACACATTGAAAAAAGAGGTGAAACTTCTATTGTCGATTGTGGACGATCCGAGTAATGGTTTTCAATTCTGTGAGTTCCATGTAAGAGCTTAAGCCTTAATCTAGCTTTCCATTGGAATTTTAGTTGTTTTAAATGGATGAAAACTAGATTTTTAGCAGGCGCTAAAAATTTTAAGTGGGTAAAGCGGGTGCCCAATGTTAGGGTCACGTTACACACACTGCCCATCAAGGGGTAGTGCTTCAGCACGCTCTTTTTTGCACTAGGGCTGCATTAGCTGGCCCAAAGATAATTTAAACATGCTTTGCCAAAACTTGAAGTGTTTATGCCTAAAACTGATCCACTGGAAACTTTCTTTGTGTAGGTGTGAAGTTGTTACCATGAGTATTTGGTGAGAGAGAGAGCATGAACGAGAAGAATGTGAAATGGTCATTGATCCGGCTACGTTTCTTATTCTGTGAAGATGCATTTTACTGAAGTATGCCTAGTTGGAGATGATGAAGGGAAAATAAGACCTTCTGAGGTGGATAATCCAGTAGTGGGATGATCAGCTGTATGTCTTTCACATCAGGGGTCATGAACTCTCGATTGAGAAGGAAGACATATAATTTTTGACCGGCCTATCATGCAGAGGACCAAGGCCCAATCTGTCAGGTTCGAGATTTGATCCCTACACTACTATGGAATTGATCTAGGCTCACTGCAAAAATAACACTACGCCCGTAAGCAACCAGGTTCCTATAGTACGGGTGGTCTCGAGACCGATGAGGTCTCTTTTGTGGGTGATAGTTCACTTAGCAGGAGCCAAGAGTCAGCATGTGGCCACTGAGGCATAGGTATTATTGGTGTTGGATTGTATGCAGCCATACATTTTTGACTGGTGTGAAGGTGTTGTTCACCAAGTTCGAGAAGAACTGATGGCATGTAAGACCCAGTCCCAACGAGAGTTTCAGTTTGGCACACTAATAGTTTCCTTCATACTAGAGTGGGTGCCCATTATGAGGCCAAGGATGATTAGGGATGCGATGGTACCATGAGAGCCTAGATAGGGTCGTTGGTTGAATTTTATGCTGCAGACTCGAGAGGGTCCAATCCGTCACTTTTTTTATGATGCATTCTTCGAGTGGCTAGATGGCTAGATCCTGATGATTGAAGATTATCCCTATGCAAGGATGCACTACACAGGAGATCCGGAGTTGATATTGTCACCAAGAAATCAGTGGGGTCCAAATGGTAAGAAGGAAACCGATTAGTTTTAAGTATTTTTTGTCTTTTGAATGTTTATGCAATTTTTTTTGTTTAATGGGTGAAAATATTTTGACATGAATCTTATTTCTTGACATAGATGTGGCACCCATCCGTACAGCTGGAGCCCCTCACTATGCACGGTGAGGAATGCAGCTACCTAGGGTTGGAGCAGCAACAGAGCTCATGGTAGCTGCTGAAGAGGTTGATGATTCACACAGTTTCACGAGGTTTTCAGGAACCTCGAAGGATTGAGCATGGGTCTATCATCTCTTCCCATGAGGGAGATCCCTATTCACCTACAGTGACACACAGTGGGTTTGCCAGAGAGGTTCTTGGTGCCTCTTAGGAGGTTATCCAGAGTATTTATCTACTACCATGAGCAACTGGCTTAGGAGGATTTGTTGATAGATGTATAGATGTCAGATCGAGGCTTAGCAGAGCCAATTTTTATAAAACACCCAAGTTTTGAATATTTTTTTTATGTAACTTGACTGGACATGACATATACATATTTTGGAAATTTTTGATCTTATGTTTTTTAATTTTAATGTATTTTTTATGATGGATAAATATACACTCATGTGTGACTCTTTCTATAATAAATGCGACAAATGCCAATCTAACACATAATTCACCAATGAATCAGCTATTGTATTAGATTCTCTAAGAATGTGATAAAAAGTAATGAATTCAAATTGACGTTCTATAAGTTGTACCCTTAAGTAATAACATAATAATATTGGATGATGGACATGATAAAAAATTTTCAAATGAATAACAACTAGCTGAGAATCTAACTTGGCCACTAGATTGGAGATTCCATGAGATGCAACTTCCATGAGGAGTTGTATCACCAACATCTACACAACAATATTGTTGGTGGCATTGCCAAGAAAGATTCCCCTGGAACCAAGTAGTTCTGACTCAAGTGCATAGAGGACCCAAGCAAATGATGCAATCTACCATGTGTGACGACTGGCACCATCCTCATATCCAACATATGGTAAGGATGAAGAAGACATATTTGTTAAAGAAGAGAGCCTACATGAGAAAAAAAGCATTCAAAAACCCAAAATATCCAGAAACACAAAAAAAAAAACAAAACTTATATACATAAACCTACAAATAATATGCCCAGTGGAACACTAGGCGAATTACTTTTCAGATAGAGCCCATTGTGGGGCTCAGCGAGTGGAAGCCCATTACAGTCCTGAAGTTCATAAGATACTTTCAAAAGGACTTTTGTGATGATATAAGCACCAAACAATAATGGCTAAAGTGTTCCTGCCCCCAAGAGGTCATGTCTTTGATCATATAGTAGAACAAGATCGCCCTCTTGGAAAGAACGAGGCTTGAAAAAATTTTCGTATTGAGCTTTTACTCGGTGCTTGTGAGCTTCGAGTGCCAGTGTGGAATCTCGATGAGTTTTGTCCAATTGATCGAGAGAGAGCAAGCGCTCTTCTTCGGAAGTGGTACCAGGTAGGAGTTCGACAACTACCTTAAGGGATAGAATCTCACACTCGATTGGAAGGACTGATTCCAGGCTGAATGCTAGTTGGAATGGCGTAAAGCCTGTAGCAGTTTTCACTGACGTTCGGTATGCCCATAATGCAGAGTATAGTTTTTGATGCCATGTGGTTTTATGATTTCTGACTAATCGATGAATTATTTCCTTGAGGACACCATTTATGGCTTCGAATTGACCATTAACTTGCAGATAGTAGGATGAAGACTGATCTTTTCGAAAACCTAGCATGAAATTTAACTCTGTCATCATTTGGTTCTAAAAGTGTGAACTATGATCTATGATGATTGAGTGGGATACATCAAAATGGTATATGACTTGATTGAACAGGAAGAGAGTGGTGGTTTCTCCATCAACCTGAAAAGTGGGAATGGCTTCAGCCCATTTTTTGAAGTAGCTGACCGCAACTATGATGTACTTGTGTCCATCAGCAGAAGTGGGATTTCATGTGATGAAGTCTATTCCCCATTTAGCGAAAGGACCAACGGAGATAACTGGATGAAGAGGGGTAGGATAGGCGCACATTTTCTTCGCAAAAATATAACATGGACAGCACTTCTGGACCGCTATGATGTAGTCTTTAAACAAAGTGGGCCAATAGTATCCTGCATGCAAGATTTTCTGGGCAGTAGCTATGCCAGAAATATGACCACCGCTCACCCCAGCGTGGCAGTAATTTAAAACGTGTTCTGCCTCGTTAAGAGTGATACAACGTTGAAGAACTTTATCGACACCACGAGCGTATCGTTCAGCACAAGATAGTGTTTCTCTTGGTGACGAATGTGACGACGGTCGTCTGACGTGAGAGTTGTGAGGAATCGTTGAGTTTGGAGGTATACCAGAATGTCTCCATACCAAGGATCAAAATAATCAACCAAATAGATGGATTCATCAGGAAATGGATCATGAGCTACTTCTTCTAGGTCAATTCTGGAAAGGTTCATCAGTAATTCGACGAAGACTAGAGATTTCTTTGCTTTGACAACAACGAAAACCAAATCAAACTGTTGGAGGATTACAATCCATTTGGAATATTTTCCTCCAATGATCTGATGAGACAAGATGTGTCACATGGGATTCTCCAAAGCAATTACAGTAGTATTTCATAGCAATATTTAGTGTCGGAGGTGGGTGACAGCGAAGACCACCGCAAGAGATATTTTCTCCACATGTGAATATCATAATTCAGGTCTGATGAGACCTTTTGACAGATAATATATCACATTTTCACTATCTTCATCGTGAACTTGAACCAAAACCATGCCTAGCGAGGATGGTGAGGCTGCCAAGTAGAGGATAAAGTCGCGCAAATACTTGGGGGCACTAAGAAGTGGGGCAGAAATGAGTGCCTGTTTCAAGGTGTCAAACGAAAACTAAGCTTGATCATCCCACAAATAAGATACCCCTTTCTTGAGCAAATTCATGAAGCATTTTGTCATCTCGGCATAGTTTACGATGAAATGACGTAAGAAGTTTGCATTCCCTTGCAAACGTTAGAGTTGAAAAATGGATTATGGCGCAGGTAATTCAATTATTGCCTTAACCTTATCAAGATAAACCCTAATCTCATGCTTGGAAACAATGAAGCCAAGAAGACGTCCAAAATCGACAAAAAATACGCACTTGTGCAGATTCAGACGTATGTTGTAGAACCTACACCGAGAAAATATTTCTTTAAGATGCACAAGGTGATGGGCTCATTTCTTGGAGTGAGCTGGAAGGTCATCCAAGTAATCTTGTACAATGTGTCTGATATCCTGAAATGCATAGTCCATGGCCCTTTGAAAATTTTCTCCCGCATTCTTCAGACCGAGTGGGATTTTACGATATGCAAATTTTCCCCAGGAAAAAATGAAGGAATTTTTATGCTGTTCATCCTTTTTAATTTCTTTTTGGTTATACCCCAAAAATCCATCCATAAAGGAGAAATATTCGCATCTAGAACAATCATCGAGAATTTGATCTATGAATGGAGTAGGATAATTTTCTTTTGGAAAAGCAGCATTCAGATAACGATAATACACACAAACTCGGATGGTGCCTTACCTATTTTCTACGGGAACCAAATTGGATACCCATTCCATCAGAGGAACGAAATAGATGAAACCAGCGTGTAAGAGTTTTTCGACTTCAGTTTTGATAACTGCTGCTTTGCGAGGGTGGAAAGGTCGGAGCCTTTGCTGGAAAAGCTTGGCATTGTCATAAATCTTGATTTCATGCTCAACTATAGAAGGATCTATGCCAGGAATTTCTTCATAAGTCCAAGAAAAAACATTGCGGAACTCCTTAAAAAGGGATGTGAAGCATGCAATTTCCTCGGGACTTCAATCGGTTCCAATCTGTATATTTTCCACGACACCCGTTTTGACAGAGATATCTATGAGCATAGTCTTGGAAATATTTCCCATGTTCCCTTCCGCATCGATAGTTTGAATAGTTGTGTAAGGGGAGGGAATGATCTCAGGTGGGTCAAAAGATGGGATTTGGATAGTGGTCGCGTCCAAATAAGACATCGAAGCACGATGATGAAACTCTCCCCATAGTCATTCCTCTAGAGACATGATCTCTTAGATAGCTTCATCTATAGGTAAGACTCCATCTAGGATATCTTTAGAAGGAACTATGATGGGCGAGAGGGTGGTAATATTGGTCAAAACTAGAGAATTGGAGGGTTCAGATGTTGATTTGATGGCTTGATAAGCCAACTCAGCCAGTCATAGTGGCATCTAATCTCTGTAGGAATCAATTTATGAAGGTGCTAATAGGATTCAACAATTTATAGAGCCCTCTGAGATGGTGGATATCATTTAAATTGTGTGTGGAACCTCAGGCGGCAGGAGAGGAAAACAACCCATCAGGGAATATGCCTTTAGAAGGCCAATACCAACAATGACGTAAGAGTCAGGAACACCTACTACTAAGGGTACAATGTTGTTAGGTAATGTGGAATAATCAGGGGTGTAAAATGATAGTTGGTCCACTGTAACTATATTCCCATCCAATGGAAAAAGGATGAGTCAGAAAACTGAAGAGATAATGGCAGTCATCGCATAAGACCAATTGCGACCCAAAAAAATATTACAGTCGAGATGACGATCTACGACTTCTATGTCCACATTTATCATTTTGACACTGAATTTAATGGGGTAGCTAGCAAGGTAGCCTTTTGGGAGGAAGGTGTGCCCATCGAAAGATTTAAGGGAATTTGACGGTAGAGACAAAGTGGGAGAACCCAAATCGAGCCAACATGCAGTTGACATTACGCAGGTCGTAGCACCTTCATCTATGATAGTGCGATGGATTGGTCCCCCCTTCGACACAAATTGAACCTAGAAATCAAGCTGGTGTGAAAGGTGAGGTTTTCATTTTTCTATGTCGAAGAGGGCTAGTGTATAATCCTGGGGTCAATGCCACCAATAGCCAAAAGAAAAGCTTTCCTTTTCACTGGGAAGGTTTGCAACACTTCAAGTGTAGACATAGCTAACAGTGCTTGTGCCAAGTCTTCTACAATGTTGTATTTTTTGGCAACACGTGTAGAGGTGTTATGAGTCGTGCGTCGAAGGGTCCCTTTGGGGGGACGAATGACAAGGTCAACAGTGGGCCTTTCGATATGAAAATCGTTAGGCGGCGGTGGATTCAAATTTGAACCAGGTTCTTGAACCTCAATGACTAGATTTCCATATATTTTAGCTCTCGTTCGGAGTTCAACAGTCTCCATGCCATAAATAGCAAATGATCCTTTACTGGAAGGATGATTACCATCGTTTCCCATTTGGGGTGGTTGTGGCGGGTTTGAAACCATGTGTTGTTGTTGCTATTGTGGATTAGGGAAATGATTGTGAAGGATGACAGGTGTCCTTCTAGAGTCCTTTTGCGTAATAAAATCTATGCATTCCTGTAGCTAAGGAAATTTATATGTCAAGTGGTCCTCCACACAAATTTTGCAAGGGAATCTCATCGGTTTCTCCTTTCCTTTGTCATTTTTAGCAGTGTTTCTCTGATTGGGATTATTCTAAGTATCGGGATGCTCTTTAGAAGGAGAGGTATTTTACTTATTCTTCTTGTTATTTTCGTTGGGTTTTTGTGTAGACTGCATAAAGTGTACCTTAGTGGTGGGAAGAGAAGCCAATTAGGTAGGGGTGGTGGCAGCTGAAGATGGTTGAGAAGCTTTCTCGCTGAGCTGCTTTACAGCTACACTGAAAGTTACGCCAACGAGGCCATCAATGTGCACTCCAGGTAACTAAGTAGCGGGAGGATTCGGGTTGCGAAGGGCATGGCGAAATAACTCATACAACGTGCTATATTGCGATTAGATGAGATCTAGATGCTATGCAAAATAGATGGATTGGTCTTCCATGACCACACCAGACAAGAAAACGTATTTAGCAAGGGGCAGTAAGAGTGAATTACAAAACCAGTTCGATAACAGATGATCCAGAATTGGCACTTTGACTAACCTCTTCCTACATCTCCATTCATGAATATGATCAGAGATATGGGTGGCAGTGTCTTAGCGCGATGAGGTTAAGAGTTCAGTTCTAGTTTCGTATCAGATAGGTAATTTGAAATCCTTAAGAAATTTCATTGCTAAGGCACCAAAATTATTGACTGCAACATGTGGTAACTCAATGTACCATTTGGCAACGTTTCCTGTGAGAGTGCGGGGGAAAATTTAGAGCTGGATACTATCATCCACCATTGAGTTATAAATAGACCATAGATGAAAGGTGGTGATGTGCGTCACCATATCCTCCCCTTATTTCCCTTCGAACTTAGCTATGTCAGACGAAATCTTATGCGGTACTGAAGGCCAGAGCAGGTTGTTGTTGATATGATCATTGGTCAATTTGTAGAGGTTAGGGATGTCTAATGCTACCAAAAATGGCAATTTTCTGGTTGCACCCGAGTCTATCCAAGGAGGTGTTGGCTGACCATTTGAACTGTAGGGTCTGCCCATCAATGTGTTACCAATGGGATAATTAGGAATTTGTTGATAAAATTTTCCAGTGAGTGGGGATGTATGGATGTGTGGCTGTTGTCCGTAGGGGATGTTGTACTGGGGGGAAAACTGTTGGTTTCCCCCAGTGTAATAGTTTCCCACTTACCCCAATTGGTTTTGGGGAAGGGTTTCCCATATGGACGCGATAGAGTTAGCTTGTGGCATACTTCTATTCACATATTTGACCATTGGCATAAATCCTACACCTGAATTTTGACCACTTAAAGGAATGGAATTAAAAATTGATGGTCCTGCTTGCCCTATTGAATGTAGGGGTATCGAAGTGCCCCTTGGCATATATATACTGGTGACACTGCCCCCTGGCATAGTAGACAAGGGGTTTGAACTAATAAATGGGTTCCAAGCGAAAGGGTCGGTAAAAGGAACCGAAGTAGCCTCACTAGCAGGAGCCGAAACCATGGGTCTAGGTGTGGTCAATATAGGAGCAGATCCCGAAGGGTTCAGAGTTCCACTTGCAGTTGTGATGACCAGATTACTAGGACTGGGTATAGGCTGGCTACTGAGGTTTCCAATCAGTTGCGTAGAACTGAAAATTGGCGTGGAAGATGGTGGTGGAACCGAGTTGGCCACGAACGGCACCGAACCTATGGTCGCCAGTTGTAAAATGGATGTAGGTGCAGCCGAAGACATGATTGGCACTGATGTTACCTAAACTAACAATGGCCCTGACGAGTCGGTGAGAGGAGGATAGTAAGGAGATATGACTCCTTTAGTGAAAGGATCCTCGAGAAACTCTGTGTGATAGGGAGCTATATAAAATTCAGGGGTTGTCACTAGAGACTACTCTTTCATAGAAGGCACTGGGTCACCGAGACTTGACTCCTCCCCCAGTGTCAATGGAGGGAGACCTTGCTGCTGTCTAGAAAGACAACGAGGGTCTAAGGACGCCACAATTACCTATTAATTTTATCAAATTTTATTGTGATGTATTATGAAGTCTCAGTGATAGTAACCACACACCTAAAAAAGAAAAAAGAACCTCTAAAATCAATCAATCAAGTAGTCAGAAGGGGTAAGACCCTCTCTGAGTACTACCATTTGTTGGAGATGAGACCAAATATCACAATAGTATACAGAGGGATCTGGTCAAATGTAGAGTTCTCTAGAGCTTCGCCCGAACCTCAGACGATGGGTGTAAGCACTTTCGTGGAGACGAGTACCCTCCAAAAGTCCGAAGATAGAGTAGGTTCATCTGTGTTAGTACCAGGGCATCCCACCCTATTCACCTTGTGAAAGTCCCTAAGAGTATGGAAACTAGACACTATCAGGGGGGTCATGATCATAGACAACGCGCTATATGGGCATAACATCTAGATCCTCGAACTAGATTCGACATCGCCGAGGGGAACCCTAATATATAGAATGCCCACTGTTACTCACTCGAAGGTGGGCTACCTTCTCATGCACCACAGTGTTGTCTTGCGCTTAACTCTAGTAGTAGTGGAGCGGTCCCGATAGTGTGAGTGCATAAATTTTTTTCCCTCTTTAATGACTCTAGTTTCAAGTTTTGTGATCTTGGGGAAGTTTTCTCACTTCTCCTATCCCAAGATCCTAGCTTGAACTACTGTTGGTGTAAGATCAGAAAAGTATTTATGTGATTGATTTTATTAGCACTTGATTTTTTAGTGCACTTGTTTATTAGTCTTCAAAGGGGGAGTGGACGTATGAAATGTAATGAGAATCTAACTCAAAACCATGCAGAAAATGCTCTAAATATTGAATTAGATGAAGAGTTTATTCTACAGGGAGAGATCTTTCAAACATATGTGCAACAACAGACATGCAAATAACACAGTTCAACCTAAAAATATTCAAACATCTATCTATCCTCGCTAATATATTTTTTAACCAAAAAAATTAGAATGAATTAAGCTATGTTCAGAAAAAATTAAAAAAAAAATCCTCTTAAAAAATTAAATGCGAATAACACTAAATTTTTAAACAAGAAAACTAAAAATGCTAGCAGGCACCCAAGCACAGGGATCCAAAAAAAACAGAAGCTAATATGACAGCCAACAACTCTACAATCAATGGAAACACAACAAGGGTGTAAACAACAAATTTTGACTAGGTAACACTGGCTAGCAGAGGCTACATAGCGTTAATGATAGGAATAATGCATTGTATTGGAGCATCAAAAGAGTTATAATGCACTGGAACACACCCAAGGGGTGTGTTACTCAAGGTAATGTTTTAAAAATGGCTAGGCAGGGTCTGTTTTGGACACTGTGAGCTACTGAGATGGTTACGGAGAAGAGTGGGAAATAACAGAGGGAAAGAGTCAAAGGCTCAGAAAAAAACAATCTGGGAACTTAGGATTAAGTCCCGAATGGAGCCACCAATTATACCAAGGGGTAAAATGCTTGAGTGGTAGTTGATGTATA
Source organism: Pinus albicaulis (assembly GCA_034641835.2). Lineage (NCBI taxonomy): Eukaryota > Viridiplantae > Streptophyta > Pinopsida > Pinales > Pinaceae > Pinus > Pinus albicaulis. The sequence goes on along the minus strand of CM076582.1, from coordinate 1,045,061,909 downwards.
TCCCTCTCAAGGCTTCCCGGTGCCTGAGGTAGACAATAAAATTAGTTTTATAGTTACAAATACATTGCACACATGTTTATACTAATGCATAATTGATTAAGTGAGATATTGAAGCACTACCTCTTTGTAAACAACAGATCCTTTGGAGAGCATTAAGTGGCGTTTCTGAAGTCATTCCTTACTGGCTCCAAGTATAGATCTTGCAGAAAAACAAAGCACACGTGTAATATTTACAGTGGTATCACTTACTAGCAATTAAACAAGTATATAATCAACATTGAACTATGAAAATATGAGCCATTTATATCATGCTTCATAGACAAATAAACAATAAATGTGACACTGAAACATCAAATGGAAAAATCAGATACAGTTCTATTAATATATAAGGAGGAAGATTACAACCGTTGGTTGAACCAATCCTTCCTCAGTCTCCTGCCCCCTCTCTCTCTCCTCTATCTCTGAGTGTAATGATACTTGGGCTAAAAGTTCTCAATGAACCTTTCCAATCCCTAAGCCTCACACTCAACAATAAAGTTCTCCTCTACACAAGATCAAACCTTCAACCCTTGACCAAGAGCCAAGCCTCCAATTTATAAGAATTGGGGAGGGCAGACCTTGCCAATCCTTTCAATCAGTTTGAATGGGGAAAAATATTGATGTTTCCTTACCTTTCCTTGATTTTTCCCTCTATAGGTGTTCAGTTGTGTTTTGCAACATCCAATAAGAGGTTTGTACCACAGGTTGATGCTTTTGAACTGATTCATTTTGAGAAAAAGCAGGAAATTCCAGTCAGTTTCCATGGGATTTGTCCCTTTATTCATGAAAACATGGGTAATGATGCCCCTTAGGCAAGAAAAAGCGTTAACCTAGGAACTAAGGCTCCCTTTGAATGGTTGGGATGCGTTATAAATCGACCTAGATGTCTCTAGGGTGCATTACCTTGGAAAAATGGGTCTTTGTTTGGGTCATTTTCTTCCTTCCATGTTTCCTTCTCCTATGAGTTGATGAGGAGGTCATTGGTCTTGTAAAAAAAATAAAATTATTACAAAATATCAATAAGCAAGATGAGATCCAAAATATCTTTCCATCATTATTCATCTGGCACAAGCAGAATCTGGTAATTACAATTGGGGAAATTTGGAAAACTGCCAGAACAGAAAATCTGGAAATATGTCCTTTGAAGAACCTTATGTTTCTCTTAATCAAGACTGAATTTTGGAAAAATGATCATTGGAAAACTAATTGGGTCCTTTCTTCACAAAACCTTGTCTCAGATTTTAAATATTATTCTTCGTTTGCCCGAAACGTCCAACACAAAACTGACACTTGTTATCCCAACAAATTTCTGAGTTGGAATATTTAATGATCAACCGAAGATAAAGTATGCAATATGGAAGAGATCTTAGAGGCTAAAATAGTGACTGATTTTATAAAAAATTCATTAAACCATCATTGGAAAAATCATGCATAGTAATCATTAATTTATTAAAATAAAGGAGAACAAGTATTACTTATCCAAAAGAGAATAAATAATTATGAAATGGAATTATATAATAAATTATGATAAATAATGTGATAAAATACCATTAGAAATGGATGAAATATATGCTAATAAGTGATAATAATAATGAAAAAATGGTAGCCCAACACTTTGGTCAAATCCCAACTACCATGTTGACCCTCCAAATGTCAGGTCGAGTCAACCCTTACACACATCTTTTCGAACATGGAAACAACTATATATTGGAACAATTGCTCCATCATTTGATATACATTTTCATCATCTATTCATATGTGGAAAATATTGTCTTTCTAAGGAAACATATTCATATTACATTTTATCTTTATAAGCAAAGATACTTATGTGACATCCAAATTTTCTGAGGCAAGATACTTCTATGACATCCACGCTTCATGTGGTGATGATGCAATCTTCCTGTGGTGGTGATGCAAGTTTCCTGTGGTGATGATGTAACTAATATTTTTATGACACATTTTCCTCTGTGATATGTGAGCTAGGTATTGCATGACATATATGTATTGTGAGATATATAATGTTCTTTATTCATGTGGAATATAGACAAGTAACTTCTTGTGAACAATGTTTTGGAGAGTTTTGGCTTAATGGAGGGTTGAATTTCTCTTGGGTAATCAGTTTACTAGTAAATTTTTTATGACTTGGATTTTTCTTATTGACTAAGATTCTATAAGGAAAATATTTATGGATTTTCCCCTTGTGGGTTTTTCCCTTTTCCCTAGCCTAATTTCTAGTGTTTCTTGTCTCCTTTTTTGTGCATTGTACTTGTAAAATTTCTTGATGAGATAATTTAATGAAGTAAATGCTAAAAGAGAATCACATGTAATAGTGATAAGTAATTATCTCGATTATAAATTTTCTAGAGCATCATAGTCAAAGGGCCAGGCGCAACAAAAGGATAATGGGGAGATAATTTAGAATCAATTCTCACATTACAAGGTATGAAATCAAGGACGCTATGTTAGATCTAGGATTTGATATTAATATTCTACCTAAGAAACCTAGGAAGTGCTAAGAAGGCCTAAACTAGTGTTCTCTCCAATTTAGTTGTCGATGGCTAATCAATATTGCATATTTCCCATTGGTTGATTGGAAGACATAGAAGTGAACATTTCAAGTGTTAATAATTATGCAGTTTTTGAAATTACTGATTGGAGATAAAGATCCATAACTAGCCCTACTAGTTGACTAGGATTTTGAAATTTATGCCATCATTGATTTGAAGAGGGAGACTATAACTTTTGAATACATAGAAGTGGTCATTGTAGGTGTTAAGACTTATGTATATTTTGAAGTTATTGATATATTTGGAGATAAAGATCAATATCTGGACCTATTAGCTAATTTTATTTTGAAAAATGTGCCATCATTTATTTGAAGAGAGAGACTATGCATTTTGAAGTTGATGGGGTAAGATTCATTTAGCCCCTGGATCCTTATAAGGGTCTTAGGTACACACAGCCTATCAATGATGTGGAATATTCCAATGTTCTTGATCAACTATATCAATTGGTTGCGGGATGATCCAGGTGGATATTGGTGGTCACCCGCCTATTCCACTTGGGGCCCCACCATTGTCTCTTTCAGTTTTTCAATTTCGGCACAACTTACTGTTTTTAGCAGTTTTTCGGCTCCTGAACTTCCGGATCCGTTTTGAGGCCCTAAATGATGTTTTCTGGGAAAATGGAGAGAAAAATGGGTTCATAGACCGATGTTTCTCATTCAAAATTCGTATTCCTCGGATAGATCTTTCTAACGAGGTATGGTACTTGTCAAACGGAGATCGTATGCCAAAGTTACGCCCCTGGGAAGTTGAAACAACAATTTACCCAAACGGGGCCCATATTTTTGGCACTTCATCTCCTAGGGTTAGAATTTTGGCTGTTTAGGATTTCCCATTGTTTCTAAATAATAAATAGGCCCTCGAGAGTCATTGTAACTCAATTCAGAGGCCTGTAGCCACCACATCTCTTCTCAAAGATAGCTACCAGCGCCCTAGCTAGTTTTATTTCCATTCTGTCTGTAAGAAAATTTCAGTTCTTTGATATTATTGAAATGAAGTGTTATTTCCGCTGCATCTCTGTATTTATGGTTATATTTTTATTCTGTTGCGTTCCTGCATAAATCTGGATCAGTGGTTTCAGAGCGGTCTGCTTTTTCTCGATCCTTCTTTGCATGTCCCCAACGAGGTCGGGGTATAAGGAGCTAGGGCTTGATCTAGTCGAACCTTTGCAAAATCAGCCTCGCAAACCTCGACGGATGCCCATGGGGGACGAAAAGAAAGATGAGGGAGTAGGAGATCCTATCAAAATATTGCTTAAGGTGGCCCTCGAAAAACAAAGGAACGCGATGATGGATAACTTTGCTCAGATCCTTCAACGGCTGCCCACTGGTGGCGCATCTACATCCAGCAGCCACTTTGGAGGCGCGACTCCTTTTAAGGTACAAGTAAATTTTGACATTCCCATATTTTAGGGTCAAATAGATGCAGATGCCATATGTTGGGGTCCCGTTTTTTGATATTTTGGAAAATCAAAAGACAAGGCAACATCAGAACCAATCTTTAGAGTTACAGGATCTAGTCCTCCTGTTCTCAGAGAGGGATCTCTCAAAAGTTTGTTTTGCAAAGGTTTATCTTGTGTGCTTTTAGTATTGGTTTTATGTAGAAAATAGCTGAATAAATCACTTATTCACTGAAGATTAACCTGGTCATATATCAATTTCGAATTGCATACATAACACATAACCTTCTTCTACAATTAATTGTCACATGCGGAAATAACAGAAGCAATCTCACATCAATTCAATCACACATTAACTCGGTATGTATGGGGAAAGCCTATAGCTGAAAACCCCGCAGCTATTGTGTATATTATAATGGAGAAATCAAGTAACCAAACAAGTACAATACTCCTCACAAGTACTCATTACTCTCTCATGAAGTTACTCACAATCTGACTCAGTTTTGAACAAGTCTGAGGTTCAAAACTCCCCGCCAATTGCCTTGCCTCTATTGCGCAATCATGGCCTGTATATGAAGAGGTTCAAGGTTCGAATCCCCTTCCCTTGATTGCGTAATTGTCATGGACAATTCCTCCAAGTGTAATGCAAAAAACAAATCTACCAACTGATAGCTTTACTCACCCTTTCATCTACCTCTTCCACTGGTCTCCACTGAACTGATCATGCACTGTAGTGAACTGAAGTGTTCTTGAGTTGACTAATGAGTTAATATTTAGTAAATTAAATATTATTTAATTTACTCCACTCATATCTAGTTGATTAGTTAGTTAACTAATCCCAACTAGTTCAACTAAAACAAACAGAACACAACTCCACTACTTGTCCCGTTAACTCCTCCAAAACTCCTGCCACTGAAGTCTAACTGAAGCCAACCATACAAGATGCCATCAAACCCTAGGAACCACGTGATTCCTTGTGTCAGTTGCATGAGCCACCTCCATGACTCAAACTGAAGTGCGCCAAGAGAGTAAACTGCTGTTTATAGTCAAAATATTATTAAGGGAAAATAATATTTGACTTCCATATTTTTAGGAGATCAGTCTAAAAATAGCCTGGGTCCTAAAAATTAGGGTCTCATCTATTTTTACCGACATGTCGCATACTCCAAGAATCTCCAAGTAGAATTCCCAAATTATGCTCCGTATGTCTAAAAATAGACATAGTCTAAAAATAGACTTTGCGCGAGAATTTGCCTGCGGGCCCACTTAGTGAAGGCGACTTCATTTCACTAAGCTCCATCATCTTGCTGCATTCTCAACACTCCCTCTCAGCAAGATATGGATTATCTGCAACCCCTATCCTGCCTCTGTGGAATTTGAACTTGCTCCTGGTGAGCGCCTTCGTTAGGATGTCGGCACCCTGATCCTCCGTGGGAACATATGAAAGCATCATGATTCTCCGCTGAACACAATCTCTGATATGATGGTACCTGATGTCGATGTGTTTGGACCTATCATGAAATAATGGATTAGCCGAGAGTTTAATGCAACTCTGGTTATCACAGTAGATCACTGTAGGCTCCAAATGCAACCTGAACAAACCTGTGAGGATCTTCCTCATCCAAATAGCCTCGCATGCAGCCAAACTTGCTGCCATGTACTCGGCCTCTGCTGAACTGAGTGCCACGGATCTCTGCTTCCTGCTGTACCAGGAAACTGTTGTCGACCCAATGCTGAAAACTCCTCCCGAAGTGCTCTTCCGGTCTGTTGGGCTCCCTGCCCAATCTGCATCAGTGAAACCAGAAAGCTTCACTCCATCCTCCTGTCTGTACCATAGACCATATCCCGATGTGCCTCTGATATAGCGCAATACATGCTTGCCCGCCTTCCAAAAGAGCTTGGTAGGCTTAACCATAGCTTGCGAAAGCTGGTTAACCGCATAGCATATATCGGGTCGAGTATTGACCAGATACATCAACGACCCCACCAACTGTCGATAGACAGTGGCATCCACTACCTCCTCCGAAGTAGCATCTCCCTTCCTCCAACCTCCGGGAAGAGGGGTATCAACAGGCTTGCAGCCTTGCATGTTGAACCTCTCCAGAATCTCCCGGGCATACTTGCCCTGAGAAACAAACAGTCCTCCACTGCGTTGCCAAATCTCCAATCCCAGGAAATAATGAAGGATGCCCAGGTCCTTCATCTCAAACTCTCGTGCAAGATCATCCTTGCATGAAAGTATCAACTGCTCGTCGCCAGTCAAAATCAGATCATCTACATACGGTACGATGATCAACAGCTTCCCCTCCACCACAATCTGGTACAGGTTTGGATCCGCCTCACTCTTGGAGAATCCAAGCCCGGTGAAGTAGCTGTCTATCCGAGTGTACCAAGCACGAGGTGCTTGCTTCAGCCCATACGGTGCTCTCTTGAGTCGGCACACATGCGACTCACTGCTGAAGATCTCAAAACCTTCAGGCTGCTCTATGTACACCTCTTCCTCAATAACTCCATTGAGGAACGCAGTCTTCACATCCATCTGATGAATGTGCCACCCCATCTGCGTTGAGAGAGCAAGGATCATCCGTATGGAAGAGTACCTTGCGACAGGTGAAAAAGTCTCCTCATAGTCAATCCCCTCGATCTGTGAAAAGCCACGGGTGACAAATCTCGCCTTGTACTTCTCCACACTCCCGTCAGCTGCCTGCTTCACCTTGTTGATCCATCGCGAACCCACCAATGATTTCCCCACCGGTCTTGGGACAATCTCCCATGCACTGTTCCTGATGATCGAATCATATTCTTCGATCATGGCATCAACCCATGCGGGTTCCTCCACGGCTTCCTCAAAAGAGGATGGCTCTGTCACAACACATTGACTCACAAGAGCCATGTATCCAGTGTACCGATCCGGTGACTGTCTCTGTCTGCGCTGTGCTGTAGGTGGTCCTACAACCTTCTCTGCATCTCGAGCTAGTCGCTCAGCTTCTGTAGTGCACATGCGCCCTCTGATGGTTGGCACTGCATGGGTGGTTTCTTCCACCTCCTGAACTTCCTCTTGTGGCTGATCCACATCAGGAAGCTCCTCCTTAGGAACTAACAGCTCCTCATCTGCATGCAAGTGTAGCTCCCTCTCAAGCGAACACTGCATGGCTTTCTCCTCCTGAAATTTTATATCCCGTCGCACAACAGTCTTGTGACTGTCTGACAAATACACCTGACAGTTGTGAGGTGTATCGGTGTACCCCACAAATATTCCAACCTCAGCAGTTGGATCCAGCTTCCTTCTCGCATCCTTCGTCACATGCATGTAGACAGGAGAACCAAAAATCCGCAAATGGGAAATATCAGGCCTCTTGCTAGAATAAGCCTCCTCTGGTGTACTCATGCCAAGAACCTTGTGAGGACAACGGTTCTGCACATACACTGTTGTATTGCATGCCTCGGCCCACAAGTGAAGGGGTAGGCCCTGATCATGCAACATCGCCCGTGCAGCACCCACGATCGTTCTGTTCTTCCGCTCAGCCACCCCGTTCTGTTGTGGGTTATGGGGTGTGATGAGCTCTCTCCGAATCCCTTCTGCGCTGCAGAACTCCTTGAATTCAGCCGAGATGAATTCACCACCGTTATCACTCCTTAGAGCAATCACCTTCTTCCCCGACTCCTTCTCGACCAGTGCTTTAAACTCACGGAACTTCGCGAATGTATCGCTCTTCTTCTGCATGAAGAAGATCCAGCACTTTCGAGAGAAATCATCAACAAAGATCACATAATACCTGTGCTTTGCTGTCGAAGCAACTGAGAAAGGACCACACACGTCTGTGTGAACTCTCTCAAGGATCGTCGTGGCGCGACTATCCTTCTCGTGAAAGGTGGCTTTCACATACTTCCCTAATGTACACCCCTTGCACTGATCTGACTGCGCAAGGGTGCCCTTAGGAAGTCCAGTAGAAATCTGCTGCAGAATCTTCAAAGCTCCATGGTGAAGATGGCCCAATCTCCTGTGCCATAGTTAGCCCTCATCATCCCGGCTCACCACATCTCCAGCCTTGCATGCCATAGCTGCGCAGTCATCTACCTGCAACTGATAAAGGTTCTGAGTTCGAACCCCTATCTTTCGGGTCTCTCCAGTAGTCTTACTGCGCAGGAAAGCTTTTCCTTCGCTGAAGACAACATCATAACCCTTATCCTCCAACATCGCTACTGAAATCAGGTTCTTCTTCAATCCAGGTACATACATGACATCCTTTAAGACAAAGGGTTTACCAGACTCCCTCTGAAAGGATACGGTACCGATACCAGTCGCACTGTATCTACCGTCATCGCCCATCTCGATGTGCATACCCAAATCCTTGTCCTCCAGATCTGAGAACAACTCCCGGTCTCCCGTCATATGAAATGACGCACCGCTGTCCAAGAACCACACCGATCCCATCACACTTGAAACCAAGCATGCAATCAGTGAAAAGTCAAGCTCGAACTGTGAAGCCAAAGCTTCTCCATCTGCAGATCTTCCAGCTTGCTTGTTCTTCTTCTTCTTTGGACAATTGGTAGCATAATGTCCGTGATCATGGCAGTGAAAACACTTCACTTTCGCCATATCTTGCTTCTTGCCCTTAGCTCCAGAATGAGAGGTTTTCTTACCCTTCCCTTTCTTAGCTTTGGACACCAAAGCGCAGTTTTCTTCATCAGCTCCCTTTGATGAAGATCAATCTCGAGTAGTCCTCCTTATCTCCTCCTGCATGAGATCCGCCCAAAGGCGCTCCCATCCCGGCAGCTTCTCCCGACCATTGACACTATCTTGATATGAGTGCCAAGCCTTCGGAAGACCAAGGAGAGCCAGGTCGACCATATCCTCTTCATCGACAATAACTCCCACACTTCCCAGTTCATCTCTGCATTGAGTGAACTTCGTGAGGTATTTAGCGATACTGTCGCCCTTCTCCATCTTGATGTTCCTGAGCTTGTCTTTGAGCGCCAGCTTCCTTTGGTCACTCTTACTCTGGAATAGATCCGTCAAAGCTTTCCACATTAAATATGGAGTAGCCTTACCATGTAGGCTGGATACAATATGATCCTTGACGCCCTCCAACAGGATCCTTCGACATTTCGCGATCTTCTTTTGCCATGCATCGACCAAAGCTGCATCAGTGGGCTTTGGGACATCCGCATCCACGAACTCCTTCAGACCATTGTCTTCTAACACTGCTTCCATTCGATCCTTCCATGCAACATAATTCGAACTGCCTTCAAGAGCATATTCGAGTCGCAAACCATTGAAAGAAGACATCTTTCAACACGGGCACCAAGAAGAACAACCTTCTGCAAAATTCGAATTCCAAACTCCAAGCTCTATCGCTTCCGATCTATACTTGAAAACAAATTATTTCCAAATCAGAGATTGACTGCAAGGGCATTCACCGGATCTTTCACCTTACAAAGAAGGATGAATATTCCGGAGGCTACCTGGCCCGCATGCAGACTCTGTCCGAGGAAATAAGTTTGCAATCACCGTAATAGATCTCGACAATTAATCTCGCTCCGATACCATGTAGAAATTAGTTGAATAAATCACTTATTCACTGAAGATTAACCTGGTCATATATCAATTTCGAATTGCATACATAACACATAACCTTCTTCTACAATTAATTGTCACATGCGGAAATAACAGAAGCAATCTCACATCAATTCAATCACACATTAACTCAGTATGTATGGGAAAAGCCTATAGCTGAAAACCCCGCAGCTATTGTGTATATTATAATGGAGAAATCAAGTAACCAATAAAGTACAATACTCCTCACAAGTACTCAGTACTCTCTCATGAAGTTACTCACAATCTGACTCAGTTTTGAACAAGTCTGAGGTTCAAAACTCCCCGCCAATTGCCTTACCTCTATTGCGCAATCATGGTTTGTATATGAAGAGGTTCAAGGTTCGAATCCCCTTGCCTTGACTGCGCAATTGTCATGGACAATTCCTCCAAGTGTAATGCAAAACTCATGCAAAACAAACCAACTGATAGCTTTACTCACCCTTTCATCTACCTCTTCCACTGGTCTTCACTGAACTGATCATGCACTGTAGTGAACCGAAGTGTTCTTGAGTTGACCTGTGAAGCCAAAGCTTCTCCATCTGCAGATCTTCCCGCTTGTTTGTTCTTCTTCTTCTTTGGACAATTGGTAGCATAATGTCCGTGATCATGGCAGTGAAAACACTTCACTTTCGCCATATCCTGCTTCTTGCCCTTAGCACCAGAATGAGAGGTTTTCTTACCCTTCCCCTTCTTTGCTTTGGACACCAAAGCGTAGTTTTCTTCATCAGCTCCCTTTGATGAAGATCCATCTCGAGTAGTCCTCCTTATCTCCTCCTGCATGAGATCCGCCCAAAGGCGCTCCCATCCCGGCAGCTTCTCCCGACCATTGACACTATCTTGATATGAGTGCCAAGCCTTCTAAAGACCAAGGAGAGCCAGGTCGACCATGTCCTCGTCTTCGACAGTCACCCCCACACTTCCCAGCTCATCTCTGCATTGAGGAACTTCGTGAGGTATCAGCAACATCGTCGCCCTTCTCCATCTTGATGTCTCGAGCTTGTCTTTGAGCGCCTTGGAATACCTACTCCGGAATAGATTCACAAGCAAGGCTTTCCCCCATACATACCGAGCCAATGTGCGATCAATCACGGTGAGATTGATTGCTATTATTATTTTAATGGCTCAATCGCAACAGCGTTACGTGTTCTGTATGTACTGAATTGATATATGACTGTGTTAATCGAATAAATTACTTATTCACTGAAGATTAACCTGGTCATATATCAATTTCGAATTGCATACATAACACATAACCTTCTTCTACAATTAATTGTCACATGCGGAAATAACAGAAGCAATCCCACATCAATTCAATCACACATTAACTCAGTATGTATGGGGAAAGCCTATAGCTGAAAACCCCGCAGCTATTGTGTATATTATAATGGAGAAATCAAGTAACCAAACAATTACAATACTCCTCACAAGTACTCAGTACTCTCTCATGAAGTTACTCACAATCTGACTCAGTTTTGAACAAGTCTGAGGTTCAAAACTCCCCGCCAATTGCCCTTGCCTCTATTGCGCAATCATGGCCTGTATATGAAGAGGTTCAAGGTTCGAATCCCCTTGCCTTGATTGCGTAATTGTCATGGACAATTCTTCCAAGTGTAATGCAAAACTCATGCAAAACAAATCTACCAACTGATAGCTTTACTCACCCTTTCATCTACCTCTTCCACTGGTCTCCACTGAACTGATCATGCACTGTAGTGAACTGAAGTGTTCTTGAGTTGACTAATGAGTTAATATTTAGTAAATTAAATATTATTTAATTTACTCCACTCATATCTAGTTGATTAGTTAGTTAACTAATCCCAACTAGTTCAACTAAAACAAACAGAACACAACTCCACTATCTGTCCCGTTAACTCCTCCAAACCTCCTGCCACTGAAGTCTAACTGAAGCCAACCATGCAAGATGCCATCAAACCCTAGGAACCACGTGATTCCTTGTGTCAGTTGCATGAGCCACCTCCATGACTCAAACCGAAGTGCGCCAAGAGAGTAAACTGCTGTTTATAGTCAAAATATTATTAAGGGTAAATAATATTTGACTTCCATATTTTTAGGAGATCAGTCTAAAAATAGCCTGGGTCCTAAAAATTAGGGTCTCATCTATTTTTACCGACATGTCGCATACTCCAAGAATCTCCAAGTAGAATTCCAAAATTATGCTCCGTATGTCTAAAAATAGACATAGTCTAAAAATAGACTTTGCGCCAGAATTTGCCTGCGGGCCCACTTAGTGAAGGCGACTTCATTTCACTAAGCTCCATCATCTTGCTGCATTCTCAACATTTTAGACTAGTTATTAAGTGCAGGTATTTGTTTTTTTGGTTGGGTTGAATTGATACAGCAGAACATAAAAGGTATAGGAAAGATATATAGGACAGTAAAATATCTGTTTCATTGGGTAATGGAGTCAAAAAGAGGTCATAACATACTTATCAAAGGATATGGGATATCAAAGGGCAAATCTAACTTGGCCACATGATCCTTTTGTTTTTGGAATGGAATGAACATTAATGATTTGGAAAGAGAGTTTTAATTCTCAACAAAGGGAATTTGAAAGCATAATTTGAAACAATAAAGAGTTATTTGTTAGACAGGGCTAACCATAAATTCTAAAAATTACACCTTTAAGCAAACAATGATTTCAAAACAACTTTCAAAGTAAAATCTAAGATTCGAGGAACACCCTATTTCCTCCAAGATTTTATTCTAAAGGACTTTAGAAAACATATAAGATTTACTGATAATCACAGTCATAGAAGAGGGAACACCTAAAAACATCTATGATCATAATTTAACAACCTTTAAGCCAACTGTTTAAGTGAGGACAAAGGGAAAGATCAAAACAGACCTCTTTGATTCACTATAAGCAAAGAACTTCAAAAGGGAGATTTCAATAATAGCTTTTAAGTGGCGGCAGACAAGCACGGAAAACCATAATCATGTTGAAACCAACTGTTTAAACTATTAAGGAAATAAACAAGCATGAAGACTAAAGAGAAAGATTAAAGTCTCTAAAATACTTCAGCAGCAGAAAACATTAAACAGTGAAGGGTGAACAGGTCTAAGGTGCTTCCAAGAGTCATTTCTTAGCCTAAAACTTTCAGCCTAATGTAGTAAGAAATTATGGAACATAATGAAAATAGGGGAAAAACATAAAACAGTTCAGAATACTTCACCAATAGCCAAGCTCATGGATCCAATGATAGAGCCTTCTCAGGAACAAACATGCAACAACATCATCAAGACCTCCAAGACTTCAATTTGTTCTTCAACTTCAAAGGACTATGTATTGATTTCAGAGAGTTTCAATATTACAGCTTGTGATCAAACAACAACCAACCCCTCACTCATCTTCTGTTGTAGTATATATAGAAGAATGAGGAGGTGAGATCTGATAAAAGATCTCAATTTACAATTAATACAGACTTAATGACTTCTTGGCCTTTGAGGGGCTCAATGAAGAAACTGTACAGGTGTTTCACTGTATTAATTGATTTACACTTATGAATTAAGCTCGGTGGGAGCTTCTGTTGACCTTGGAGGCTTTGTGTGATGATAGGGTTGTTATGCAGATATCTTTTGCATTAATATTCCCTGTAGAAGTAACTACCTGGTTGTGCTGAAGGTGAATATCTGATTTCATGCAATAACTTCAGCCTGTATTTGATTTCTTGAGGCACAGGTGTCTTTGTGATAGCTGAGAAGAATTGACTCGCTTTAACTATGGCGGTGGAGATTTTTGTCAGATAAAACACTTCAGATCTTGTTTAACTTGTGTTTTAAATCGGGGATTAGGCTTTTGGTAACCTATCTTAGCCATAATCCCTCAAATCTGCCTTTAATCTTTTGCTCTGGTGCATTTTTGTCGTCGATATTGATATTCTTTGATTTGTGATTGACTTGCTGTGTTTTTGCAAATGTGCAGGGTTGCGCAGGGTTTGAATGGCATCAATGCCTCGTGAAACACCGATGAAACATGCATTTCCACCCTGTGGATGATTTTCTTTGACGAATCAAAGACGGGAGGGTCGTCACCCTCCGCCTCTTATTCTTCTTTGAAAATTGTGAGAAAATGATAAAAACCCTACAAAAACTTATTAAAAAATCCTGCTTTTATAGGTTGAATGCATCGGAGGGCGCACGAGGAGATCAGAGCCGTTGGATGGCATCATCCAATGATTAGGATTGATCGGGAGCGATCGTGGAATGGGTGAAGGAAGGATCAAATCCGAGCCATCGATCGTGCAGATATCGACGGTAGGGATTGAATGAGGCGGTCAAAGGAGAAGGATGAATCTGAGCCGTCGATCGTGCAGAGATCGACGGTCGGGATTGAGCAATGGAAAGTCAAACGGAGAGATCAGGCGATGAATTTTGGGTCGTCGATCTATAGATCAGATCGACGGCGAAGATTGATTTTCCGCTGTATGATGGCCCTACTATCGTGCACGCACCTTCGTTAACCATCGAGCAACTTTGGCGAGCGATCACCATTGGATCAGTGGGCCTAGATCGGACGGTCCACAAAAATATCGTTGGGTGTCCTAGTTCGAACATTAACGCGCGATGGACGATGGAAGGATGGATGTTTACAAATAGTACATGGGACGCGTGTCAAGCGATGTATGGAATCGCTGGCCATCGGGGAAAAACCGCCCTTTCCCGAAAGGCAGTGCGATGGATACCACGTGGTTTCTTGCAGTAGTGAGTGATGTACAACTGGCAGGGACCACCAGATGGATTGATTCCGCATCGTTGATCTGCAGATCAGATCGACGTTGGAGGGGGCTCGAGAACTCGGATCGGCGGAAACTATAGAAAATAAAAATAAAATAAAACCAAATGTTTTGGAAAATATCAAAGGTTTTATACTTTGGGCGGAGAGATATGATTAAAAACGGATAAGCACCCAACTGGCTCAGCACCCAGTTCTGGCGCCAGGACGTATGGACGGAAAGGGTTAGAGACTTAACCCGAGAGAGCTTAAGTCCCCAAAACACACAAAGCATGCATTTTAATGGTTTCTCGAGGATTTTCAAGTGCTTTTGAGGGTTTCGATAAGGTCGAGAGTGAGTCTTGAACCTTATAAAGGGGATTTTGATGAGGGGAAAAGGCAGAAATGTGAAAATGAGGAATTTTTGTGAGAAATAGGGGAATAGAAAGATGAGGTTAATTTGGGAAGAAGGGAAAAAAGAAAATGGTGTTTGCAACAATATTTTGGCTTTGGAAATCAACAGGATTTCAGAGTCTTTTGGGATGAAAACAAAAGTATAGGATCTGGACAGAGGCAAGAGGCCTTTAAGAGTCTTCAAGAGCCAACAATTTTTAGTAAGATAATTTGTTCCTTGAAGGCTCAGACAGTCTTAGCCACCTTTTTCTATAACAAATATTATAGGTGGCTAATAGTGGCTCCACTTGGGGATGGTGCCTTCTTGAAGGCATCAAGAACTTCAGACTTGCTTTCTCTGGGAGGCTGACCTATGCATTATTCATTGGGTTGCTCTGCTTTTACTGGGATTATCTTTCTCTGAAAAACATATTAGAAACCATAAAGCAATGGATCTTCATCAATACAACTTCTACCTACCCAACCCTACTGATATAACATTTTTTCTTCTTCAGAGTGCACTTGGATTGGCAAACTCTTTGCAACATTTTATTCTTTTGAAAGCAGTAAATATAATCTAATTCTACTCCTTATTTCTCCCTGAACTTAGATTTAACAGTTGAGTTCAGATGATTCTCTACCTAATCTACTATATGCTGGGATTAAACTGTCCAACAGATTTTCATTCTCTAAATTTCTAAAACATAAATTTAAAAAACAGTCAAGTCAAAATTAAGTTGTTTGACTTGCTATGATCTATGGCATAAAGACAAGCTGCACATAGACATTTATTTTGCAGAAAATTAAATAAAAAATGGAAGGCTTAAGATCTGAAAGTTAAAAACACTTCCTTCCTCTTTTCTACAGCTCTGATTTGACTCTTATTTAGTTGTCTTTCCTTTTCTTCTGGTTCAGATTTTGAGCTGATTAGAACCAGATTTTTACATATTTTTGACTCAGAAAGTAAAACATATTTGAGTCATCTCTCTTTGGAAACTAAGTTTTAGGTTTTGAACATGTTTTAACCTTTCATTTCTATCCTAATCTATCTACTGATAAGCCAAGATTAAACAGTTTGGCAGATCGAATTCACTATCCTATCAGCAGGAAATTCAAAACTAATTAGTCAAGATTAGGCTGTTTGACTAACTTAGAAGTGTGTTTTGTAGGAGTGGCATTTGAGCTTGCACACTTTCAGATTTGTTTCTCTTTTTTGGTATGGGGCTATACCTTTATTGTTTTTACAATCTGCCCTCTTTTCTTTCTTTCTTTGTTTTTGTATTTTTTATTTTTCTAACTTTGAATGCAATGGTTAGACTATGGTATTTACAATAAAAAAAAATAAAAAGCTTTGAAACTTAAGATTATTGGCAGAAGTAATGCTTGAGCATCCTGCCATTGACAGGACCTCCATATAGGTCTTCTCCATTCAGTTCTTTCAAGGAAAATGCATTGTGACCCCTCTCAGCATGAATAATATAGGGCCCTTTCCACAAGTTCTCAAATTTGCCATGTTTTCCCTTCTCTTCTTTTCTTGATTCCCACTTAAGAACAACATTTCCAACTTGGAAATTTTTTTCCTTAGTCCTCTTATCAAATAGCTTCTTCATATTTTCTTGGACTAACTTTGTTCTTTCATAGACTTCCTCTCTGGTCTGTTGTAAATGGATTGTTTGGTTGATCCTTCTCTGCATATCATTTTCTTCACTCTGCACTTCTTGAAGGAGCTTCATGACCGACAATCCCAATGAAGTGGGAAAGACTGCATCCATACCATAGACTAGCTGATAGGGGGACATGTTTATTGATTTTTTTGTAGTTAGCCTATCAGTACATAAAGCGTGAACCAGTTTATTGTGCCATGATTTTTTATTTTGTCCCAACAGTTTTTAATGATATTGATGAGGCTCTTGTTGGAAGATTCAACTAATCCATTTCCTTGGGGATAGTAAGCAGTGGAATGGCCCAAGGTTATGTGGTATTTGTAACAAAAATCAAACATATTCTTAGATTTAAAAGCAGCAGCATTGTCTGTTATGATTTTTCTGGGACAACCAAATCTGGATAGGATATTTGTTTCAAGGAACTTGATAATGACAGAGTCATTGGCATTTCTAGAAGGTATAGCTTCTATCCACTTGGTAAAGAATTCAGTGGCTGTGAGGATCCACTTATGTTGAGCTGAGGAGGATGGGTGAATTTCACCAATGAAGTCCAGCCCCCATTGTTGAAAAGGTGCCTCAACTTTGATAGGATGTAAAGGTAAGGGAAGGAATTTCCTTTTGCCATCAAATATTTGACTCTTATGGCAAGACATGACCATCTTTTGAGTGTCAGGGAAGAGGGTAGGCCAATAGTAACCAGATCTAAGAATTTTGTTGGATGTGGCCTTCCAGTAGAGGTGTCCTCCACATTCTCCGTCATGCATTTCATGCATGATTCCTCCTGCATCATCTTCAAGTAAACATTTAAGTAAAATTCCAACAACATTTTTCCAATATAAAACTCCATCTAATATGCAAAAACTCAAAGCCTTTTGTTTCAAGAATCTATCTTTAGTTTTAGACAAAGAAGGAGGGGCATTTAGATATAAAAGCACATAAATAATGTTAGCATACCAAGGAGAATTTAGAAATGTTTCATTAATAAAAGGAGCATCAGATTCTTCTATTTCTTCCAACACATCTACCATATTTATGTCTAGTGCTTGAAAGTTAGACTCAGCCATAAGTTTTGCTAATCCCTGCCCCTTAACCAGTTTGGTGGGCCTGATTTCTAAGTCATATTCAAGAATAGTTGCAATCCATTTTCCCCTTTTACCATCGAGATCTTGACTTAGAATGTCCTTGACAACAGTATGTGGAACAAAAGCAATTATGTGAGAGTGTAAAATATAGACCCTAAAGTCTTTTAATGCTTTCACTAATGCTAAGGCTTGCTTCTCCATGATGTTATATTTGAGAGGAGCATCTCTCAAGGCCCTAATAAAGAAATATATTGGTTGTTCTTGCCCCAAATCATTCTTTCGAAGTAAAACTGCAACTATTGTATGTTCAGATGCAAAGGAAAAGATATAGAAATATTTGGTAAAATCTGGACTAATCAGGACTGGTGCTTGAGTAAGAGCTTGTTTGACCAGTTCGAATGATTTTTTAGCTGGTAAAGTCCATTTTACACCTACATCTTTCTTAAGCATGTTTGTAATGTTTTTTAATAGCTCAGCAAGATTAGGAATAAACCTCCTTAGAAAATTAATCTTTCCGATGAAATATTGCAATTCTTTGAGGCTCCTTGGATGGCTGATCTGCAATATGCCATCTATCCTTGTAGGGTCTATTTTGATTCCCTCTTCCGAAATTATGTGACCAAGAAGTTTACCTTCTTGGAGACAAAAGAGTGTTTTCTTGGGATT
Source organism: Pinus albicaulis (assembly GCA_034641835.2). Taxonomy (NCBI): domain Eukaryota; kingdom Viridiplantae; phylum Streptophyta; class Pinopsida; order Pinales; family Pinaceae; genus Pinus; species Pinus albicaulis. Next base: position 1,045,043,771 of record CM076582.1, on the reverse strand, counting down.
CAATGACAAGCCAAATTTCCTACACTTCTCAAAAACTTTTCTTAGGTGAATCAAATGTTCTTCATCAGTTTTTGAGAAAATAGTTATGTCATCAAGGTAAATGATTATGAAATAGCAAATGTCTTCAGAAAAGGCTATGTCCATGGCCCTTTGGAAGGTGGCCCCTGCATTCATTAATCCAAAAGGAATTTTGACATACATAAAGGTGCCCCAAGGTGTGGTAAAAGCAGTTTTGATTTGATCACTTGGGAGCACTAACACCTGGTTGTAACCCGAGAACCCATCTAAGAGGGAAATTCTTTTTGACCCAACTATCTTCTGAAGTATATGGTCCATTTTGGGTAAGGGGTAGTTTTCTTTTAAGGAGGCTCTATTTAAATTTCTGAAGTCGATACAGAGCCTGATCTCCCCTGTCTTTTTCCTAACAGAAACTAAGTTTGATACCCATTCTAAAAACCTAACAGGTACTATAATGCCAGCATCATGCATATTTTCAATTTCGGCTTTAACTAATGGTAATAAAAGTGGGTTTATTCTCCTTAGTTTTTGTTTGAAGGGATTTTTATTTTCCTTCAGGGGAATCTTGCGCTAAATGATGCTGGTATCATAAGATTTCAGATCTGTGTATGCCCAGGAAAAAAACATCTTTAAACTCCTTAAACAGATCAATGTATCGAGATTTCATATGAGTTGAAAGAGTGCTGGACAATTTAATCATTTTGGGTTCTGTTGGGGAACCTATGTTATGTTCTTCTACGTTTGTTTCTACAGGCTCCATTTTTGGTTCTTTGGCTACATCATTAAAGTCGAAAAGGTGTTCCAAAGGCGAGAGTCCTCTTGGAATTGAACTGTCCTTACATTCTAAAACTTCTAGGTCTCTTTGGTCCACGTTGTCAATTGACTCTGCTTCAAACAGATTCTCATAACGATTTATATCAGCAGAGTGTGTTATTTCGACTTTTGGGATTTCTTCGATATATAAACAATTTTCCTTATGGCTAGTTCCTAAGGTGGGTATGGCGAAATCATTTTCTGATTTTAAGAAATCATCTATGTGTTTTTCAGAGTCAAACACCTGCCAGTGATCTTCGTTATCAGGCACAGCAGGTCTGTGTTTTACCTTTACACTGAGTTTTTGATTTATTTCGAGTGTTTGACAATTGTTGGCGTTGAAAGCGAGTTCATTTTCTAGATTATTCAATTCTCTTGGAATGAAAATAAGTTCATATTTTTCAAAGGTTTTCAATAGATCAAGGGCAGCGTTTCGACATTCTCTAAGTCTTTGATTTTTAGTTGAGTATTCTCCTTTGATTTGTTTTATGATAAGTTCAAAATCTCCTAAGATTGATATCCTCTGGGCTTTTAACTGTTTAAATAGTTGTAAGCCTAGGAGAAGTGCTTCATACTCAGCCACATTGTTAGTGCATGGGAAATCCAATTTGTATGAAAAACTATGTTTTGTATTTTGAATCCACACACCTGCTCCTGCACTTGTTTTATTACAAGATCCATCAAAATTTATTTTCCAAAGTATGCCAACCTTATTTTCATTTTCTTGTTGCTGTTGATTGTCAATGTTTTGAATTTGATCAGAGGGAAAATTGGATTGTTGTGGTGAACTGATTGGGTCTATGTTTTCTTTATCTTGTTGGGTGATGTCATCTTCGTTATATAAGATAAAGGAATATAAACTTGATTGAATAGAATAGATTGGAGAATTGTTTGGTCTGTCCATGTTTCTCACCATGTACTTCATGTGAGACTCCCTGTATAGTCTTCTGTTTTGGTTGAAAACAGGGATGGTGGCATAAGACATGTCCATTTGAAGGCTTCCCTGAAGTTTGGCTCCCCATGATCTTGATAATAGCATGCCATACTTAGGGGGAATGTCAGCTACAACTATATCCATAACCAGACTCTTAGCAGGAATCTGAGTTAGAGTAACACATAAATCCTTGATTAAACCCAAACATTTGACTCGACTCGAATCAAAAGAATACAAATATTTGTATGGTTTAGTAATCTCTAAGCCTAAGCTCTCCATTACCACCTTGGGCATCAGATTGTGTGAAGCTCCCGAATCTAACATGGCATTGTGTAAAATTTTCTCATGTATGTTCAAGCTAACATAGAAGGGAGGGACATCCCCTTCTTGACATTTTCCTTCAACTTCTGGACCAAACAATAGCTCAGGTTTGTCATTTGTCAAGTTTAAAGTGTTTGTATCACTTCCTAAGTTCAAAGCTTTCAAAACTTGGTTTTTGTACACTTATTGGGTTACTAGTTCAACTAGGGGGATGGTGACTTTTATTTTGGCAATATCTCCCTCGAGGCTGAAAGGAATAATTGATTTGTTTGTATTTACATTTTTTTTTTCAATTGAATTCTTTTCAGCAACTTTGATTTGCTGAACTTTATTTGGACTGGTAATTGGGATAGTTTTATTAGGACCACGAGCTGAGGTGCTAGGGGTACTCCATTCAACATTTGGCTAAACACCTTTGTCTTTATTTGAATCTGGTTTTTTAGTCAAAATGTTGGTTTTCTTTGCTGTCTTTTTGGGCTATTTTTTTTGCGTTTTTCCTGACAAAAGTGCTAGTGTTCTTATCTTTTGAGTTATATATGTTTCCCTTTCTCCTAAGATCATACTGTTTGTGTATCTCCATGATTGCATTTTCAAAACCTAATCTATAGTCATCAGAATCTTCATAGATATTTGTGTTTTGATCAGAAGAGAAAAAATCTTGTTCTTCCTCAATGAGGAAAACATCATCTCCACTATCTGACCCAATCAAGTTTACATGGGATTCTTCCAACCTTTCCAACTCCCTATCTTCCTCATATTGATCTACATAGTTTTGTTGGAAGGGAGGTCTAATCTGTTGGTCATTTTCGTTATGTTTGTCTTGATTTTTTTCTCTTCTATAATTCTGATTTCTATTTCGAGGAGCAGCTTGGTTTTGATTTTCTTGTGCTTTCTTAATTATACTTATCTCTTTCATCATTTCTTCCAACATCCTCTCCATTTTTTAGCTTGAAGTAGAAGGAGTGGACTCTTCTCTGTAAGACACTCTCTTCTCGGTTTTCATTCTTGCTCTCTTCTCCATCAGGTTGAATTCCACAGAAAGAGCACCCTGTTGCATATCTTCCAGAGTTGCAAAATTTCTTTCTCTCAACTGATAGGTCATGTCAGAGTCAAATCATTCAGGAAATTTTTTTAAAGCTGAGCCCTGTGGAGGTTTTAGTTCCGGGGAAAGTGCATTATACACACTATTAAACCTAGTGCAGTAAGCTTGAACACTTTCTCCAGTGTTTCTATGGAGGTTTTTGTAGTCAGAAAGGACTTGAAGAGGGTTTTTATTTACTTCCCATTTGTTTAGGAACGTTTGATGGAAGCCTTGGAGATCATTAATACTATGGGGGGATAGAACTTTGAACCATTTTCTTACTTCCCCCCCTAAACTCTGAGCAAATAACCTAAGCTTGACAGAATCATCATCGATTTCATTTCTGTCAAAGTAGTCATTCATTTTATCTACATGTTGTGATGCGGTTGTAGCATTTTTGGCATCATACAATGGAATTTTGGACTGATAGTCCTGTGGAAGATTGACTAGTGGCATAGGAAGGACTAAGGGAGCATACCATGCTGCCATGATATGTGGTGGGGATGGATTCACAAGAGGGGGAGTGGGTTGAAGTGGAGTGGTTTGAACAGTGGATGAAGGGTGGGCAGAAATGGATGGACTAGGAATAGATTGTTGAGCTAATCGTGGATGAGAGACACCTAAGTTGTGAAGGAAATGTAAGTCAGGTGGTGTGGTTTCTCTATTACCAGGATGCTCACTTTGTTCAAGGGATGAAAGTGAAAATTCAGAGTCTAGCTAAGTTATATCATCAAATGACCTAGTTCTAAATGGATTTACTAAGTCAGATTGTGATTGTTGTAGAGCTACAAGATTTTCCGGAACTGAATTAGCTCTCAAGGGTGATCTGAAAACAGTTGATAATTTAACCCTAGGAGACTTCCAAAGGATGTTTTCTGGGTTATCAACTATCTCAGGTGGATCTAGGTCGGGATGGGCTCTAGGGTAAACCTTTTTAGGAGCCACTAAGCTATGTTTTTCAGACCTGGTTAGAAAGAGAGTTTAACCAAATATGACAATCTTTAAGAGGCTAACTGATCTTTTCAGAAGAAGGAATATTTCAATCTTAAAACCTTCTAGCTGAGTTTATATGATGTTTATCAAGACTTGGGGTCTTCCCAGTGGAGTCTTAAGGTATTTTTTTAGGATTGTGGAGTCGCCAAGTGGAAGATTTTTAGCTCTTTTGGAGGTAAAAGGTTTTATGGTCCACCACCAAGTTTATTATGAGGCCAAACTGAAATGTTTTGGGTTTTTCTGAGTGAATTTGGTCTTATAGGTCATGAGAGTGTTCTAAGTCTGATTTAACACTTAGCTAGGGTGTCAAAACATACATAGTTTACTCTTATGGCTTGGTAACTGAAATCTTCAAGGTTTTGACAAGGCCTTATGAGAATCCTAAGAGTTACTTAGTTTTTCACTGACTCAAAAGGTCCTATCATGATTACTATTGCTTGGTATTGCTTGGAGAAAGTTACTTATGTGATGCTGGATAGTAAGCGTTTTGCTTCACAGATTTTACTCAATGTCCCACCGTGATCGCCATTATGTTGGGGTCCCGTGTTTTGATAGTTTGGCAAATCAAAAGACAAGGCAACATTAGAACCAATATTTAGAGTTACAGGATCTAGTCCTCCTATTCTCAGAGAGGGATCTCTCAAAAAAAAAATTTGCAAAGGTTTATCTTGTGTGCTTTTAGTATTGGTTTTAGACTAGTTATTAAGTGCAGGTATTTTTTTGTTTGGTTGGGTTGAATTGATACAGAAGAACATAAAAGGTCTAGGAAAGATATATAGGACAGTAAAATATCTGTTTCATTGGGTAATGGATTCAAAAAGAGGTCATAACATACTTATCAAAGGATATGGGATATCAAAGGGCAAATCTAACTTGGCCACATGATCCTTTTGTTTTTGGAATGGAATGAACATTAATGATTTGTAAAGAGAGTTTTAATTCTCAACAAAGGGAATTTGAAAGCATAATTTGAAACAATAAAGAGTTCTTTGATAGATAGGGCTAACCATAAATTCTACAAATTACACCTTTAAGCAAACAATGATTTCAAAAAAACTTTCAAAATAAAATCTAAGATTCGGGGAACACCCTATTTCCTCAAAGATTTTATTCTAAAGGACTTTAGAAAACATATAAGATTTATTGATAATCACAGTCATAGAAGAGGGAACACCTAAAAACATCTATGATCATAATTATAATGACCTTTAAGCCAACTGTTTAAGTGAGGACAAAGGGCAAGATCAAAACAGACCTCTCTGATTCACTATAAGAAAAGAACTTCAAAGGGAGACTTCAATAACAGTTTTTAAGTGGCAGCAGACAAGCAGGGAGAACCATAAATCATGCTGAAACCAACTGTTCAAACTATTAAGGAAATAAACAAGCATGAAGACTAAAGAGAAAGATTAAAGCCTCTAAAATACTTCAGCAGAAGAAAACATAAAACAGTGAAGGATGAACAGGTCTAAGGTGCTTCCAAGAGTCATTTCTTAGCCCAAAACTTTCAACCTACTGTAGTAAGAAATTATGGAACATAATGAAAACAGGGGAAAACATAAAACAGTTCAGAATACTTCACCAACAGCCAAGCTCATGGATCCAATGATAGAGCCTTCTCAGGAACAAACATGCAACAACATCATCAAGACCTCCAAGACTTCAATTTGTTCTTCAACTTCAAAGGACTATGTATTGATTTCAGAGAGTTTCAATATTACAGCTTTTGATCAAACAACAACCAACCCCTCACTCATCTTATGTTGTAGTATATATAGAAGAATGAGGAGGTGAGATCTGATAAAAGATCTCAATTTACAATTAATACAAACTTAATGACTTCTTGGCCTTTGAGGGGCTCAATGAAGAAATTGTACAGGTGTTTCACTGTATTAATTGATTTACACTTATGAATTAAGCTCAGTGGGAGCTTCTGTTGACCTTAGAGGCTTTGTGTGATGCTAGGGTTATTCCAAAGATATCTTTTTCATTAATATTCCCTGTAGAAGTAACTACCTGGCTGTGCTGAAGGTGAATATCTGATTTCATGCAATAACTTCGGCCTGTATTTGATTTCTTTGAGGCACAGGTGTCTTTGTGATAGCTGAGAAGAATTGACTCGCTTTAACTATGGTGGTGGAGCTTTCTGTCAGATAAAACACTTCAGATCTTGTTTAACCTGTGTTTTAAATCAGGGATTAGGCTTTTGGTAACCTATCTTAGCCACAATCCCTCAAATCCACCTTTAATCTTCTGCTCTGGTGCATTTTTGTCGTCGATATTGATATTCTTTGATTTGTGATTGACTTGCTGAGTTTTTGAAAATGTGCAGGGTTGCGCAGGGTTCGAATGGCATCAATGCCTCGTGAAACATCGATGAAACATTCATTTCCACCCTATGGATGATTTCCTTTGACGAATCGAAGACGGGAGGGTTGTCACCCTCCGCCTCTGAATCTTCTTTGAAAATTGCGAGAAAATGATAAAAACCCTGCAAAATACGAAAACTTATTAAAAATTTTTTCTTTTATAGGTTGACTGCGTCGGAGAGCACGTGAGGAGATCAGAGCCGTTGGATGGCATCATCCAAAGGTCAGGATTAATCGGGGGCGATCGTGAAATGGGTGAAAGAAGGATCAAATCCGAGCCGTCGATCGTGCAGAGATCGACGGTCGAGATTGAATGAGGCGGTCAGAGAAGAAGGATGAATTTGAGTCGTCGATCGCGTAGAGATCGACGGTCGGGATTGGGAAATGGAAAGTCAAACGGAGAGATTGGGCGATGAATTGTGGGCCGTCGATCTGCAGATCAGATCAACGGCGGAGATTGATTTGTCGTTGTATGATGGCCTGGCTATCGTGCGCGCAACTTCGTTAACCATAGAGCAACTTTGGCGAGCGATCACCGTTGGATCAGTGGGCCTAGATTGGATGGTCCACAGCGATATCGTTGGGCGTCCTGGTTCGAACATTAACGCGCGATGGACGACGGAAGGATGGAGGTTTACAAATAGTACATGGGACGCGTGTCAAGCGATGTATGGAATCGATGGCCATCGGGGAAAAACTGCCCTTGCCCGAAAGGCGGTGCGATGGATACCACGTGGTTTCTTGCAGCGGTGAGTGATGTACAGTTGGTGGGGACCACCGGATGGATAGATTCCGCACCGTCGATATGCAGATCAAATCGACGGTGGAGGGGGCTCGAGAACTCGGACCAGCGGAAACTATAGAAAATAAAAATAAAATAAAACCTAATGTTTTGGAAAATATCAAAGGTTTTATACTTTGGGCAGAGAGATATGATTAAAAATAGATAAGCGCCCAACTGGCTCAGCGCCCAGTTTTGGCGCCAGGGCGTATGGACGGAAAGGGTTAGAGACTTAACCCGAGAGAGCTTAAGTCCCCTAAACACACAAGGCATGCATTTTAATGGTTTCTCGAGGATTTTCAAGTGCTTTTGAGGGTTTTGATAAGGCCAAGAGTGAGTCTTAAACCTTATAAATGGGATTTTGATGAGGGGAAAAGGTAGAAATGTGAAAATGAGGAATTTTTGTGAGAAATAGGGGGATAGAAAGATGAGGTTAATTTGGGAAGAAGGGAAAAAAGAAAATGGTGTTTGCAGCAATATTTTGGCTTTGGAAATTAGCAGGATTTAGGAGTCTTTTGGGATGAAAACAAAAGTATAGGATTTGGACAGAGGCAGGAGGCCTTTAAGAGTCTTCAAGAGCCAACAATTTTTAGTAAGAGAATTTGTTCCTTGAAGGCTCAAACAGTCTTAGCCACCTTTTTCTATAACAAATATTATAGGTGGCTAACACCGTAGATAGATGGTTGAATCTATTAGAAGGATATTTCTCTATTCATGACTTTTCAGACCAGGAGAAGATTATTTTTGCACTCCTCAAAGCTACCCCCCATGTTAAGGACTGGTGGGAAACCTACTGTGAGAACAAGGAACAGACAGAACCCTCTTTGTTCTCGGCCGTACCAACTTGGAATTATTTCTGAGACGCTGTCAAGGAACAGTAATATCCCATGGGGAGCTATGAGGACAATTACATACAATGGACCATGCTACGACAACAAAGGGATCAAGATGTGCATGAGCTGACGAATCTGTTCCATACCCTGTGCACAAACTTGGGTATCAAAGATTCAGAGAAAAATTTGGTGCTAAAGTATCGCAGCTGTCTGCACATATACATTCAAGAGCAAATGGAGTTCCTCAACATCTCCTCGCTTGGTACGGCATACCGGTATGCTGCCAAGATTGAGTAGAAATTCAAACAGAAGAAGCGAGACTTTGGATCTGCGAATCAAAAGCAAGGGAAAGGTGCTTCCAAACCGCAGAACAAAGGACAGAGCCAAGGCATGGTAGCTAAAGACAACCTGTCAAAGCCAAAAGAAAAGAACAGCACCGCAAAGCCAAAGAAGGACATGGGAAAGTGGTGTGAGTTCCATAAGAGCTCTACTCACAACACAAGTGAGTGTCGGGAAAAGCAGTCGCTAGTGGATGAGATGAGGGCTTCTGAGTCAGATGCATGCTTCGACTCCGAATCAGAACCTGAAAAGGGGAATGAAAAAGGGAAACAGATTATTGATGCGGAGCCCAATGCCACTATTGCCACTACAAAGATCCAGAAGGAGGAACCGAAAGATCCAGAGGAGGAGGAACGTCTCTTCGACTCCCAGATGTGGATAAACGGCTCCCCTGTACAGTTCATTATCGATAATGGGAGCCAAAAGAACCTCATTTCAGCAAACACCGTGAAGCGGTTGGGCTTTCCGACCATAGCTCACCCACATCCATACACCATCGGGTGGCTTCACCAAGGACGAGATCTCCGCGTCAGCCAGTAGTGCCGCCTTCCCTATAGCATCAAGCCCTTCACGGATGAGGTATTATGTGACGTTGCTCCTATTGATGTTTCTGATGTGTTATTAGGACAACCATACTTGTGGAAGCATCATGCTATGTATGAGTCTCGACCTCATGCTGTTATTGTTACTTTGGGAAATAAGTTGTACAGGATACCAGAGGTACCAACTCCTACCGCTATCTCTTTGGTTACTGCAAAAAAATTAATTAAGCTCATTTCCCAAACCAGGAAATTCGTTTTCCTGATGATCTGCCCCCAGGGAAAGAAGAAGATTGTGGCCACGACCTCCAGATAGGGCTCCTCTGCACGACAAAAACAAATGGATTAGGTTGTGGAGGAGTATGGGGACATCTTCACCTCACCCATAGGGGTTCCTCTGCACTGTCAGGTCAAGCACCCGATTGATCTGACCCCAAGTACACCGCTACCCAATGGACTGATCTATCGGCTCTATGTTCTAGAGAATGATGAAATCAAGAGGTAGATTCAGGAGCTGTTGCAGAAAGGTCACATCAGACCAAGTTCATCACCCTGTGGGAGCCCGATTGTGTTGGTACAAAAGAATGATGGGACGTGGAGACTCTGTATTGACTATTGGGCACTGAACAAGATCACTGTTCAGAATAGGTACTCAATCCCACGGATTGATGACCTTCTGGACCAACTCAAAGGTGAAAAATATTTCAGCAAGATCGACCTCAAGTCTGGGTATCACCAGGTACCAATTGAACCCTCTGATGTGTTGAAGACTACCTTCAAATCCAAGGAAGGCCTTTTCGAATGGCTGGTCATGCCTTTCGGGTTGACGAATGCTCCCGCAACCTTCATGAGGATGATGGACGACATCTTACGGCCATTCACCAACTCATTTGTAGTGGTGTACTTGGATGACATTCTGATCTTCAGCAAGACTTGGGAAGAGCACCTTCACCACATCCGACAAGTCCTCCAAACACTGCGGCAACACAAGTTGTGTGCTAATTTGGAGAAGTGCACGTTTGGCATGACCCAGGTTCAATATCTGGGATACATTATTGATGAAAGGGGGGTGCATGTGGATCCAGCCAAGATCCAAGTCATTCGGGATTGGCCAGCCCCGACTACTATAACAGAGCTTCGCAGCTTTCCGGGTCTTGCTAATTTCTACCGTAGATTCGTGTTGGGATTCTCTCATATCACTTGGCCCTTGAGTCAAGTCACCAAAGGAGGAGCGAGAGAAAAATTCTTTTGGTCGGAAGCTCAACAGAAGGCATTCAAAGAATTGAAAAATCGCCTCTGTTCTGCCCCAGTGCTCACCTTACCAGACTTGCAGCAGCCATTTGAGATCGAGACAGATGCCTCTGACTATGCTATTGGGGCAGTTCTTACTCAACAGGGACATCTAGTGGCATATCACAGTGAGACATTGTCTGAGACAGTTCGCAAGTATCCCACCTATGAAAAAGAAATGTATTCCATTGTGCAAGCCTGTCGACAATGGAAGCATTACATTTTGGGGAAGGAAACAATCATCCACACAGACCACCGGCCCCTGCAGTTCATACAGACACAAGGGAAGTTGCGGAATGATCGCCATCAGAAGTGGTCCACATATCTGCAACAGTTTCATTTGAACATCAAGTACAAGAAGGGTAGCACCAATAATGTTGCAGACTGCCTCAGCCGACCACCGATCATGGCGCTCACCACTGTGCTCAACTCTTGTGGGCACGAGACTTCTGATTGGCCGCTTCTCTATGAGAGTGACCCAGAATTCGGCCAAACTTACAAGGCACTCTTAGGGGGTGCGCAAGTTCCAAATTTTCACCTCCAAGATGCACTTTTATGTCACATGGGACACCTTTGTGTTCCTTCAAGCGAGCGTGCCAAGATGATATGGGAAGCACACTACAGTCGCATCGCTGGGCATTTCGAGGTCGAGAAAACAGTAGCAATCCTGCAGAAGTATTTCTATTGGCCGAACCTTCGAAAGGATGTCGAGAAGCACATCAGATCCTGAACTGCTTGTGCCATTGCCAAACCGACCATCAAGAAGCAAGGCCTATATACTCCACTACCTACCCCTAGTCGACCGTGGGAATCCATCTCCATGGATTACATGTCGGGCCTGCCCTCTACTAAGAATGGCAATGACTGTGTTTTCGTGGTCGTTGACAGATTCTCGAAGATGGCCATTATGGCGGCATGTAAGAAGAATATCACAGCAGAAGCTACTGCTAAACTCTTCTTTGAACAAGTATGGGTGCACTTTGGGATCCCACAGTCTATCATATCAGATCGAGATAGCAGGTTCCTCAGCACATTTTGGTCCAGCCTCTGGTCAATGATGGACACAAAGCTCACCAAGTCCACAAATTTCCATCCCCAAACAGATGGCCAGACAGAGGTCGTCAACAGAATGATTGTACACATTCTGCGCATGTACAATTCAAAGCATCCACGCACATGGGACGAGAGCCTCCCCTATGTAAAACATAGTTATAATCGGGCTCTCCACAGTTCAATCGGCCATAGCCCCTTTCAGGTGGGCTTGGGATTCCAGCCACTATGTCCCATTGACGTAGCCATGCCATTTGTAGCTGCTCAGGCCAATTCAGCTCATGTCCAGTCTGAAGTTGACAAAGAAAGTAGCTTCATCGAGCGCATTCAACACATCTGCCAATAGGTTCATGATATATTGGATAGAGCCAATGCAAAGTACAAGCAACACCATGATCAACACCAGGTGCCACACAACTTCCAGGTGGGCGATAAAGTATGGCTACATTTGCAGAAGGAGCATCTCACTGGACCCCACTGCAAGCTTCGCCCGCTCCGATACTGGCCATCCACCATCACCAAGGCTATAGGGAACAATGCCTTTGAGCTCAATATTCCACCATTCCTTGTTCTGCACCCAGTCTTCAATGTGGATCGCCTTCGTCCTTACTTCCCACCTCTACTGGACACCTCGGACATTGCAGAACAACTCACGCCAACAGAGTTAAACCCAGACTGCATGGAATAGTCCACCATAGATTGTATCATGGACATGAAAATCAAGAACACTCGCCAACAGAAGATACAACTATATTAGGTTGTCAAAGCTGGCCAAATCCTGCACCAAGGAAAGTGGTTCACCAAGGACTAAGTTCAACAGAAATTCCCTCATCTCATGGAGGAACTTAACGCAATGGGGACCATTGCTTCCTAAGGGGGGAGGAATGATCCAGGTGGATATTGGTGGTCACACGCCTATTCCACTTGGGGCCCCACCATTTTCTCTTTCAGTTTTTCAATTTCGGCACAACTTACTGTTTTTAGCAGTTTTTCGGGTCCTGAACTTCCGGAGCCTTTTTGAGGCCCTAAACGACGTTTTTTGGGAAAATGGAGAGAAACATGGATCCATAGACCAATGTTGCTCATTGAAAATTTGTATTCCTTAGATAGATATTTCTAACGAGGTATGGTACGCATCAAACGGAGATCGTATGCCAAAGTTATGCCCCTAGGAAGTTGAAACACCAATTTACCCAAACGGGGCCCATAGTTTTGGCACTTCATCTCCTAGGATTAGGGTTTTGGCTGTTTAGGATTTCCCATTGTTTCTAAATAATAAATATGCCCTTGAGCCTCATTGTAACTCATTTCAGAGGCCTGTAGCTGCCACATCTCTTCTCAGAGATAGCTACCAGTGTCCTTGCTAGTTTTATTTCCATTATGTCTATAAGCAAATTTCAGTTCTTTGATATTAATGAAATGAAGTGTTATTTCTGTTGCATCTCTGTATTTATGGTTATATTTTTATTCTGTTTCGTTCCTGCATAAATCCGGATCAATGGTTTCAGAGCGGTCTCCTTTTTCTCGATCCTTCTTTGCATGTCCCCAACGAGGTCGGGGTATAAGGAGCTAGGGCTTGATCTGGTGGAACCTTTGCAAGATCAGCGTCGCAAACCTCGACGAACGCCCATGGGGGAAAAAATAAAGATGAGGGAGCAGGATATCCTATCAAAATATTGCTCGAGGAAGCCCTCAAAAAACAAAGGAACGTGATGATGGATAACGTTTCCTAGATCCTTCAACAGCTGCACACCGGCGGCGCATCTATATCCAGCAGCCACTCTGGAGGTGCGACTCCTTTTAAGGTACAAGTAAATTTTGACATTCCCATATTTGAGGGTCAAATAGCTGGAGATACCATAGATAGATGGTTGAATCTATTAGAAGGATATTTCTCTGTTCATGAATTTTCAGACTGGGAGAAGTTTATTTTTGCACTCCTCAAAGCTACCCCCTATGTTAAGGACTGGTGGGAAACCTACTGTGAGAACAAGGACCAGACAGAACCCTCTCTGTTCTCGGTCGTACCAACTTGGAATTATTTTCGAGACGCCGTCAAGGAACATTACTATCCCGTGGGGAGCTATGAGGACAAGTACATACAATGGACCACGCTACGACAACAAAGGGATCAAGATGTGCATGAGATGATGAATCTGTTCCATACCCTGCGCACAAAGTTGGGTATCAAAGATTCAAAGAAACATCTAGTGCTAAATTATCACAGCTATCTGCACAGATACATTCAGGAGGGAATGGAGTTCCTCGAAATCTCCTCGCTTGGTACGGCATACCGGTATGCTGCCAAGATTGAGCAGAAATTCAAACAGAAGAAGCGACACTTTGGATCTGCGAATCAAAAGCAAGGGAAAGGTGCTTCCAAACTGCAAAACAAAGGATAGAGCCAAGGCATGGAAGCTAAAGACAACTTGTCGAAGCCACAAGAAAATAACAACACCGCAAAGCCAAAGAAGGACACGAGAAAGTGGTGTGAGTTCCATAAGAGCTCTACTCACAACACAAGTGAGTGTCGGGCCAAGCAGTCACTAGTGGCTGATATGAGGGCTTCTAATTTATATTCATGCTCCGATTCTGAATCAGAACCTGAAAAGGGGAATGAAAAATGGAAACATATTATTGATGCGGAGCCCAATGCCACTGTTGCCACTACAAAGATCCACAAGGAGGAACCAGAAGATCCAAAGGAGGAGGAACGTCTCTTCCACTCCCAGATGTGGGTAAAGGGCTCCTCTGTATAGTTCATTGTCGACAATGGGAGCCAAAAGAACCTCATTTCAGCAGACATCGTGAAGCGGTTGGGCTTGCCAACCACAGCTCACCCACATCCATATATCATCGGGTGGCTTCACCAAGGACGATATCTCTGTGTCAGCCAGCAGTGTCGCCTTCCCTATAGCATCAAGCCCTTCACGAATGAGGTATTATGTGACGTTACTCCTATTGATGTTTCTGATGTGTTATTAGGACAACCATACTTGTGGAAGCGTCATGCTGTGTATGAGTCTCGACCTCGTGCTGTTATTGTTACTTTGGGAAATAAGTTGTACAGGATACCAGAGGTACCACCTCCTGCCGCTATCTCTTTGGTTACTGCAAAACAATGCAGTAAGCTCATTTCCCAGACCAAGAAATTTGTTTTCCTGATGATCCGCCCCCAGGGCAAGAAGAAGACTGTGGCCACGACCTCCAGACAGGGCTCCTCTACACAACAACAACAAATGGATAAGGTTGTGGAGGAGTACGGGGACATCTTCACCTCACCCACAGGGGTTCCTCTACAATGTCAGGTCAAGCACCCGATTGATCTGACCCCAGGTGCGCCGCTACCCAATGTACCGATCTATCGGTGCTCTATTATGGAGAATGATGAAATCAAGAGGAAGATTCAGGAGTTGTTGCAGAAAGGTAACATCAGACCAAGTTCATCGCCCTATGGGAGCCCGATCGTGTTGGTACAGAAGAAGGATGGGACGTGGCGACTCTGTATTGACTATCGGGCGCTGGACAAGATCACTGTCTGGAATAGGTACCTAATCCCATGGATTGATGACCTTCTGGACCAACTCAAAGGTGCAAAATATTTCATTAAGATCGACCTCAAGTCTGGGTATCACCAGGTACCAATTGAACCTTTTGATGTGTGGAAGACTGCCTTCAAAGCCAAGGAAGGCCATTTCGAATGGATGGTCATGCCTTTCGGGTTGACGAATGCTCCCACAACCTTCATGAGGATGATGGAAGACATCTTGTAGCCATTCAGCAACTCATTTGTGGTGGTGTACTTGGATGACATTCTGATCTTCATCCAAACATGGGAAGAGCATCTTCACCACATCTGACAAGTCCTCCAAACACTGCGGCAACACAAGTTGTGTGCCAATCTGGAGAAGTGCACTTTTGGCATGACCCAGGTTCAATATCTGGGATACATTATTGATGAAAGGGAGGTGAATGTGGATCTAGCCAAGATCCAAGTCATTCGGGATTGGCCAGCCCCAACCACTATAACAGAGCTTCGCAGCTTTCTGGGTCTTGCTAATTTCTACCGTAGATTCATGTTGGGATTCTCTCATATCACTTGGCCCTTGAGTCAAGTCACCAAGGGAGGAGCGAGAGCAAAATTCTTTTGGTCGGAACCTCAACATAAGGCGTTCACAAAATTGAAAAATCACCTATGTTCTGCCCCAGTGCTCACATTACCAGACTTGTAACAACCATTTGAGATCGAGACAGATGCCTCTGACTATGCTATTGGGGCAATTCTTACTCAACAGGGACATCCAGTGGTATATCACAGTGAGACATTGTCTGACACAGTTCACAAGTATCCCACTTATGACAAAGAAATGTATTCCATTGTGCAAGCTTGTCGACAATGGAAGCATTACATTTTGGGGAAGGAAACAATCATCCACACAGACCACCGGCCCCTACAGTTCATACAGACACAAGGGATGTTGCAGAATGATCGCCATTAGAAGTGGTCCACATATCTGCAACAGTTTCATTTGAACATCAAGTATAAGAAGGGTAGCACCAATAATGTTGCAGACTGCCTCAAACGACCACTGATCATGGCGCTCACCACCGTGCTCAACTCTTGTGGGCATGGGACTTCTGATTGGCTGCTTCTCTATGAGAGTGACCCATAATTTGGACACACTTACAAGGCACTCTTGGGGGGTACGCAAGTTCCAAATTTTCACCTCCAAGATGCACTTTTATGTCACCTAGGACACCTTTGTGTTCCTTCAAGAAAGCGTACCAAGATGATACGGGAAGCACACTACAGTCGAGTCGCTGGGAATTTCGCGGTCGAGAAATAAGTAGCAATACTACAGAAGTATTTATATTGGCCGAACCTTCGAAAGGATGTCAAGAAGCACATCAGATCCTGCACTGCTTGTGCCATTGCCAAACCGACCATCAAGAAGCAAGGCCTATATACTCCACTACCTACCCCTAGTCGACCTTGGGAATCCATCTCCATGGATTACATGTCCGGCCTGCCTTCTACTAAGAATGGAAATGACTGTGTTTTCGTGGTCGTTGACAGATTCTCGAAGATGGCCATTATGGTGGCCTGTAAGAAGAATATCACAGCAGAAGCCACTACTAAACTCTTCTTTGAATGAGTGTGGGTGCACTTTGGGATCCCACAGTCTATCATATTATATCGAGATAGCAGGTTCATCAGTACATTTTTTTCTAGCCTCTGGTCAATGTTGGACACAAAGCTCACCAAGTCGACAACTTTCCATCCCCAAACAGATGGCCAGAAAGAGGTCGTCAACAGAATGTTTGTACACATTTTGCGCATGTAAAATTCAAATCATCCACGCACATGGGACGAGAGCCTCCCCTATGTACAACATAGTTATAACCAGGCTCTCCACAGTTCAATTGGCCATAGCCCCTTTCAGGTGGGCTTGGGATTCCAGCCACTATGTCCCATTGACGTAGCCATGCCATTTGCAGCTGCTCTGGCCGATTCAGCTCATGCCCAGTCTGAAGTTGACAAAGCAAGTAGCTTCATCGAGCGCATTCAACACATCCGCCAACAGGTTCATGATATATTGGAAAAATCCAATGCGAAGTACAATCAACGCCATGATCAACACCGGGTGCCACACAACTTCCAGGTGGGCGACAAAATATGGCTGCATTTGCAGAAGAAGCACCTCACTGGACCCCACTATAAGCTTCGCCCACTCCAATACGGGTCGTACACCATTACCAAGGCTGTAGGGAATAATGCCTTCGAGCTCAGTATTCCACCATTCCTTGGTCTGCACCTAGTCTTCAATGTGGATCGCCTTCATCCTTACTTCCCACCTCTACTGGACACCTCAGACATTGCAGAACAACTCACACCAACAGAGTTAAACCTAGACTGCATGGAACAAGCCACCAGAGATTGTATCATGGACATGTAAATCAAGAAAACTCGCCAACAGAATATCCAACTGTATCGGGTTGTCAAAGCTGGCCAACTCCTACACCAGTGAAAGTGGTTCACCAGGGACCAAGGTCAGCATGAAATTTCCTCATCTCATGGAGGAACTTAACGGAATGGGGACCATTGCTTCCTAAGGGGGGAGGAATGATCCAGGTGGATTTTGGTGGTCGCCCACCTATTCCACTTGGGGCCCCACCATTGTCTCTTTCTGTTTTTCAATTTCGGCACAACTTATTGTTTTCAGTAGTTTTTCAGTTCCTGAACTTCTGGAGCCGTTTTGAGGCCCTAAATGACGTTTTTTGAGAAAACGGAGAGAAGCATGGGTACATGGATTGATGTTTCTCATTCAAAATTTGTAGTCCTCGAATAGATCTTTCTAAGAAGGTATGCTATGCGTCAAAGGAAGATCGTATGCCAAAGTTACGCCCTTGGGAAGTTGAAACACCAATTTACACAAACGGGGCCCATAGTTTTGGCGCTTCATCTCCTAGGGTTAGGGTTTTGGCTGTTTAGGATTTCCCATTGTTTCTGAATAATAAATAGGCCTGTAGCCACCACATCTCTTCTTAGAGTTAGCTGCCAACGCCCTAGCTAGTTTTATTCCATTCTGTCTGTAAGCAAATTTCAGTTCTTTGATATTAATGAAATGAAGTGTTATTTCTGCTGCACCTCTGTATTTATGGTTATTTTTTTATTCTTTTTTGTTCCTACATAAATCCGGATCAATGGTTTCAGAGCGGTCTGCTTTTTCTCGATCCTTCTTTGCATGTCCCCAACGAGGTCGAGGTATAAGGAGCTAGGGCTTGATCTGGTGGAACCTTTGCAAGATCAGCCTCGCAAACCTCTACGGACGCCCATGGGGGACAAAAAGAAAGATGAGGGAGCAGGAGATCCTATCAAAATATTGCTCGAAGAGGCCCTCAAAAAACAAAGGAACACGATGATGGATAACTTTGCTCAGATCCTTCAACGGCTGCCCACCGGCGGCGCATCTAAATCCAGCAGCCACTCTGGAGGCGCGACTCCTTTTAAGGTACAAGTAAATTTTGAAATTCCCATATTTGAGGGTCAAATAGACGCAGATGCCGTAGATAGATGGTTGAATCTATTAGAAGGATATTTCTCTGTTCATGACTTTTCAGACCGGAAGAAGATTATTTTTGCACTCCTCAAAGCTACCCCCCATGTTAAGGACTGGTGGGAAACCTACTGTGAGAACAAGGACCAGACAGAACCCTCTCTGTTCTCGGCCGTACCAACTTGGAATTCTTTCCGAGACGCCGTCAAGGAACAGTACTATCCCGTGGGAAGCTATGAGGACAAGTACATACAATGGACCACGCTGCGACAACAAAGGGATCAAGATGTGCATGAGCTGACGAATCTGTTCCATACCCTGCGCACAAAGTTGGGTATCAAAGATTCAGAGAAACATCTAGTGCTAAAGTATCGCAGCTATCTGCACAAATACATTCAGGAGGAAATGGAGTTCCTTGACATCTCCTCGCTTGGTACGGCATACCGGTATGCTGCCAAGATTGAGCAGAAATTCAAGCAGAAGAAGCGAGACTTTGGATGTGCGAATCAAAAGCAAGGGAAAGGTGCTTCCAAACCGCAGAACAAAGGACCGAGCCAAGGCATGGCGGCTAAAGACAACTCATCGAAGCCACAAGAAAAGAACAGCACCGCAAAGCCAAAAAAGGACACGGGAAAGTGGTGTGAGTTCCATAAGAGCTCCACTCACAACACAAGTGAGTGTCGGGCCAAGCAGTCGCTAGTGGCCGAGATGAGGGCTTCTGAGTCAGATGCATGCTCCGACTCCAAATCAAAACCTGAAAAGGGGAATGAAAAAGGGAAACAGATTATTGATGCGGAGCCCAACGCCACTGTTGCCACTACAAAGGTCCAGAAGGAGGAACCGGAAGATCCGGAGGAGGAGGAACGTCTCTTCCACTCCCAGATGTGGGTAAAGGGCTCCCCTGTACAGTTCATTGTCGACAATGGGAGCCAAAAGAACCTCATTTCAGCAGACGCCGTGAAGCGGTTGGGCTTTCCGACCACAGCTCACCCACATCCATACACCATCGGGTGGCTTCACCAAGGATGAGATCTCCGCGTCAGCCAGCAGTGCCGCCTTCCCTATAGCATCAAGCCCTTCGCGGATGAGGTATTATGTGACGTTGATCCTATTGATGTTTCTGATGTATTATTAGGACAACCATACTTGTGGAAGCGTCATGCTGTGTATGAGTCTCGACCTCGTGCTGTTATTGTTACTTTGGGAAATAAGTTGTACAGGATACCAGAGGTACCACCTCCTACCACTATCTCTTTGGTTACTGCAAAACAATGCAGTAAGCTCATTTCCCAAACCAGGAAATTCGTTTTCCTGATGATCCGCCCCCAGGGCAAGAAGAAGACTGTGGCCATGACCTCCAGACAGGGCTCCTCTGCACAACAACAAAAAATGGATAAGGTTGTGGAGGAGTACGGGGACATATTCACCTCACCCACAGGGGTTCCTCTGCACTGTCAGGTCAAGCACCCGATTGATCTGACCCCAGGTGCGCCGCTACCTAATGGACCGATCTATCGGCGCTATGTTCTGGAGAATGATGAAATCAAGAGGCAGATTCAGGAGCTGTTGCAGAAAGGTCACATCAGACCAAGTTCATCGCCCTGTGGGAGCCCGATCATGTTGGTACAGAAGAAGGATGGGACGTGGAGACTCTATATTGACTATCGGGCGCTGAACAAGATCACTGTCCGGAATAGGTACCCAATCCCATGGATTCATGACCTTCTGGACCAACTCCAAGGTGCAAAATATTTCAGTAAGATCGACCTAAAGTCTGGGTATCACCAGGTACCAATTGAACCCTCTGATGTGTGGAAGACTGCCTTCAAAGCTAAGGAAGGCCTTTTTGAATGGCTGGTCATGCCTTTCGGGTTGACGAATGCTCCCGCAACCTTCATGAGGATGATGGACGACATCTTGCGGCCATTCACTAACTCATTCGTAGTGGTGTACTTGGATGACATTCTGATCTTCAGCAAGACTTGGGAAGAGCACCTTCATCACATCCGACAAGTCCTCCAAACACTGCGGCAACACAAGTTGTGTGCCAATTTGGGGAAGTGCACGTTTGGCATGACCCAGGTTCAATATCTGGGATACATTATTGATGAAAGGGGGGTGCATGTGGATCCGGCCAAGATCCAAGTCATTCGGGATTGGCCAGCCCCGACTACTATAACAGAGCTTCGTAGCTTTCTGGGTCTTGCTAATTTCTACCGTAGATTCGTGTTGGGATTCTCTCATATCACTTGGCCCTTGAGTCAAGTCACCAAAGGAGGAGCGAGAGCAAAATTATTTTGGTCGGAACCTCAACAGAAGGCGTTCAAAGAATTGAAAAATCGCCTATGTTCTACCCCAGTGCTCACCTTACCAGACTTGCAGCAGCCGTTTGAGATCGAGACAGATGCCTCTGACTATGCTATTGGGGCAGTTCTTACTCAACAGGGACATCCAATGGCATATCATAGTGAGACATTGTCTGAGACAGTTCGCAAGTATCCCACCTATGACAAAGAAATGTATTCCATTGTGCAAGCCTGTCGACAATGGAAGCATTACATTTTAGGGAAGGAAACAATCATCCACACAGACCACCGGCCCCTGCAGTTCATACAGACACAAGGGAAGTTGCAGAATGATCGCCATCAGAAGTGGTCCACATATCTGCAACAGTTTCATGTGAACATCAAGTACAAGAAGGGTAGCACCAATAATGTTGCAGACTACCTCAGCCGACCACCGATCGTGGCGCTCACCACCATGCTCAACTCTTGTGGGCACGAGACTTCTGATTGGCCGCTTCTCTATGAGAGTGACCCAGAATTCAGCCACACTTACAAGGCACTCTTGGGGGGTACGCAAGTTCCAAATTTTCACCTCCAAGATGCAATTTTATGTCACCTGGGACACATTTGTGTTCCTTCAAGCGAGCGTGCCAAGATGATATGGGAAGCACACTACAGTCGCGTCGCTGGGCATTTCGGGGTTGAGAAAACAGTAGAAATACTACAGAAGTATTTTTATTGGTCGAACCTTCGAAAGGATGTCAAGAAGCACATCAGATCCTGCACTGCTTGTGCCATTGCCAAACCGACCATCAAGAAGCAAGGCCTATATACTCCACTACCTACCCCTAGTCGACCTTGGGAATCCATCTCCATGGATTACATGTCAGGCCTACCTTCTACTAAGAATGGAAATGACTGTGTTTTCGTGGTTGTTGACATATTCTCGAAGATGGCCATTATGGCAGCCTGTAAGAAGAATATCACAGCAGAAGCCACTGCTAAACTCTTCTTTGAACGAGTGTGGGTGCACTTTGGGATCCCACAGTCTATCATATCAGATCGAGATAGCAGGTTCCTTGGCACATTTTGGTCCAGCCTCTGGTCAATGTTGGACACAAAGCTCACCAAGTCCACAGCTTTCCATCCCCAAACAGATGGCCAGACAGAGGTCGTCAACAGAATGATTGTACACATTCTGCGCATTTACAATTCAAAGCATCCACGCACATGGGACGAGAGCCTCCCCTATGTACAACATAGTTATAATCGGGCTCTCCACAGTTTAATTGGCCATAGCCCCTTTCAGGTGGGCTTGGGATTCCAGCCACTATTTCCATTGATGTAGCCATGCCATTTGCAACTTCTCCAGCCGATTCAGCTCATGTCCAGTCTAAAGTTGACAAAGAAAGTAGCTTCATTAAGTGCATTCAACACATCCGCCAACAGGTTCATGATATATTGGATAGAGCCAATGCGAAGTACAAGCAACACCATGATCAACACCGGGTGCCACACAACTTCCAGGTGGGTGACAAAGTATGGCTACATTTGCAGAAGGAGCGCCTCACTGGACCCCACTGCAAGCTTTGCCCGCACCGATACGGTCCGTACACCATCACCAAGGCTGTAGGGAACAATGCCTTCGAGCTCAGTATTCCACCATTCCTTGGTCTGCACCCAGTCTTTTATGTGGATCGCCTTCGTCCTTACTTCCCACCTCTACTGGTCAGCTCGGACATTGCAGAACAAATCACACCAACAGAGTTAAACCCAGACTGCATGGAATAGGCCACCACAGATTGTATCATGGACATGAAAATCAAGAACACTCGCCAACAGAAGATCCAACTGTATCGGGTTGTCAAAGCTAGCCAACTCCTGCACCAAGGAAAGTGGTTCACTAGGGACCAAGTTCAACAGAACTTTCCTCATCTCATGGAGGAACTTAACGCAATGGGGACCATTGCTTCCTAAGGGGGGAGAAATGATCCAGGTGGATATTGGTGGTCACCCGCCTATTCCACTTGGGGACCCACCATTGTCTCTTTTATTTTTTTAATTTCGGCACAACTTACAGTTTTTAGCAGTTTTTCGGGTCTTGAACTTCCGGACCCATTTTGAGGCCCTAAACGACGTTTTTTGGGAAAACGGAGAGAAACATGGGTCCATAGACCAATGTTTTTCATTCAAAATTTTTAGTCCTTGGATAGATATTTCTGACGAGGTATGGTACGCGTCAAACGGAGATCGTATGCCAAAGTTACGCCCCTGGGAAGTTGAAACACCAATTTACCCAAACGGGGCCCATAGTTTTGGCGATTCATCTCCTAGGGTTAGGGTTTTGGCTGTTTAGGATTTCCCATTGTTTCTAAATAATAAATAGGCCCTCAAGCCTCATTTTAACTCAGTTCAGAGGCATGTAGCTGCCACATCTCTTCTCATAGATAGCTACCAGTGCCCTAGCTAGTTTTATTTCCATTTTGTCTGTAAGAAAATTTTAGTTCTTTGATATTAATGAAATGAAGTGTTATTTCTGCTGCATCTCTATATTTATGGTTATATGTTTATTCTGTTGCATTCCTACATAAATCTGAATCAGTGGTTTCAGAGCGGTCTGCTTTTTCTCGATCCTTCTTTGCATGTCCCCAACGAGGTCGGGGTATAAGGAGCTAGGGCTTCATCTGGTGGAACCTTTGCAAGATCAGCCTCGCAAACCTCAACAGACGCCCATGGGGGACGAAAAGAAAGATGAGGGAGCAGGAGATCCTATCAAAATATTGCTCGAGGAGGCACTTGAAAAACAAAGGAACGCAATGATGGATAACTTTGCTCAGATCCTTCAACGGCTGCCCACCGACGGTGCATCTACATCCAGCAGCCACTCTAGAGGCGCGACTCCTTTTAAGGTACAAGTAAATTTTGACATTCCCATATTTGAGGGTCAAATAGATGCAGATGCCGTAGATAGATGGTTGAATCTATTAGAAGGATATTTCTCTGTTCATGACTTTTCAGACCGGGAGAATATTATTTTTGCACTCCTAAAAGCTACCCCCCATGTTAAGAACTAGTGGGAAACCTACTGTAAGAACAAGGACCAGATAAAACCCTCTCTATTCTCAGCTATACCAACTTGGAATTATTTCCGAGACACCTTCAAGGAACAGTACTATCCCATGGGGAGCTATGAGGACAAGTACATACAATGGACCACGCTGCGACAACAAAGGGATCAAGATGTGCATGAGCTGATGAATCTGTTCCATACCCTATGCACAAAGTTGGGTATCAAAGATTCAGAGAAACATCTGGCGCTAAAGTATCGTAGCTGTCTGCACAGATACATTCAGGAGGAAATAGAGTTCCTCGACATCTCCTCGCTTGGTACGACATACCGGTATGCTGCCAAGATTGAGCAGAAATTCAAACAGAAGAAGCAAGACTTTGAATTTGTGAATCAAAAGCAAGGGAAAGGTGCTTCCAAACTACAGAACGAAGGATAGAGCCAAGGCATGGCGGTTAAAGACAACCCGTCGAAGCTGCAAGAAAAGAACAACACCGCAAGCCAAAGAAGGACACGAGAAAGTGGTGTGAGTTCCATAAGAGCTCTACTCACAACACAAGTGAGTGTCGGGCCAAGCAGTTGCTAGTGGATGAGATGAGGGATTCTGAGTCAGATGCATGCTCCGAATCTAAATCAGAACCTGAAAAAGGGAATGAAAAAGGGAAACAGATTATTGATGCGGAGCCCAACGCCACTGTTGGCACTACAAAGATCCAGAAGGAGGAACCGGAAGATCCAGAGGAGAAGGAACGTCTCTTCCACTCCCAGATCTGGGTAAAGGGCTCCCCTGTACAGTTCATTGTCGAAAATAGGAGCCAAAAGAACCTCATTTCAGCAGACGATGTGAAGCAGTTGGGCTTGCCGACCACAACTCACCCACATCCATACACCATCGGGTGGCTTCACCAAGGACGAGATCTCTGCGTCAACCAGTAGTGTTGCCTTCCCTATAGCATCAAGCCCTTCACGGATGAGGTATTATGTGACGTTTCTCCTATTGATGTTTCTAATGTGTTATTAGGACAACCATACTTGTGGAAGCGTCATGCTGTGTATGAGTCTCGACCTCGTGCTGTTATTGTTACTTTGGGAAATAAGTTGTACAGGATACCAGAGGTACCACATCCTGCCGCTATCTCTTTGGTTACTGCAAAACAATGCAGTAAGCTCATTTCCCAAATCGTTTTCCTGATGATCCACCCCCAGGGCAGGAAGAATATTGTGGCCACGACCTCCAGACAGGGCTCCTCTGCACGACAACAACAAATGGATAAGGTTGTGGAGGAGTACAGGGACATATTCACCTCACCCACAGGGGCTCCTCTGCACTGTCAGGTCAAGCACCCAATTGATCTAACCCTAGGTTCCCCGCTACCCAATGGACCGATCTATCGGTGCTATGTTCTGGAGAATGATGAAATCAAGAGGTAGATTCAGGAGCTGTTGCAAAAAGTTCACATCAAACCAATTTCATCGCCCTGTGGGAGCCCGATCGTGTTGGTACAAAAGAAGGATGGGACGTGGAGACTCTGTATTGACTATCGGGCACTAAACAAGATCACTGTCTGGAATAGGTACCCAATCCCATGGATTGATGACCTTTTGGACCAACTCAAAGGTGCAAAATATTTCAGCAAGATCGACCTCAAGTCCGGGTATCACCAGGTACCAATTGAACCCTCTGATGTGTGGAAGACTGCCTTCAAAGCCAAGGAAGGCCTTTTCGAATGGTTGGTCATGCCTTTCGGGTTGAAAAATGCTCCCGCAACCTTCATGAGGATGATGGACAACATCTTTCGGCCATTCACCAACTCATTTGTAGTGGTGTACTTGGATGACATTCTGATCTTTAGCCAGACTTGAGAAGAGCACCTTCACCACATCCGACAAGTCCTCCAAAAACTACGTCAACACAAGTTGTGTGCCAATTTGGAGAAGTGCACGTTTGGGATGACCCAGGTTCAATATCTGGCATACATTATTGATGAGAGGGGGGTGCATGTGGATCTAGCCAATATCCAAGTCATTCGGGATTAGCCAGCCCCAACCACTATAACAGAGCTTCACAACTTTCTGGGTCTTGCTAATTTCTACCGTAGATTCGTGTTAGGATTCTCTCATATCACTTGGCCCTTGAGTCAAGTCACCAAGGGAGGAGCGAGAGCGAAATTCTTTTGGTCGGAACCTCAACAGAAGGTGTTCACAGAATTGAAAAATCGCTTATGTTCTACCCAGTGCTCACATTACCAGACTTGCAACAGCCATTTGAGATCGAGACAGATGCCTCTGACTATGTTATTGGGGCAGTTCTTACTCAATAGGGACATCCAGTGGCATATCACAGTGAGACATTGTCTGACACAGTTCACAAGTATCCCAGTTATGACAAATAAATGTATTCCATTGTCCAATATTGTCGACAATGGAAGCATTACATTTTGGGGAAGGAAACAATCATCTACACAGACCATTGGCCCCTGTAGTTCATACAAACACAAGGGAAGTTGCAGAATGATCGGCATCAGAAGTGGTCCACATATCTGCAACAGTTTCATTTGAACATCAAGTACAAGAAGGGTAGCACCAATAATGTTGGAGATTGCCTCAGTCGACCACCGATCGTGGCGCTCACCGCCGTGCTCAACTCTTCTGGGCACGAGACTTCTGATTGGCTGCTTCTCTATGAGAGTGACCCATAATTCAGCCACACTTACAAGGCACTCTTAGGGGGTAAGCAAGTTCCAAATTTTCACCTCCAAGATGCACTTTTATGTCACCTAGGACACCTTTGTGTTCCTTCAAGCGAGCGTGCCAAGATGATATGGGAAGCACACTACAGTCGAGTCGCTAGGCATTTCGGGGTCGAGAAAACAGTAGCAATACTGCAAAATTATTTCTATTGGCCGAACCTTCGAAAGGATGTCGAGAAGCACATCAAATCCTGCACTGCTTGTGCCATTGCCAAACTGAAAATCAAGAAGCAAGGCCTATATACTCCACTACCTACCCCTAGTCGACCTTGGGAATCCATCTCCATGGATTACATGTCCGGCCTGCCTTCTGCTAAGAATGGAAATGAATGTGTTTTTGTGGTCGTTGACAGATTCTCGAAGATGGCCATTATGGCGGCCTGTAAGAAGAATATCACAGCAGAAGCCACTGCTAAACTCTTCTTTGAACGAGTGTGGGTGCACTTTCAGATCCCACAGTCTATCATATGAGATCGAGATAGCAGGTTCCTTAGCACATTTTGGTCCAGCCTCTGGTCAATGTTGGACACAAAGCTCACCAATTCCACAGCTTTCAATCCCCAAACAGATGGCCAAACAGAGGTCGTCAACAGAATGATTGTACACATTTTGCGCATGTAAAATTCAAAGCATCCACGCACATGGGACGAGAGCCTCCCCTATGTAAAAAATAGTTATAACCGGCCTCTCCACAGTTCAATTGGCGATAGCCCCTTTCAGGTGGGCTTGCGATTCCATCCACTATGTCCCATTGACGTAACCATGCCATTTGCAGTTGCTCCGGCCGATTCAGATCATGTCCAGTCTGAAGTTGACAAAGCAAGTAGCTTCATCGAGTGCATTCAACACATCCGCCAACAGGTTCATGATATATTGGACAGAGCCAATGCAAAGTACAAGCAACGCCATGATCAACATCGGGTGCCACACAACTTCCAGATGGGCGACAAAGTATGGCTACATTTGCAGAAGGAGCGCCTCACTGGACCCCACCATAAGCTTCGCCCGCTCTGATACGGGCCATACACCATCACCAAGGCTATACGAAACAATGCCTTCGAGCTCAGTATTCCACCATTCCTTGGTCTGCACCTAGTCTTCAATGTGGATCACCTTCGTCCTTACTTCCCACCTCTACTGGACACCTCAGACATTGCAGAACACTCACACCAACAGAGTTAAACCCAGACTGCATGGAACAGGCCACCACAGATTGTATCATGGACATGCAAATCAAGAACACTCGCCAACAGAAGATCCAACTGTATCGGGTTGTCAAAGCTGGCCAACTCCTGCACCAAGGAAAGTGGTTCACCAAGGACCAAGTTTAGCAGAAATTTCCTTATCTCATGGAGGAAATTAATGCAATGGGGACCATTGCTTCCTAAGGGGGGAGGAATGATCCAGGTAGATATTGGTGGTCACCTGCCTATTCCACTTGGGGCCCCACCATTTTCTCTTTCATTTTTTCAATTTCGGCACAACTTATTGTTTTTAGCAGTTTTTCGGGTCCTGAACTTCCGGAGCCGTTTTGAGGCCCTAAACGACATTTTTTGGGAAACCGGAGAGGAACATGGGTCCATGGATTGATGTTTCTCATTCAAAAATTTTAGTTCTCGGATAGATCTTTCTAACGAGGTATGGTACGCATCAAACGAAGATTGTATGCCAAAGTTACACCCCTGGGAAGTTGAAACACCAATTTACCCAAACGGGGCCCATAATTTTGGTGCTTCATCTCCTAGGGTTAGGGTTTTGGATGTCTATGATTTCCCATTGCTTCTAAATAATAAATGGGCCCTTGAGCCTCATTGTAACTCAGTTCAGAAGCTTGTAGCTGCCACATCTCCTCTCAGAGATAGCTACCAGCGCCCTAGCTAGTTTTATTTTCATTCTGTCTGTAAGCAAATTTCAGTTCTTTGATATTAATGAAATGAAGTGTTATTTCCGCTGCATCTCTGTATTTATGGTTATATATTTATTTTTTTGCATTCCTGCATAAATATGGATTAGTGGTTTCAGAGCGGTCTGCTTTTTCTCAATCCTTCTTTGCATGTCCCCAACGAGGTCGGGGTATAAGGAGCTATGGCTTGATCTGGTGGAACCTAATTTGCAAGATCAGCCTCGCAAACCTCGACAGACGCCCATGGGGGACAAAAAGAAAGATGAGGGAGGAGGAGATCCTATCAAAATATTGCTCGAGGAGGCCCTCAAAAAACAAAGGAACGCGATGATGGATAAATTTGCTCAGATCCTTCAACGGTTTCCCATCGGCGGCGCATCTACATCCAGTAGCCACTCTGGAGGCGCAACTCCTTTTAAGGTACAAGTAAATTTTTACATTCCCATATTTGAGGGTCAAATAGACGCAGATGCTGTAGATAGATGGTTGAATCTATTAGAACGATATTTCTCTGTTCATGACATTTCAGACCGAGGGAAGATTATTTTTGCACTCCTGAAAGCTACCCCCCATGTTAAGTACTGGTGGGAAACCTACTGTGAGAACAAGGACCAGACAGAACCTTTTCTATTCTCGACCGTACCAACTTGGAATTATTTTCGAGACGTTGCCAAGGAACAGTTTTATCCCATGGGGAGCTATGAGGACAAGTACATTCAATGGACCACGCTGCGACAACAAAGGGATCAAGATGTGCATGAGCTGACGAATCTGTTCCATACCCTGCACACAAATTTGGGTATCAAATATTCAGACAAACATCTGGTGCTAAAGTATCGCAGCTATCTACACATATATATTCAGGAGGAAATGGAGTTCCTCGACATCTCCTCGCTTGGTACGACATACCGGTACGCTGCCAAGATTGAGCATAAATTCAAACAGAAGAAACGAGACTTTCGATCTGCGAATCAAAAGCAAGGGAAAGGTGCTTACAAACCGCAGAACAAAGGACAGAGCCAAGGCATGGTGGCTAAATACAACCCGTTGAAGCCACAAGAAAAGAACAGCACCGCAAAGCCAAAGAAGGACACGGGAAATTGGTGTGAGTTCCATAAGAGCTCTACTCACAACACAAGTGAGTGTCGGGCCAAGCAGTCGCTAGTGGCTGAGATGAGGGATTCTGAGTCAGATGCATGCTCCGACTCTGAATCATAACCTAAAAATGGGAATGAAAAAGGGAAACATATTATTGATGCGGAGCCTAACACCACTGTTGCCACTACAAATATCCAGAAGGAGGAACTGGAAGATCCAGAGGAGGAGGAACGTCTCTTCCACTCCAAAATGTGGGTAAAGGGATCCCCTGTACAATTCATTGTCAACAATGGGAGCCAAAAGAACCTCATTTCAGCAGACGCCATGAAGCGGTTGGGCTTGCTGACCACAGCTCACCCACATCCATACACCATCGAGTGGCTTCACCAAGGATGAGATCTTCACGTCAGCCAGTAGTGTCACCTTCCCTATAGCATCAAGCCCTTCACGGATGAGGTATTATGTGACGTTGCTCCTATTAATGTTTCTGATGTGTTATTAGGACAACCATACTTGTGGAAGCGTCATGCTATGTATGAGTCTCAACCTCGTGCTGTTATTGTTACTTTGGGAAATAAGTTGTACATGATACTAGAGGTACCACCTCCTGCCGCTATCTCTTTGGTTACTGCAAAACAATGCAGTAAGCTCATTTCCCAAACCAAGAAATTCGTTTTCCTGATGATCCGCCCCTAGGGAAAGAAGAATACTGTGGCCATGACCTCCATACAGGGCTCCTCTGCACGACAACAACAAATGGATAATGTTGTGGAGGAGTACGGGGACATCTTCACCTCACCCACAGGAGTTGCTCTACACTGTCAGGTCAAGCACCCGATTGATCTTACCCCAGGTGCGCCGCTATCCAATGGACCAATCTATCATTGCTCTTTTCTGGAGAATGATGAAATCAAGAGGCAGATTCAGGAGTTGTTGCAGAAATGTCACATCAGAGCAAGTTCATCGCCCTGTGGGAGCCCAATCGTGTTGGCATAGAAGAAGGATGGGACGTGGAGACTCTGTATTGACTATCGGGTGTTGAACAAGATCACTGTCCAGAATAGGTACCCAATCCCATAGATTGATGACCTTCTGGACCAACTCAAAGGTGAAAAATATTTCAGCAATATCGACCTCAAGTCTGGGTATGACCAAGTACCAATTGAACCCTATGATGTGTGGAAGACTACCTTCAAATCCAAGGAACGCCTTTTCGAATGGCTGGTCATGCCTTTCGGGTTGACGAATGCTCCCACAACCTTCATGAGGATGATGGACGACATCTTGCAGCCATTCACCAACTCATTAGTAGTGGTGTACTTAGATGAAATTCTGATCTTCAGCCAGACTTGGGAAGAGCACCTTCACCACATCCAACAAGTCCTCCAAACACTGCGGCAACACAAGTTGTGTGCCAATTTGGAGAAGTACACGTTTGGCATGACCTAGGTTCAATATATGGGATACATTATTGATGAAAGGGGGGTGCATGTGAATCCAACCAAGATCCAAGTCATTCGGGATTGGCCAGCCCCAACCACTATAACAGAGCTTCGCAGATTTCTGGGTCTTGCTAATTTCTACCGTAGATTCGTGTTGGGATTCTCTCATATCACTTGGCCCTTGAGTCAAGTCACCAAAAGGGAGGACGAGAGAAAATTTCTTTTAATTCGTAACACTCAATAGAAGGCATTCAGGTGAAAAAATCGCTTTATCATTACACTTGGGTGCTCACATTACCATACTTGCAACAACCATTTGAGATCAAGAAAGATGCCTCTGACTATGCTATTGGGGCAGTTCTTACTCAATAGGGACATCCAGTGGCATATCACAGTCAGACCTTGTCTGACACAGTTCGCAAGTATCCCACTTATGACAAAGAAATGTATTCCATTGTGAAAGCTTGTCGACAATGGAAGCATTACATTTTGGGGAAGGAAACAATCATCCACACAAACCACCGGCCCTTGTAGTTCATACAGACACAAGGGAAGTTGCAGAATGATCGCCATCAGAAGTGGTCCACATATCTACAATAGTTTCATTTGAACATCAAGTACAAGAAGGGTAGCACCAATCATGTTCTGAGACTGGCTCAGCTGACCATAGATGCGTGGTGCTCACCACCAGTGCTCAACTAAAGTGGGCACGACCGTTACGGTGTTTGCTTCTCTAAGCAGTGACCCAGAATTCGGCCACACTTACAAGGCACTCTTGGGGGGTATGCAAGTTTCAAATTTTCACCTCCAAGATGCACTTTTATGTCACCTAGGACACCTTTGTGTTCCTTCAAGCGAGCGTGCCAAGATGATATGGGAAGCACACTACAGTCGAGTCGTTGGGCATTTCGAGGTTGAGAAAACAGTGGCAGTACTGCAAAAGTATTTCTATTGGCTGAACCTTCGGAAGGATGTCGAGAAGCACATCAGATCCTGCATTGCTTGTGCCAATGCCAAACCAACCATCAAGAAACAAGGCCTATATACTCCGCTACCTACCCCTATTTGACCTTGGGAATCCATCTCCATGGATTACATGTCGGGCCTGCCTTCTACTAAGCATGGAAATGACTGTGTTTTCATGGTCATCGACAGATTCTCAAAGATGGCCATTATGGCGGCCTGTAAGAAGAATATCACAGCAGAAGCCACTGCTAAACTCTTCTTTGAACGAGTGTGGGTGCACTTTGGGATCCCATTGTCTATCATATCAGATCGAGATAGCAGGTTCCTCAACACATTTTGGTCCAGCCTCTGGTCAATGTTGGACACAAAGCTCACCAAGTCGACAGCTTTCCAGCCCCAAACAGATGGCCAGAGAGAGGTTGTCAACAGAATGATTGTACACATTCTGCGCATGTACAATTCAAAGCATCCACGTACATGGGACGAGAGCCTCCCCTATGTAAAACATAGTTATAACCGGGCTCTCCACAGTTCAATTGGCCATAGCCCCTTTCAGGTGGGCTTGGGATTCCAGCCACTATGTCCCATTGACGTAGCCATGCCATTTGCAGCTGCTCCGGCTGATTCAGCTCATGTTCAGTCTAAATTTGACAAAGCAAGTAGCTTCATCGAGCGCATTCAACACATCCGCCAACAGGTTCATGATATATTGGACAGAGCCAATGCGAAGTACAAGCAACGCCATGATCAAGACCGGGTGCCACACAACTTCCAGGTGGGCGACAAAGTATGGCTACATTTGCAGAAGGTGCGCCTCACTGGACCCCACCGCAAGCTTCACCCGCTCTGATACGGGCCATACACCATCACCAAGGCTGTAGGGAACAATTCCTTCGAGCTCAGTATTCCACCATTCCTTGGTCTGCACCGAATCTTCAATGTGGATCGCCTTTGTCCTTACTTCCCACCTCTACTAGACAACTCACACCAACAGAGTTCAACCCAGACTGCATGGAACAGGCCACCACAGATTGTATCATGGACATACAAATCAATAACATTCGCCAATAGAATATCCAACTGTATCGGGTTGTCAAAGCTGGCCAACTCCTGCACCAAGGAAAGTGGTTCACCAGGGACCAAGTTCAGCAAAAATTTCCTCATCTCATGGAGAAACTTAACGCAATGGGGACCATTGCTTCCTAAGGGGGGAGGAATGATCTAGGTGGATATTTGTGGTCACCCACCTATTCCACTTAGGGCCCCACCATTGTCTCTTTTAGTTTTTCTATTTCGTCACAACTTACTATTTTTAGCAGTTTTTTGGGTCCTGAACTTTCGAAGCCATTTTGAGGCCCTAAACGACGTTTTTTTTGGGAAAATGGAGAGCAACATGGGTCCATGGACCGATGTTTCTCGTTCAAAATTTGTATTCCTCATATAGATCTTTCTAACGAGGTATGGTACGTGTCAAACGGAGATCGTATGCCAAAGTTACGCCCCTGGGAAGTTGAAACACCAATTTACACAATCTGGGCCCATAGTTTTGGCGCTTCATCTCCTAGGGTTAGGGTTTTGGCTATTTAGGATTTCCCATTATTTCTAAATAATAAATAAGTATAAGGCCTCATTGTGCTTTTCGGTTCGAAATTTTGTGGCTGCCACATATCTTCTCAAAGATAGCTACGGCGCCCTAACTAGTTTATTTCCATTCTATACGTAAGCAAATTTAAGTTCTTTGATATTAATGAAATGAAGTGTTATTTCCATTGCATCTCTGTATTTATGGTTATATTTTTATTATGTTACGTTCCTGCATAAATCCAGACCACGAGAAAAAAGGAATATTATAGTAACCCTATAACTAATGTATTTTTCATCTACTGCAGTATCTAGAACATTGGAGCAATTCCTGATGTTGCATTGGAAGAATGGCAGTAAAGAGATCATGAATTATATTCCATAAGACACATGAATGTTTGATCTGATTAATGGATTTGAACGAAGGTAAGAAACTATCCTATCTTTGATGATGTTATTCTTGTAGATATTTTTGTATGTGATATTGAACTTACTATTGAAAAAGAGAAAATATTTACCCTAATGTATGTTGAACTAAAAGCTACTTTGGCTCAATGGTGGGTTACCCATAGCAACAAGCTTTCATCTTGGGAAATGGTAAAGTATGCTCTTTTATGTAGGTTTATTGAGCTAAAAAAGGGAGTCCATATAATTCCTTTGTATCAAGGTCATATTATTCCTGAGAAACATGTCCAGTGTTATGTCACAGTATGGAAAAGGAACAAGCTACCTGCTAAATTATGGTTACATCAATTTATTCATACTTTAGGAGCTATCCCTAAGGCTTGGTTTTTTAAGCAAGAAATGAAAATACAAACCTCCTACAAGGATGTATTGATCTCTCAGTTATATGATGATTTCAACTTTATAATGAAGATTCATGTATTAAAGGAACTTTGAAGGTGGTAAAGTGAGTTTTGTTTCCTAATGGAAAGCCCCTTTTAGAATTCCTTAAAGATAGAGGTTTTGGTAAACAAGATGATTAAGGTTTTTAGATGGATGTTGCTTGCAGAAAAATTGATAAGGAGACAAATGTTGAATATTAATTGGAGGGTCTAATACAACTCCCTTTTAAATATTCTGGAGCAGAACAAAGCCTTAAAGATGACCCTCCACAAGACACTCCTCATCTACAATCCCTGAAGTTGTAGAAGTTCAATATCAGTTCTGATGAGAATCCTAACTTGACATCCATAAGAGACTATTTGGATGAGTAGACAACCAAGGAAATATTTGATCTAAAAAATTAGTATGAGGACTTATTTCTTGCATCTATTTCAGATTTGAAGGG
Organism: Pinus albicaulis; assembly: GCA_034641835.2. Lineage (NCBI taxonomy): Eukaryota > Viridiplantae > Streptophyta > Pinopsida > Pinales > Pinaceae > Pinus > Pinus albicaulis. The sequence continues at coordinate 1,045,008,969 of CM076582.1, read as the reverse complement.
TATCAGAAGTGATTTATGGGAAATGAAAATAGTTTTGAAGCCAGATGCATGTTAAGTAAAGCATCATCCATATATGCTAAACCACATAGCCAAGGAGAAATTAAACACAGATATTGAAAATATGATAGCAATAAGACTTATCTTGCCTATAGATGAATTTGAGTGGATAAGTCCCATAGTCATTCCTGGATGAGAAATATTCTATGGAGATCATATTTTTCTTATGATTATTGTATCTTAAACAGTGCATGTGTTAATGACCCCTTTCATACTTCATTCGGTGATGAGGTCCTAGATAATGTTGTAGGACTGAAATAGTATTCATTTATAGATGGTTTCTCAAGTTATCATTAGGTCTGAATTGTGGAAGAAGATAAGAATAATACCACCTTTACTAATGAATGAGGGTCCTACACATATCACGTGATTCCATTTGGATAAATAATGCTCCAAAATTATTTTCCATAATTGTTATTGCAAATTTCTGGGAGTACATTCATAAATTTATAGAATTCTATTGGGATTATTGGATTTCTTACAATTTTTTGAAGAAGAACTCAGTTTTTCGCAAGGTGATGTTTGATTGATGTAGACAAATGCAAAATTCTCTTAATCTAAATAAGTGTATCTTTTTTGTACCATTTCAAAATTTATTAGGGCGTGTTGCTTGTAAGGATGGTGTCTTATTTATCCAACTAAAGTTTCTATAATCCCTAATATGCCTCCTCTGAGAATTATTAAACAACTTAGATCCGCGTTGGGGCATACATGTTATTATCTCAAGTCCATACACAACTATGCTTCTATCACTGCTCCACTTGAGAGACTTATGAAGAGGTTTAAGTTGTTTGTATGGAATTTTCATTGTGATTCTAAAAGATAAGTTATCAAGTTAGTTATACAAATTAGGTCTTGAAAGTATTCTGCGGAGATGTTTTTTCAACCATGAAAGAGATGATTTTCTATGGGAGTGTCATAATGGAGTTGTAAGAGGACACGTTGGAGGAAAAGCTACCACTCGTATGAGATGTTGGAGGAAAATCTATCACTTGTAAGGTATTGAAAGGATGCTTGTGGTGGCCAACTATTTTCAAGGATGCTAAGGAATTTTCCAAAAAATGTGATGTCTATTATAGGTTTGGAAGACCTTTGCACCGAGATAAGCTTCCCTTACATCTAGTTCAAGCATTACAAGCTTTTAAAAATTGGGCTTTCGAATTTATTAGACCCATCAACCATCTTATGTGACATTCGAAAGACAAATATATTACTACCACAATTGACCACCTTACAAGGTGGGAATAGGTTTCTCTAGTGAAATATTGTACCATCAATACCAAATATTGGTTCATTTTTTATAATATCATTACTAGGTTTAGCTTTCTGAGAAGTTTAGCCATTGATCAAGGAGATCATTTTAGAAATGATACTGTTGAAACCATAACTTATGGGTTCCTTATTCAACATCATAAGAGTAGTACCTACCATCCTCAAGCTAATGGAATAATGGAAGCATTCAAAAAATTAAAGAGAAGGGTATAACCAAAACAATTTTTGCAAATAGAGAATATTGGGATGATAGAGTTCCTACAACATTTTGGGCTTATAGAATCACTACTAATAAGTTTCACAAGTATACTCCATTTCAGTTGAAATATGGGAAAGAAGTCATGGTCTGTGGAATTTCTCATTCCCAACTTATACATTTCACAAGCTACCAATATGAAAAATGATTATTTAGATGTGGGGTGACTCCAAGAACTATGGGAATTGAATGAATAGATATTTCTAGAAAATAAATGTCAAATTGTGGAAAAGAAAAGGCAGAAGGAATGGGATGATCGCCACATTATAAATAAGTCTTTCTCTATTGGAGATAAAGTTCTTATATATGACATAATGTACCTAAAACATCCAGGAAAAATCCAAATGCATTGGTTGGGGTTATTTATAATTGTGGATATCAAATATTCAGGAGTTGTCAAACTTGCACAAATTAATGGTACTTTGTGGCCTATTTGGGAGAATTATACTCGCTTGAAACCCTACTATGGTCCTTAATACATATATTTTTTATTTCTTTCTATTAAAGAGCATAGGCTAGGTTTTAGGTTAGGATTCAGTTAATATTTTTGGTCCTATTATTTTATTTTTGGTCCTTTTTCTGCGCAAGTGGTTTCTTATTTTTCTGTTACGTTATACTGCAACTGATTGTGGTCGGTGAGGTATACTCTATGTTATTTAGTTATCAATGTGAGTCTTTTAGATTATGATTATTTTCCATCAAGTTATCCCTTTTATAACAATCAAATATTTTGAGTTGGTAGTCACCTTTTAGTTTTCTTCCATTGGATTATTTCCTTTTAGGAGTTTGTATTGTTTTTCGTTCATTGATATGACGTTCTGGGACATGGGTCTCCATTGTAATAAATATTCCAAATCAAGGTTGGATTTGGGAATTTTTTTTCATGGCTACCTTATTCAATGCTTGATTTGGAAATTAGTTATCAGGATTTGATATGAATTTATATAAGTATCAAGCGTGAATTCCATATCATTCATTTTATTTCAAGTTATTTCTTGATTCTTTGCTCTCGAGTATAATTCTAAGTCTTTAGGTTCCCATTTCCACCATCATCCTACTATTCACCAACTCTATTTCCATAAGAGTCTCAATATGGTTCATTTTCTCACATTTTCCATTCCATATGAATTAGTAAATCTCGCGTCTATCCTCTTGAAGACCTATAGGGAAAATATGAAAAGTCTATTCAGGTTTATAACGACTTCACTAATGGTGACCTCTTTCTAGATCTAAAGCCTAAGGTATATATTTATTTCACACCAAAGATGTTCGTAAATGTTTCCCCACACCTAAAAATCTCATTCAAGGTGTTGTATGAGTGTACCCTCCCCATGGTTTTGGAGTTACTAGTGTTCCAGAATATGAGATAATTTTCTCATTCTACAAATATTTTAATCGGCATAGTTCACAATGGCTCCCTTTGGTTGGATAAGGAGTATTCTATTCATGTCAAAGACATCCATACATTGATATTAATTTCGATGGAGGGTCAATATGTCTCTATTGCATTCTAAGGGGGATCCAAGCATAGTAATAAAATGGTTCCTACTAACCTATATCAGAAGTATGGTACAAATTTCCAAGGACGAGGACCTGTTATTGATCATTAGAAAACTTTTGAGGTCTAAAATGGGACTCCTAAGAAAAAAATACAACCAAAATAAATTTTATAAGAACCAACACGATTCAATATGATGATGTCAACCATGGGAGATGATTCACCATTTTTGGAGTAAAAAAGTAAAAATATTAAAAAATAATAAAATAATAAAACTATTTTTTCAACTTGTATTTTCAAATTATCTCCCTAAGGTTTTACTCAAATTTTGAGCAGGAGTACTCGTTGGATGCAAAATTTAATTCCTCATCCAAGGAATACCCATGTTGCATACTTTCAATGGACCCTTCTATACAAAAAATGAGAAATACATGAAAAAATGTGATTACAATCACACTTCTCATGTATTTCTCATTTTTCATGTAGGAGGATCCATTAAAAGTATGAAACATGGGTACTTCTTGGATGAGGAATCATATTATTCATCCAACGAGTGTTCTCGTTCAAAATTTAAGTAAAACCTTAGGGAGATAAGTTGAAAATACGAGTTGGAAAAATCATTTTTTAATTTTTTTTTCCTCTAAAATTTGATGATGTAATATAATCTTATTTTATTGTTTCCACTACTATTTTATAATTTCCCTAGGAGGCCCATTTTAGACCTCAAAATTCCCCTAATTCCTATCAATAATGACCAAATTAAATTCTCATGTCATGTCATTGTAAGGAATATCATTCATCACTATACAAAAGGAGAATGTAACCTCGATACTATCTTTGTTGCTAAATTTGGTGTTCAGGGTATTCAAATCAACTAGTGTAAATACCTAATTGATTAATTTTTCCAAACTTACGAGGAAGTAGATAAAAAGGGACAATATTTTATTTATGAGTACTTCATTATTTCTTTCACTATGTAAAAATCACGCTCCTAATGGCCATATTCTACATGCCCCATAAAACAAAAAATCCCTAGACCTCACTCTTTAACCTTGGAAGAGTTGTTTCAATTCCGCAAATTTTTATTTTAATGAAAATTCCTTTGTTACTTTGTATAAACAGCTTATTGAAGCCACCCATATTATGAAAGTTCCCTATTCCCTACTTTATAAGCATTATTTACATATTTGGTTTGGGATTGACCATCATCACTAATATTTTCATCTTAAATATGTAGGAAAAGATAAATTCTACACCAGCCCTCTTCCACAAAGAATTTATTAGTTGGCCTGGAATTCAATAAATCCTTAAACCTGATGGAACATACTATGCTCTCAATAGTCTAACATAAAAATATACACCAATAATTTTTTCCTCATCCTCCCACAAGCATTAGAACTCACTGCCTTCTTCTACTTCTAATCCAAAGGACCATCAACCATTACAAAATAATTTTTTCTCTCATTATGTTCAAACATATGTTGCTAATTCTTCCCCTATTATATCTATGTCAATTGTAAGTATATATTTTCCTATTGTTGATCCTTTACGAGCTAACAATTTTTGACCTCATACTCTTCCGATGGATTCCTTAGTGACTCCATATTTAGTTCCAGTAGTGTCAATTTCCCCTAATTCAGTTCTCTCCAACAATTCCTTTGAGGCTGTATTTCTCTAAACTTTTCATTCCCACACGGTGCCTTCTCTGTAAGAGAATGATCCTCCCTATGTTAATTCATACATGTTGTCTATCCATTCCACCGATGAGAAAAAAGTTGAGCCTCCACAAGATACAACAAGTCCCCTTGCAACTAGTAACATCCCTTTCCAATATGCCCTATATAAATTCACTCAACAACCAAAAAATTGCAAGAAATTAGTGTAGATGTGTGCTCAGCCACTTCAAATTGTTCTATTACTTCCATCTAAGGTTCATGAGTGTGTTCAAAATAATATTCAACAAGATCAAAATAGACTCTAGATATTTTAACATATGGAGAATTTGATAAGTTTGTAGCCAGTGGTTATCCATTGAAAGCAAGATTTCCTTTCAACGATACTATCTCCATTACAGACCTTCAACAATGGTTGACTTGCCAACTATTTCAATTCATAAAGGCTTCCTTAGATCCATAGAAAAATAGTAATTATATCTCAAAGTCTCACCACTAATTGAGCAACAAATTATTTAGGTTATAAAGGAGCGAGTTCATTTCCAACAACGAAAGGACAAGGTTGAGAAAGATATATATGATGTGAATGAAAAGATGATTCATATGTGACATGCTATAGTGGAGATAATTCCTACATTACCTGAGAATGCTTTATCCTATGATCCACTAAAATTCTTAACCTTTCTTGAATATGCCTGGACAACTTTAGCTACTGACAATAAATCGTTCCAGGCCACTATTTCTGAGTTGGGGTGGAAAATCCTTGATTTGATTTCACTCAACAGATGAATTTTTTTACTAAGAAAGGGTCCACCCTTCAATACAACCTCCATATTCAGACATATGATTCTCAAGACATTTTAAGGGAAGTTCAAGATTTGCTAGGTCTCTTAGATAAATGCAATCAACCAATCTTTGAGTTGCGAGAGTGGGTCAACAAATTAATGGAGGATGTCCTCACTATCACTAATACATCCTAGTAGTATAAGGTCTTTTACCTAATTATAGAAAAGGATGTTTAAATCACTACCCTAGAGGATGAGTCTCACTAAGTAAACCAAAATATTCAAGATCTTAAGCATTATCTAGGATCATTATTTTTAGTTTCACCAGCTTAACCTGGCCACAAAGAATGAATGAAAATATTTTCTTGTAGCTCCACCAAATATCCCATATGCTGCAACCACTCAAGCTTTTGTTAATTAGGCAAAAACTTTGTTGCAGATGTAACAAGAACACCTAGACACATACAACTCTTTCTAATACTCAATTATCAACACTATTCCAAAGTTGGATCCCTCATTTGAAGGAGAACTATCTATGCAAGTGAAATATTCACTCAATGGTAGGTCAATAGGATATGGTGGATGCCTATTGGTTTCTTCATTTTTGGAAATTTTTTGAGAAAATAGTGGTCATAGGAAGGAGAAAGGGAATGCTTTGAAAGAGTGGATAAAGTGATCATAAATCTGCAATGGAAAGAAGAAATTTAAAAGTGGAAAAAAGATAGAAGGACCAAGAAGTTATCTTCTAAGTCATCAAGCATGTTGCAGTAAATTCTACATGAATGGAGCCATTGCTTCAAAATCCTAAGCCTGATTAGGATCACTAGACATCAAATTAATATGGCCAACCCAAGACAATAAAAATCCCCAAGTGAAATGATCATATAAGAAGTCTCTATGCAATCTTTAATTCTACAAGGGTTTGAGAAAGTACCTTGCCTCCCCGCAGGTCTGTGAAGGGTTTTGAGTCTGATGCATAATCCTCTTTGCTCCAATTTGGAGAACTCTTCTTCCTACTTCTAATCCAAAACAAACACACAAAAACAAATAGTCAAAGATGATAAGTTACCTTCTGCAGAATATCTTTAGCTTAAGTTACCAAGAAATAAATGAACATAAATCACTGCAAATGTTGATATAAAGGAAGGGAACATGAATCTTCATTAACCATATAAATAAGAATACATTAATATACCTTCAACTTTAGTGGTCCTCTCCTCATTCCAACAAATTATACCCACTATAATGAATAAAAATCAAAACAACACGAGTCTCTCAAAACTAAATCATAATAACATTATATGACTTTGATTTTGGCTTACACATTCTAGCTAGCCTCACCCTCTAGAATGACCTAGTATAAATAGGAAGAGAAAGAATCCTAGGAGGATGAATGTAGACATCTAGGATGAAGAGAAGTTAGAGAAACTTCTCAATGATGTGTCATATCTATTAGTCATCAATAATTTTTACTATCTGAAGATGACTAAATGTCAGTCCTAGATTTCTAAAAACAAGATTCATGAATATTGTGAGATTTAGAAATCTCACTACCTTCATTATCCTTAGGATAAATTTTTCACTGTTTTACTACTCTACCATGTCATGATCAACCTACCACTCCCAGAAGACCCATCATGGGCTCATGCCACTCAACTTCACTATGTTTTGCCACCTTTGACCTTAGCAGTCAGTTTTGCCTTGCCTAAACCCTCCACTTGCCACCTAGGGTCACCAACCAAATTACTCCTTCGTATGTTTTATAAAGTATTGTTTTTATGAGCCAAAGACTACATCAAATGTGAAAGAAGGTCAAGCAATTGATTTTCCAAATTAGATCAGAAAGGCCTCAAGAAGGATTACTTTCCCAAAGACAACATTCAACAAGAGGATAACTGTGCATCTTAAAAATTTCTACAGGAATGATTGAGATAGCTATCATACAAAGAAATAGGTAAGGTAAGTGGCCAGCTCCTCACTAAAGAACATTCACAGCAAAGAAGAGGAAGCATGCCTAAGTTCAAAGAGAATCAGGGTTTTTAGGACTAATTGGCTAAATAGTATTGTCAACCAAGAAGCCAATGCAAAAAACCACAAGGACAGAGGTACATCAGCACAACTAAGCATGAATTGAAGATTTATTGAAACTAGAAATGAAGATGAGAAACCTTCATGATGACAGATATCAATTAGAAATATATCAAGTAATTTAATTATTTATCCTCCATCAATTAAGGTCGGCCTCCCAATTTCCTTCCGCTCATTTTCACTCACTCTCCTTCATTTATACCCTATGATCAGATCTAAAAAAATCCATTGATCTGTCTTGATGATGAACCAAAGAGGATTGGTTTGAAGCATCGATTACATAAAAAATGGATGTGATTAATCCGGAATATTCTACACACAACAACACAAGTCGCAGAAGCCTCAAATCAACAGAAATTGTTGTTAGGAACCTCAGAAAATCTTCCTAAAAATACAGCAAGCACTACCAACACTTTGGCTAATAAAACTAACTTAAACAAGGACAAAATCAATCAGCAAAGTATTGAAACAAGCTTCCCTAGTACTTCTGCTAGTGGCCCTAAGAAATCTATCCAAAATAGCAGTCCTAATAAAATTCAGCAAAACATAATTGTTGAAAGGACTATGTTTGACCAATCAGATGTAAATATGTCAAAAACACTAGTCCCTTTCAGCCTTGAGGGAGAAATTGACAAGATCAAAATTAGCATACCCTTAGCTGAAATAGTAACCTAGGATGTATATAAAAAAAGCTTTGAAAGCTTTGAATATAGGAAATGATAATGATACTTTAAACTTGACAGATGATAAACCAGAATTGTTGTTTAGTCCTGAAGTAGAAGGAAAATACCAAGAAGGAGCCATCCCTCCATTCTATGTCATCTTAAATATACATGATAATATCTTACACAATGCCATGCTAGAATCTGGTGCCTCTCACAACCTTATGCCAAAAGTGGTGATGGAGAGATTAGGCCTAGAAATTACTAAACCTTACAAAGACTTGTATTCCTTTGATTCAAGCAGAGTCAAGTGTTTAGGTCTAATCAAGGGTTTATGTGTCAATCTGGCACAAATTCCTACTAAGGGTCTAGTTATGGACATAGTAGGGTCTGAAATTTCCCCAAAGTATGGCATGCTTCTATCCAGATCGTGGGGAGCCAAACTTCAGGGAAGCCTTCAAATGGACATGTCTTATGCTACCATTCCAGTCTATAACCAGAAAATAAGATTGTACAAAGAATCTCATATGAAATATATGGTAAGCAACATAGATAGGCCAAACAACACTCTGGTTTATTCCATCCATTTAGACCTTGATTCATTTATCTTGTATAATGAAGATGAAATCACCAAACAAAAAAATGAAAATGAAAAATAATCTAGCTCACTTGAACAGCCAAATATGCCCTCAAATGAAAAACATAGAAGCCCAAACTTTAGCAGCCTTGAACAGCAAAATGATGATGAATATGAGATATAAACACTTTGGAACATGATATTTGGCTCTTGTGGCAAAGTTGGTTCTGGAGCAAGTGTATGGATACAAAATACAAACAAAGGACATTCCTACAAACTTGATTTCCAATGCACTAATAACATTGCAGAATATGAAGCTCTCCTCCTTGGCCTACATTTTCTTAAAGTTTTAGGAGCCAAGAAAATATCAGTCCAAGGACATTCAAAGTTGATTATTAGGAAAATAAAAGGGGAGTATTCAACCAAAAACCAAGATTAAGAGAATATAGGAATGCTACCCTAGATCTCCTGAAAACTTTTGAAAAATATGAACTCACTTTCATACCTAGAGCTCAAAATAAACTTGCAAATGAGCTTTCCTTTGCTGCCAGCAATTTTTAAGTACCCCATGTAAATGAACTATTCACTGTCAAAGTAAAAAATAGGCCTACAGTCCCTGACAATGAAAACTATTGGCAAGTTTTTGAGGGAGATAAACAGATTGATGATTTTCTGCAGTCTAAAAATGATTTTTCTATACCAACTCCTAGCTCAAGCCATAAAGAAGGTTGTTTTGATGAAAAAGAAGTCCCTAAAACAGATTTTTCCTCTACTGCTGATATAAACCAATTTGAACATCTTTATAAGGTAGAATTACTTGACAACCTAGACCAAAAATACCTTGAGGTTTTACAACGCAAAGATGATTCAATACCAAGGGGTCTTACACCATTAGAGGAGCTTTTTGACTTCAATGATGTAGCTAAAAAACCAAAGATGGAGCCTACAAAAACTAATGTAGAAGAACATAACATAGGTAGCATGAATGAACCCAAAATGATCAAGTTAGCTAGCACTCTTCCTACTCATATCAAATAGAAATATATTGAACTTTTCAAAGAGTTTGGAGATGTGTTTGCATGGGGATACAAAGATCTGAAATCACATGATACCAACATTATTAAACACAAAATTCCTCTTAAGGAAAATCAGAAACCTTTCAAACAAAAACTTAGGAGGATAAACCCTGTTTTATTACTTTTAGTTGAGAAAGAGATCAAAAAGATGTTTGATGTTGGGATCATAGTTCCCCTTAGATACTCACAGTGGGTTTCCAACCTTGTATCTATTAGGAAGAAGACTGGGGAAATTAGGCTTTGCATTGACTTTAGAAATATGAACAAAGCCTCCCTGAAAGATAATTATCCCTTGCCTAAAATGGATCACATACTCCAAAATGTGGTTGGATCTAAGAGAATATCACTCTTGGATGCTTTTCAGGCTACAGCCAAGTACTAGTACTCCCAAGTGATCAACACAAAACTGCTTTCACCACACCTTGGGGTACATTCATGTATGTTAAAATTCCATTTGGTTTGATGAATGCAGGGGCCATGGACATAAATTTTTCAGAAGACATAGGCTATTTTATAATCATTTACGTTGATGACATCACTATTTTCTCCAAAACTGACAAAGAACACTTAGTCCATTTGAGAAAAGTTTTTGAAAAATGTAGGAAATATGGCTTGTCTTTGAATCCCAAGAAAACATTCTTTGGTCTTCAGGAAGGAAAACTCCTAGGCCACATAATCTCTGAAGAAGGAATCAAAGTAGATCCCAAAAGGATTCAAGGCATATTGAAAATCAGCCATCCTAGAAACCGCAAAGAATTGAAATCTTTCATTGGGAAGATCAGCTTTTTGAGAAAGTTCATCCCTAACCTTACTGAAATTTTGAGGAATATCACAAACATGCTCAAAAAGGACACAAGAGTTAAATGGACCTTAGAATCCAAACAATCATTTGAACTAGTGAAACAAGCTCTCACTCAAACACCAGTTCTTATCAGTCTTGATTTCACCAAAGATTTATACATTTTTTCATTTGCATATGAGCACACCATTGCTACAGTGTTGTTGCAAAAGAATAATATAGGGCAAGAAAAACCAATATCCTTCTTCAGTAAATCCTTAAGAGATGCTCCACTCAAATATAACATCATGGAGAAACAAGCCTTAGCCTTGATAAAAGCATTGAAATATTTCTGAGTCTACATTTTACACTCTCATATCATTGCTTTTGTCCCACATACAGTTTTCAAGGAAATTCTAAATCAAGACCCTGATGGAAAAAGGGGGAAATGGATTGCTATTATTTTAGATTATGATTTATAAATCAGGCCTACCAAGATGATTAAAGGACAAGGATTAGCAAAACTTATGGCTGAATCAAATTTCCAAGCATCAGATATGAATATGGTTGATGTTTTAGAAGAACAGGAACAATTCATTACTCCATACATTGAAGAAATATTTCTGAATTCATCTTGGTATGCTGATATCATATATGTGCTTCTTTATCTCAACACCCCTCCCTCTTTATCAAAGACTAAAGCTAGATTCTTGAAACAAAAAGCTTTAAAATACTTCATTTTAGATGGAGTGTTATATTGGAAAAATGTTGTTTGCATACTGCTCAAATGTTTGTTTGAGAATGATGTAGGAAAGATCATGCATGAGTTGCATGAGGGAGAGTGTGGAGGACACCTTTACTAGAAAACCACAGAAAACAAGATTATTAGATCTGGCTATTATTGGCCCACCCTTTTCCCTGATACTAAAAAACTAGTCATGATTTTCCATAAGTGCCAAATTTTTTATGGCAAGAGAAAACTCCTACCTTTACCTTTGCATCACATCAGTATTGAGGCTCCCTTTCAGCAATGGGGTTTAGACTTTATTAGAGAAATTCACCCAACCTCATCTACCCAATATATGTGGATCCTTACTACCACTGATTATTTTACCAAGAGGATAGAGGCCATTCCTTCTAGGAATGCTACTGACTTAGTCATTATCAAGTTCCTTGAGACCAACATACTATCTAGATTTGGTTTTCCTAGAAAGATCATTACAGACAATGTTGATGCCTTCAAATCCAAAATAATGGTTGATTTCTGCTATAAATATCATATCACATTGGGGCACTCCACAACTTACTACCCTCAGGGAAATGGACTTGCTGAATCCTCCAACAAAAGCCTGATAAACATTATCAAAATACTGCTAGAACAAAATCATAAATCATGGCATAGTAAGCTAGTTCATGCTTTATGGGCTGATAGAATAACCACCAAGAAATCAATCAATATGTCTCCCTATCAGTTGGCATATGGCATGGATGTAGTATTTTCAACGTCTTTGGGAGTCTGAGTCATGAAACTTCTCCAAGAAGTGCAATCAAAAGAAAATGACATGCAGAGAAGGCTGAATCAAACTATTCATTTACAACAGTCAAGAGAGGAGGTTTGTAAAATAACACAAGCAGTACAGGAAAGCATCAAAAATATTTTTGACATAAGGACTAAAGCTAATAATTTCCAAGTTGGAGACACAGTCTTGAAATGGGATTCTAGAAGGGAAGATAGAGGTAAACATGGAAAAATTGAAAATTTATGGAAAGGGCCTTATATCATTCACTCAATTAGGGGTCATAATGCTTTCTTTTTACAAGGGCTAAATCGAGAAGAATTATTTGGAGGTCCTGTAAATGGCAGGATGCTCAAACATTATTTTTCTCAAGAATCCTAGCCTCAAAGTTTTCATTCGTTGTACATAAACATTGCATGAGAAAATCTTGAAAAGAAAAAATACAAAAACAATGAAAGAAAAGGAAAAAGAGGGCAGATTCATAAAAGATACAGCCCCATACCCAAAAAATAATACTTCTGAAAGTGTGCAAGCCTAAATGCCACTACTGATTCAAAAATAATATCTTGTTCAGTCATCTAGCTTAATCATGGCTGGTCATGCTTTAAATTTATGTTGGTAAGTTAGTGAAAACAATGATTGTAAAAAATATCCAAGCTTGGCTTATCATAAAAGATAGATTAGGAAATAAAATATATTGGTTCCACATGCTCAAAAAAGAACCAAAGAGAAAGATGAGGATGCATTTCAAATGATAAATTACAGCCCTTATCTTTCTCTTTTACTTTTATGCAAAATAATGACTGTATGCAGCTTGTTCTAATGCCACAACCATGGTAAGTCAGACTGCCTAACCCTGATTTGAACCATGCTTTAAATTTTATGTCAATAGTTTAGAGAATCAAAACTTCCAAATAGCTTAATCTTGGCAGTCAAATAGTTTAGGTAGAGAATAAAAATGGTTCACTAGTTTAATCTGAACTCTTGGAAGTAATAAGGATAGAAGTAGGTAGTTTATTTCTATTTTCAAAAATAAAAATGTCAAGAGTTTGCCAGTTCAAGTGCACTCAAAGAAGAAAAAATGTTAGGACAAGTAGGTTGGGTAGGTAGAAATGTTGTTGAAAGAATCATATGTTGCAGATTATTAATATTATCACTTCAAAAGAAATATCAAGTGAAAAGAAGGAAAAATCTTCCCAATGGAAAAGACACTGGTCTACAAAAACTCAGATATTTGATAAATTGAAAGTTCTGGACACCTCCAAAGGGAGCTACCCTCCCCAAGTGGAGCCACTGTTAGTCATCAGTAATTTTTTCTGATATCAAAAGATGACTAAGTTATTGAATCCTAGATTTCTAAAAACGAAATTTGAGAAATATTGTGAGTTTTAGAAATATCACTGCCTTCATTATCCTAAGTCAAACTATTTTTACTATGATTTCCCCCTATTTTCCTTCTAAAGTTTCACCTCACTACTCAAGAAATAAACTTCATTGCTGGGCCTATTTGCCTCATTTCACTACCTCATCCTCACCCTCATTCATGGCCTTTTTCCTCTAAAAATCTCATTTCTTCCTTTCCTAAAAAACCTTCACAAATCACCCCTTCATTCATCATTTTTTCCTCTGAAAAATTAAAAAATGTAAAAGCTTCCTTTCACATTGTTTAAAATTAAATTTTAAATGCCTATTGGGTCCTTTAAATTATGCATAAAACCCTGTTTTTTGTATAAAACCCGCTCTTTTGATGAAATAGGCTTTAAGCCTCCTTTTCTTCTTAAGCCCCAGCCCTTTACCTTCATAAGACCTCGGCCTTCACTTATCCTTAGCCCCCTTCCCCCATATGAATTATACCTTCGCCCTTTTCATTTCATACACCCTCGAACCTTATAATAAAGGCCCCAAACCTTTGAATATATTAAACTAGGCCCATTCCCCATAAAAACCCCATGCCCCTGACTAACTCATACCTACTGTTGATTGGAGATCCGTTCCCCCTTCCGACAGTTGTCGCTTCCATCTACCATGTAGCCAAACCCTGCATATATTATGACCCTGTGCTACACGAAAAATAATCCACCACGTCACCCTGTGCCTGGGCCCCATCCTCCACTAAAAACATCGCCAGCCAACCACGCCTCGACATCTGTCTTCCACTCCGTCGATCTTGTCACCTGCTCACTGCCTCCCAACATGCGTCAACCGTCGATCTCCCATCCCAAGATCCAACGGCTGACATCACATATCACAAATAAAATTGTGATTGGGTTATCATTTTTCAACCCATGCGAAATGGGCATTTTTCGCCTGCCACGCATCACATGCTGGGGTATATCGCGTTTGTTTGACCCAAAACAGTTTACCACCTATTATCCGCGTGATAAACCACTTATGGTTTTCAAAACCACCTTTGTCCTCCGCGCCAAAAGTCAAAACCTCCCGCCTCCATTTGAACTTCCTCCTGGTTCCACCTTTGGAACCTTTCTTCCTACACCCTCTCCACCTCTGTAAATGCCTTTCAACCGCCCAAAAACCCCTAAAAATGCAGTAAACCCTCCCCACAGGTTTTTTAAGACTAATGGTTTGTACTTTATACAGTTTTAATGGCGGAAAGGTCCACCATGCATGTCTACTCAACTTAGTGCTCCTAAATTGATATCATAAATTGTCAACCAGGGCTAGTAAACTGTTGAAGTGGAGTGCACCATATGTGCCTAGGTATCTTCTTCCTACTTCGTTGTGCTTAGTGTTTTTCTAGTGTTTTTGGTTTTGTGTTTTTATGCTAAGGGGAAAAGAACTAAATTGCTAGCAAAGAGAAGTTATTGATCACACTAAAACAGAATAAAATATACGCTAAACTATGAATGGCACCAAGAACAGAAAATGCTAATCCACAGATTGTAAAGCTGATAAGAAAAGTAACTCATAACTTTAAAATTAGTCCAATTCATTTCATTAGATGTATGTTGGAACAAACTAAGAAAATGATTATTTTGATGTAATGAGGTTCTCTTTAGTAAACAACAACTTAAAACATCACAGAGAAAATCTTATTCGTTGTTAGAAATTTGTTGGAACATTTTCAGAAAAGATTATCTGCAACATAGTAAGGAACCCTATGCTAAAATAACTTATGAAACTAGAATTAACTCATTCTGCAACTCAAAATGTTACTATTAAGCCTCAGTCAAAGGTTAGAGATTTCTTGGAACAACTCGGGAAAAAGGTTGTTTGTAAAATTATGAGAATCTCTTACATAATTGCAGAACAGTCAAGAACTCAAAATTATAACTAATTCTTGTTCATAAGATAGTGATGTGTTAGAAGAAGTTGAGAACAAGAGCAGCTTATAAAATAATGAGGGTCTTTTAAATCTAATTAACAGGTCTGAAATGCAATTAACTAACAGGACTGAAATGCAATGAACTAATAGGACTGAAATGCAATGAACAGAACTGAATTAAAATACAATTAACTCAAAGTACTACAGCTAGATCTCATTCACGTGTTAGTGATATATTGGAACATCTCATGAGAAAAATATTGACTGTAATATTCGATTTAAGTAAATGACATAAAACATGATGCAAGAGAATAAACTCATAAAACTGCCTAAGTTAAGAACAAAACATAGTTAAAGGTCACTTATCTAGAAAATATGCAAAAAGCCTTTCGGATAGTAGGGGGCCTATACCATTAGATTGGCACATGAATCCTTAACTTCTTAAAGTTTCTTCAGATCATGCATCAAAGTTATACTTCTTTCATTAGAAGAAAAACACTAAAAAACAGAGTATCACAGTCTTTGAAAACTAACAACAAAACATCAACTAACTGTTTCTCGGTTCACCGAGTTATTTTTATAAGCAAATACATAACTGTCATTGAGTATAAATAGGCATAGGTGTCTTTTATATTCAAAATCAAACTAGAACTCTTGTTGAGGACTCGTATTTTGCTGAAGACACCTGCAGAGTCCTTATCCTTGTAGAAGTCTGCTTCTTGGTTTTGGCTTTGTCCACATGCATAACCACTTTCAGATTTTTTCTCAACCTTCGTGGAGGACAAGGAATGATTCAGGAGAGTTTTGGAATCTAACCATATACGTCTTTCCCTCAAATGACACCTGTAACCTGTTTAAACATAAAGATGGCTACGGAATATACGACTAGCTACAAAATGGCTGCATTCTGTAGCTAAGTCTGCTCAAAAATCACTATGAAAACAAAACCACAAAAGTATAATAATTTAGTCATTGCATGTATTATTAAAGTGATTTTAATAATTTCTATTGATCTTTTAGGCCTATAACTAATAAATGACAAATGGAATGAAGTGAAATTTGGTTAAAAGAAAGGACTTTTTTTTTAGGGCTCAACAATGCCCTCCCACAGTCCAAAAAGGGTTGGATTAAATGTTGGGTGACGATGTAGTGGTTTCATTCAAAGTTAAAGGGACCAGAGGCCCTGCATCTAGATCGATCATCGATGAAACATGATCATCGATGGATCAAAAGGAACCCTCCAACCACGAAGAGAGCCTCCCCCGCACATAGAGAAAACAAACAGTCAGAGAAACATTGAAAAGAAGAAAGCAGAAATATTAGAGGGCTAATCCTAATCAGAAGAAAAAAAAAAAGGTTTAGCCAGTCAAAGCGAAAGATTAAAGAAAAAGCAGACAGATGAAAGTGAAAGATGAAAGGATAAAGGAAAAAAATGATAAAGATAAATAAAAAATGATTAAAAGAACAAAATAGGTCACAAGCAGACTAAAGAAAAAATGATAAAAGCAGGTAGTCAGAGCATAAAATATGGATTTTAACGACCTAATGACAGATATTAAAGATAAAACAAAATTCATATTTACCCAAAACAAATTCGAATGACTCAGCCTGTGGCAGTTACTCTTCTCCAAAAATATTTTTGCCACCTAGTGTTTTGTTTCCTTCAATAAAGCATTAAGAAGTTATTGAGCTAAGTCAAAGATATTTATATCTACCATACAGTTATTGTAAAAGTTATGAATAGGCCTTAAATTCAAACATTTCACCTATTTTCCCTTAGGAGATAAGATAGAAGTTATTATTCATAGAAATATCTGTAGATATTCCTGCCTTGAGCCTTGCATGGTCTTCAAGGTTAGGAATTCATTAACTCTGTAATAAATGACACTCAAACCATAGCTTAGCTTCACCTTCTCATTTTCAGCATAAATACTACATATGAACTCATTATCTTGTTGGCATTTGATGACTCTTTTAATAAATACATAGTCCCTTGGAAGTTGAAAATAAATTGATGTCTTGGAACTTGTGCATGCCCTGATTTGTTTATTGATGGAGGAGGCTAGATCACAGGATCCCTGAGCTTGGTTGTTGGTAAAGTGCTTCTAATATATTATTTTTATTTCCTGTTTCATTATGTTTCCATCTTTCTATGTTTTAGTAGAATAAAAATTTAGACTAAGAAATGTCTTCTGAAAGCACCTTAGTTTTGTTTACTCTTCACTGCCTTAATGTTTTCTTCTGCTAGGACATTTTAGAGAATTCTTAATTGCTCTCTATAACTCCTAAGCTTGTTTATTTCATAAATAGTTGAATACAGTCGGTATCAAGCATGATTTATGGCTATCCCTGCTTACTTTCTACAACTAAAACACGGTTTTTGAAGTCTCTCTCTAAAGTACCATTCTTTAAAGTCTGCTAAAGAGGTTTTGTTTTGATCATATCCTTTGTACTTGCTTAACTAAATGTTTTGGAGATCTTCATAACTATAATCAAGGATTTTTAGGAGTTCCCTCTTCTCTGATTATATTTATATGTGTGTCTTAAGTGTTTTCTTTCCTTGAAGGTGAAATCACCAGAAGCTAAAAGAGTTTCTCGCCTTCTATATTTCATTGGAAAAGTTTGTCCTGAATTATCATCTGCTTTAGTTGAATCAAATAATTTATGGTTTTCCCTATCTATTGATTTCCTCTTCATTCTTATGATTTTTAAGTCCCTTTTTTGAGAAGTACATATGATAAAGGATTCTTGATTTCCCTTTGTCCTAATTTTAATTCTCACAATTGATGTTCATCTCATTACCCCCTAAAAACTTGAAGATCCACTGACCAAGTTATATTTTCCCTATGATGCTCCCCGATCCATTGATGAACTTATCATGACTTCCATTAGACTCCATTGCCCAATGACTTAGATATTTCCTCATTCTATCTATTTTCCTTGATCATCATACCCAACCAAAACAATCAAACAAACCCTATACTTAATAACTAGCCTAAAATTAACCATCCAAAGCAAACAAGTTCATATCCTTTGCAAACAAATAGAGAGATCCCTCTCTGAGTCCAAGAAGGCTAGGTACTAGGGCTCCAAATACTGGTTTTATGTTACCCTATGCATTTGGTCTACCAATCTACTAAATCACGGGACCCCAACAGTAACAGATCTCATACATAATACAGATAAAAAATATTGTTGCCAATTCAAGAAATAAAATTCAACATAATGTGTAGAAATACCATATATGCGATGGTCTACTCCTTAAGTAAACAATAGCGTCTACTCCTCTTCAAGTCAAATAAATTCAATGAGTACAAAAGTGAAACTTTAGTTAAACAACTTCAATATCAAGATAAATCAGACTTTGTTCCATTGACTCATCAAATCATTCACAAGAAATATAAAAGTGAAATCTTTTGCAAATGTTTTTTGATAAATTTATGGACCCTTCTCTAAATGCATGAGAAGGGTTTAAGTAATATCTAATATCCTTAAAATAGATTATAGAAAATTTATTTGAGGAGGTTTCAAACAACCTTCCTCATAATGAGTAACTAAAATATAAAAATAATTGAAATCTAATGTCTTGATATTATTTGGAAGCTTTATCGTTTTCCAGCTGGGCTTGAATATAGCAGATATTAGTCATTGGTTTCACTTGCGGTGGTGTGCCGACTCTCATTCTGATCTATCTTATAAATATGGATTCGATGAGATTTGGAAGCATTATATATGTTTAATCTATTAGAAAATTCAACGTCATGGTTTGGTTGTGTGGTTTAACAAGATACTATCAGTATGCCTCCCAATCGATCTTTGAAATATGTTTGATCAAATATTTTTGAACTTGAGCTTTTTCCTTCCAAATTTCATTTAATTCTTTAATATCTAGAAGTGTGTCTGAGTCACCTTATTTTATTAAGATGATAGTATGAAGTGTGTGAATTATTTTCTCTATAATATTCCTTGTTTCTCTCGCTGCTCTTGTTACTGCTCGCTCTGCCTATTTGACCTGTACATCTGAGTCTGTGAATAAGATGTCTTTAATATTTTCTTCAATTTCAGGAAGATTTGCATCTCTCCCTTCATATATTTCTTGCCATGTAATATGATCTGATATTTTAGTATTTAGTTCTTCAAATTCGGTACTCTGATCAATTACTCGATTTGTCCATTGTTCACTAGTTTCTAAATAATAAATAATAATAAACATATTTTGCTAGAATAGACCTTGTTGTATGGATATTTTAGAATTCAACTCTAAAGCTTCCTTGATAAATTCATCCTTACTTGGTATATCTTTGTACCTGGTAATCAGTTCCTGCATCTCACAAATTTGCAGATACTGCAGTGATATCTGCTTCATACTTTATTTTCATTGCTTCCATATCCTTTTGCAATTGTGACAGTTGCATCTCAGCTTGTTTATTAAAATTTAGTTTTTCAATATCTAGTTGTTGCTCTAGTTGTGAGATTCTTTCTTCCTTTTCTTTTAATAAAGATGAGAACTCAATTGCTTTATCATTTTTGGTTTTAGCATAAGCTCCTGCAAATTGTGACAACTTAGTAAGATTTCATATTGGGTCAGTGGTAATGTCTTTCCAGACTACTTCTATTGACTCATTTCCTGGTAACACTTCAGTAGAAGTTGCCAATATTCTTCTTTTTCTCGATTTCCTTACTATAACCTTATGCTCAGGACTGTAGAACACATCTAGAGGAGGAATTTCCTCTACTTTCAGGGTGATTTCAAATGTAAGGAATGCAGGGATAATCTCTACTTCCAGCGAGCATGTTTCTTGATTATCTCCTCTTTATGGATTTGATCTCCTTTGAGTTTTCTAAGGTGTATGAAATTCTAAAGTTCCTTGAACATTTGTTATCTCTTTTCTATTTTTTGAGGCTTTGACTAAATTCATCCCATTTTTGTTCCATATCATTTCCTTTTTCTCTATCAATAGTGCTTTGACTTGGATCAATTTCCATCTGTTGTTGTATTTCTTTCTGACAAGTCTCAGTCATATCTTTTGTTTCCTTTAGTAGCTTCTAAGATTGTTTTGTGTTGTGAATTGAGTCCTTTTCTGATTCTACTTCTAAATTGTGCTCATCAATATTGATGCTAACACTGGGTGTAGCTTTATGTTGGATGCTTAAAAAAATTAATGGAATTTGTTCAAGCCTTTTGCTTATGAATTATTGGAATTTTTGAAAATCAATTGGATCCACCTTTACCTTTTCCCAATTTATAACTTTCTCAAAATATTAGCTAGATTCCAATAGATCTTTGAATTTATCATCTTCATGAACAAATGCCTTAACTTTCACTAACACAGTGAAATTGTAAGCTACCTTATCTGGATCATATTACCTTCTTGGAATGGTGGCTAGCTTTAAAATTTCTATATTTTGAATTTATTTTATTGCATGAACAAAGTCATTTAATTTAAAAACACCACATTGTACTAGGAAAAGTGGCCATAAAGCTTTCTTTGAATCTTTTAGGCTCTTTTCCAGGCTTTATCCTGCTATTTGGTAAGCAATTTCCCTTGCTAGTAATTTATAAGGGATGTATAGAGGAAGAACATGAGGTTTTGAAACACTCCTGAAAACTCTAA
This sequence comes from Pinus albicaulis, assembly GCA_034641835.2. Lineage (NCBI taxonomy): Eukaryota > Viridiplantae > Streptophyta > Pinopsida > Pinales > Pinaceae > Pinus > Pinus albicaulis. Next base: position 1,044,987,832 of record CM076582.1, on the reverse strand, counting down.
TATAGGTAAAGAGTTTTTTAGTAAAATAATTCCCAATTGGGAGAAATTATATACTTGCTTCTTCAGAAAACCTTGGGGCTTTCTTGTCAAAAATAAGTTGATGCGCGGGCAGCATAACACCATGAAAAATCTGGTAAAAATGAGACATGAAATAGGAATGCCATAACTCTTTATGACTGAGGTGAATAGGGTTTGGGTCTTGATTGGTCCATTTCCAACCCATTATTGGAAATTTAGTGCAAAAACAGATAGCATCTGTTAGCTCCCCATAATTCCAGCAGATTAGCAGAGACCAGAACTGCGGAGAGAACACGGTTTCAACCACTTTGGGATTCTAGGATCTAGCCCTCCTGAATTCAGAGAGGGATCTCTCTAATGAGTGCAAATATTGATTTATCTTTAAGGCTTTTGGGTATGATATTAGGCTAGTTATTAAGATCAAGGGTTTTGTTTGTTTTTGGATGGTTGAGCATGATTTTCGGTTGAGTGGAAAGTCCTAAATGGAAAGAGCTTCAAAGGTGTGAATTTGCAAGCAATCAGAACAAGTTTTTGGTTGATTAGATAGATATAACGCTGGTTTTTAGTCCATTGGGCTATGGAGTCATAATGGGGCTTTAATTGTGCAACAATTCAAGAGTGGTCCAAGGGGCAAGTCATCTATATCACAAGATCTTTGAGATTAAATGATGGAATGGAAACAATAAAAGTGTTGAAGGGGTGGAAACAGACACTAATTTCCAAAGGATTTGACACTGTGTCCAAACAAGAAAAGCCTTTCAAGTAATTGTTTTAAACTGGCCAAAGGGCAGGGCTCACCATAAACCTCTTTGGACAATCTCGTATTAAAGCTGACTCAACAGAAAAACAATCTAGTAATCCTCATAATTTCTTTCAGAAAGGATGAAAACACATAAGATAAACAAATTATAGCCTAAGATCAGATAAAATACTTTTAAATCTAGTCTGATTTTTGCATACACCTAGGGAAACTTTCAGAATTTACCTTTGGAGAAAGAAGCTAGAAAACAAGGAAAACCAATCACTTTTCTAGTCTATCTTTACTAAGCATATAATGAAAATAACATTCAAGAATAATGTTCAAAGTAAACAATAGGACGAGGGAATGCCAACATTCCTAACTGCTTGAGCTGTATTAAATCACTCTTAAATAAAAAAATTGGAGGAAAACATTGAGATAAAGCTTATCAGTCAGAGAAGGGTAATGTAAACAGTAAATCCTAACTCTATGCTTGTTGTTCTTTATCAGAGAATAATGGACAAAATGGCATACATAAGGGGAAAACAATAACACAGAAAGAAGCACTTCACCAGTGATATAGACCAGGATCCCAAGAATCAGCTTGTATATTGATGTCAATCCAGTTACAATCTTCCAGTACAATGTTTCAGTTCAGCAATCATCTTCACTTCTCATCCTAACTTATTATATCACAAACAGAGCTTCAAGAGCCTTTGAACACTATTTACAAGTAGAAAGTTTCGAGCACAAGTATATTTCAAATTTCAACAACCAATGTTTACAATGAACTCCTGAATAATATTTTATAAAAGGATGAGGAGGTCGAAAGAGAAAAGATCTATGGGTTCAATCAATACAGTTTAATACTTCTCGGCCTTTGAGGGGCTCGATGGATAATTTTATAGATATTTCCTTTGTATTAATTGTTTTACATTAATAATTAAGCTTGGTGGGGAGCTTTTGTTGACTTTAAGGCTCTGTGTCATTTTGTAATAACTCAGCTGATATTTTTGTAATTAATCCTTTTGGATAAATTAACTATTCAACTGTATTAGGCAAATATCTTCTGCTATGATCATAACTCGGCCCTCTGTTGAATGCTTTGAGGCCGCAGGTGGAAATCTGGTAGCTGAGAGGAATCAATTAGCCTCTGATGTGGCAGTGGAGGCATCCTCTGTCTGATAAATATTTTTGATTTGCCTTTAACTATGTTTAATTTAGTGGATTAGGCTTTTGATTTTCAATCTTAGTCGTAATCCACCCGGACTGTGTAATTAATCTTTAATTCTTCATCTCTGGTTTGATTGGGTCTTCAATATTGATACTCTCTATTTTAATCATACTCCACTATGTCTTGTTGATGTGTAGGTGTCACAGAGGGTTCATATGGCATCAAAGCTCATGATGCACCGATGAAACGTGGCTTTGAACCCTTCGTAGTAATCCTATTTGATAAATAAAAGCCTGGAGGATCATCATCCTCGGCTTTTATTCTCTTTTAAAATTATTTTGAAAAACTTTAATACCTGCATAAATAATAAAAACATTAAGAAAATCCTGTGTATTTGGCAAAAACTGCTTTGGAGGCTTTGGCTTGGAGCATAGCCGTTGGATGACAGCATCCAATGGTGGAGATTTGATTTTGGGGTCAGACGGAGAGCGATGGGAGCAAATGGTGGAGATTTTAAGTTAGGGTCATTGATCTTGCAGAGATCAACAGTCGGGATTGATCCGGGTTCATATAATGAAAAAGGGTCGTTTTTCTTGAAAATAGAAGAAATACAAAGGAAAAATAGTGAAAATCTCTTTGGGCAGAGGAAAAACGCATTGAGGAAAATTGGGGTTTCTTAGAAGATCATGGGCCGTTAGATGAGATTAGCCCACGAGATCAACAGCGGAGATTGCTCATTGAAAGCCCTTTGGAAAAGGCAGAGGCCAATGAAACAACGCGAAAATGATCTTAGACTGTTGATCTACAGAGATCAACGGTCAAGGAGGAACGAAATAGATCATAGTGCAAATGGGGAAGGGTGGTTTTGGTCCAAGAAACCAGCAGTATCGCGCAGTGATAAGGTGGGTAGGCGGTATTTCCTTTTCGAACGCGATATGCGTTCCCGCCTGACACGTGGAATTTGAATACTGCCCATATTGCGTAGCTCTCAGGTAATTAACCATCGTGCTTGAACTTACGCCAAAATACGTGCTAGTCGTTAGATATAAGGTCTTATATTGCACGGCCGAAGGAAGAGCGCAATATCAACAACGTGCACGGGTCATAGTAGGCAGGGTGGTTTTATCCTAAGCCGTTGGATCAAAGAGTGGACGGCTAAGATCAAGTCTGGAGGGAAGCAGGACCCACAGGGGTCAGACCCATCAGGATTTATCTGGGCTGTCAGATGTAAAGGATCAATGGTCAGGATTGAAACTGGGGCCAAACGAAAAAATGAACGAGGTGGAGAAAGGGACTAATATGGGCTGTTGATCTGCAGAGATCAACGACTGAGATTGGTTAAAATAACATTATATGGCGGGGTGTATGAATTTAACCAAAGGTGGGAGGATCGATTTGGACCGTCCAATCTAGACACATGGACGGCCCAGATGCAATCGGAGTTTTGCGATCGGTGGGGTAATGGATATGGGAGCACCGAAGCGATTGACTGTGGGCCGTCGATCTGCAGATCAGATCAACGGTGGAGGATGGATCAGGGGACCGCCAATCGGAGGTGGTGAAATAAAATATTAACGCCCCCAATGAAAATTTCCCGATGTGAGATTGTGCAGGCCATCTGATTGGCCTAAGATCCACGACGAAGAAGGGCTTCGACCAATGAACGGCGGGCCCCTTTAATATATATTAAAAAAGGCAGATTTTCATTAAATACAAAGGTTTAATGGCTCAGGGCAGGTTATATATATGTGGCTTGGTGCCCAACTGCGGGGCCTTGGTTTTTTAAATTAGCAAAGGCCCGGGCCTTAAATACAAAGAGCTAATCGGCATCAGAACGAGGGTGTTGGCTTTTCAATCTACCCATTTAACAAATCTCCGATGTGAGATTATTTCGACCGTTTGATCAGGAAAATATCAACGGTTTTTCATTAAAAAAAACGAACCGGCGCGTTTAGTTAAAAACATAGGACAATGGGTTTTTATGAATTAACAAAGGAAAACGTGATCGGGAATGGTTTATATAAACATTTAAGCACCCGATTGTGGGCCTTGCGGTTATATGAAGCGGAAATAAGATCGAGGGTTTATATACAAAGGGCTAATCGCATCAGAGGTTTTTAACATGTCAAATAGACTTGCGCGCTCCAATTATTTCCGATCCGATAAGCGCCTGTTGGGTCTAGCGCCTGGTTCTAGGGCATGGGCATGTGGTGGCGAAGTGGTTAGGACTTAGCCCAAAGGGGCTTAAGCCTAGTGTTGGAGGTTCCCATGTTTTGGCCAGATTGGCAAGACCAAAAGATGAGACAACATCAGAACCACTTTGGGGCCCTAGGATCTAGCCCTCCTGGACCCGGAGAGGGATCTCTCCAAATAGAGCAAAGAATGGTATATCTTTGAAAGCTAAAAATGAGATATTAGGCTAGGTATGAAGCTCAAAGGGGGGTTTAAAATGATTTGGTTGGCTGGTTGCTAGGTTGGTCATGAGATCATAGACTGAGAAAGTAATGGGAGGAAAGGAACAAAACAACCGGATGTTTCAGCAAAGAGGGTAGGTCAAAGAAATGAAACTTAGAACAAGGGACAACAGAGTGAAATGGGGCATTCTGCAGGGATACAAGGGGAAAATTAAAACCTTTTGGAGCACAATGATGTCACAATCGGAGAGGCCTTATAATGGGAATCAGCAGAAGGTATTTTATCAAAGGCAAAGGCACAGGAGACTTCAAGGATGATGTGTCTTCAGGGAAGATGAATTCCTTGAAGGTCTCAAAAACAATTTAGCCCCCTAATTTTCCTGCCAAAAATTTGCAGGGGGCTAATAGTGGCTCCACATGGGGATGGCTTCTTCTTGAAGGAGTCAAGAATTCAGAGGATAAATCTTTGGTGTAGGCCAGATGCCTGGTACTCGACTCATTCATTTTCTTCTTGGATCAGCTGCCACAAGTTGTGACGACATCAAATAAGCAGAAACATTCTCAAAAAATCTACCTACCCAGACTACAATCCTAGCATTTTTCTTTAGGGTGCATTTGGACTAGCAGACCCTTTACATCGTTTTTATTTTTTACAAACAGAAAATAAACCTATTCTAAATCTACCCTTATCACTCCATGAGACCAGATTAGACTGTTGGTCTCATATTTTTCTCTACCTAATCTAATATCTGTTGGGATTAAACTGTCCAGCAGATTTCTTCTCTACATTCTAAGACAGAAATTTAAAACAGTCAAGCCAGGATTAGACTATCTGACTTGCTGGACCTTGCATAAATTAAAACGACTAACTACATGCTCACAGGCTGAGCTTTATTGAGATTTTCCTACCTACCCTACTCTAACTGGAATATTTACAAGTCTAGCTTACAAACATTGTCTTCCAATGTAACCAGTCCATCAAATGATCCCATGACTGGTCTCTCTTGCTCAACTCCTTGATCAGGCTGGATAGGCAGGGCAGCTCCCACTCTTTTTGTTCCACAACAGCAGCTACAAAAAAATTTCTTGTTGTCTGCAACATGCTGCTCAACAAGACCCTTTATCCTTCTTCAAATGTTTGCAGGAAATGACCGTAATGATCATGAAAAGATACCTGGCTATGAATATCTGGCAGGCAGGATTCAACCAGGATCTCTTCTTCTTCCACTGGATGGAGAAGAAGACTCTCTTGGAGTAGGGTGTCTTCTTCATCTTCTGAACTAGAGGACTCATCGTATATTGCAGCTGAGTCCTCTTGGGGCTCTCATATATTCTGCTCTGATGTGCTGAGCTCCGTGACAAGATCCATGTATTCTTGAGCAAGGTTTTTTTCCTTTGCTTCCTCTTTCTCAAGAGAAGGCTCGATATTTTCATCTTGCTTGAGAACTTCTTCTTTTCTTTCCTCCTCATCTTCTGAAAGGAAAGGCTGCTGGTTTCCAGTCTCACTGATGATTTGTAGTAGAGCAGAATGAAGATTCAAAGAATCTTCATCTGCTATTATATTATCATATCTCTCCCCATCAGTATCATAGATAGGCTGACTGGTTTCATTACTTCTCTAAAATTTATGGCTCTAATCTTCCTCCCATGAATCTAAGGATGATGGTCCTGCAAGCTCAGCTTCCCTTTGAAAACACTCATCATCAAACAGATCATAAATAGGAAAATCATAACTGTAAGTAATGTCACCCACCAAACCTTCTGGATTTTTAGCAGATCTTTCTTCGTCCTGATCCACAGAGGAGTCTTCTGGATCTGTATCATCAAACTCATAAGATAACTGGGAAAGAGTGTGTGTTCTATAAAATATTTCTGAGGTGGATTGTTGATTTAATATCTGATCAATCTCTTCTTCTGTCAAAAGAGGGGTTTGCCTCTCATCATGGACAAAAGAGCAGCAGTCCTCTTTCTCTTGAGCCTCTTCTTCCACATCATATTCTGCCTCCTCTATGTGGTCCCTTGTTTCCTCAAGGCAACGTTCCCCATTAGCTTTTTCCATTAGGTCCTGATATTTTCTAGTCAGCGTAACACAAGACACAGGTAAGAAATCAGGCAGTTTCTGATCATTTTCCTCTTCATCTTCGATAGATCCTTGAGCATCATACATGTCTTTCTCATATTCTAGGTCTTGAGTTTGTTCTTGTTCTGGAAGAGGCATGGGTTGTTCTAAATAATAATCATTCACATTCAGATTATCCATGTACATTTCCAGCACTTTGCCAAACGTTTATGTTAATTCATTTAATTGATCACACAAAGCATCATACTTTGTATCCATGTCCATGTCTGGATCCATATTTATGCAAAGAATTCTACTGCTTCTTCTCAACCAGTTCAGAGTCTTCTACCAATGGATTCATTTGGTCTTTTGGGATTTATGGAGTGTGGAGTTTCCAGGTGGATGTATATGAATGCTTTAAGCAGGATGCTATCCACCATCAGCAATGAGATGCCAATCTAAAGGCAAAATGGTTTGTTCCCCAGTGGAGTCGCCATTATGTTGGAGGTTCCCATGTTTTGGCCAGATTGGCAAGACCAAAAGATGAGACAACATCAGAACCACTTTGGGGCCCTAGGATCTAGCCCTCCTAGACCCGGAGAGGGATCTCTCCAAATAGAGCAAAGAATGGTATATCTTTGAAAGCTCAAAATGAGGTATTAGGCTAGGTATGAAGCTCAGAGGGGGGTTTAAAATGATTTGGTTGGATGGTTGTTGGGTTGGTCATGAGATCATAGACTGAGAAAGTAATGGGAGGAAAGGAACAAAATAGTCGGATGTTTCAGAAAAGAGGATAGGTCAAAGAAAGTGCCATCCATTGGGCTATGGAGTCATGAAAGGAAATTACATGCAACAACTAGCCAAGGCTTCCAAAGGGCAAGTCATCTAATACTAAAGGATCTTTTTAGATTAGATGGTGGGATGGAAAATTAAGGATTGAAAATGAAAGAAGGAAAGCAACTCAATTTCTGTCTATAGATCAGGCTAGAGGTCATTTAACTCCAGACCTGCTTGGACATACTCAAAGGCAGCTTTCAAAGAGGGACAAACGGGCAGCTTATAGATCGGACCAGAGGTCATTTAACTCCAGGTCAGCTTTAGCATGCTCCAAGGGAGAGACAGAGAATGAGTTTAACAGAGAGATCCTAGAAAGGCCAGCTGGTCCCACAAGGATCCAGTGGACAGGGCTAACTCTAATCCCCAGTGTTCCCAAATCTTCCAGCTTAAACCCAACAAGAACATCTAAGAACAGATTCATTTAATTCATACATCAGCTAGCAGCATAAGGAACTACTACACTAGTTAAATTAACTGAGATCGGCCCTTAGATAATCACATTTAGCAGAACAACATTTAAGGCAAGGAGAGCAGAGACATAGGGTACCTAACAAGGGTAAATCCTATGCCATATTTCTGATGCAAGCCAGCAGAACATGAAACAATATGAAAATGTAATAAACAGAGTTAGGAAAACATCACCAATAGTAATAGACCAGGATCCTGTGAAATGTGCTTTGATTAATTGATACAAAACCAGTCACATACACTGAGCTCAATGGCTGTTACAATACAAACTTCTCCTCCCAGCCTACTACATACAACTACTCTGCTAATCCCTCCCAATACGGTTCTAACAGTTAGAATGAATCCCTCTAACAGCAACGGCAGCAGCCGAACAAAAACCTTTTACAATATGTTCTCGGAAATTCTTATAGGGGAAGAGAATAACAATGGTAGGTGTAAAATTAAATGCAGCATTGAACTCTGAAGCAGCAGGAGGGCCGAGGCTCCATCCCCTTTTAAATACTGGGCATTTATCTCTGGTACTCTTTGGATGATGGAGTGGTCTTCGTCAGGTTTCCATTTACTCCAGGTATGTCTCTGGTTTACTGAAAAAAATGCAGGATGATGATGCTAGGGTCTGCCATACTGTATAAATAATGCACTGGTAGCATAGAACTGTAGTCAGGGCATGGAAAATCTTACTTGGACACAATGTAGACTGAAACCATAATGTGTACCGTGTCCTTTCATGGAAGAACGTTATGCCAATATTAAAACCCTGTTAATATGGTTTTCTGTGCATTAGACCGTCTGAATGATCCCCGGCGTTTTTATTTTGGTATTCTACCTCCTACTAATTGGATCAAGGCTCAAAATCTGCAATTGGAGGCCTTAAATGCTCTTCTCTTCCACTCGTACTCTTTGCCGCTCCCACAATTACCTCTAATTGTGAAATCTGTGCTTTCAATGCTCTGGACAGGTCTTTACGGAGTTTTTAGCTGCGTTCTTTGAATGCACATACTGTCACAGCTCCTTCCTAGGATTTCTTCATAAATTCAACCCCTGAAAATGGTCCTTTCCTACGTTCTCTGTCACTGTGACAGGGGCTGTGAATTATGGTGGTTTATTACCGCCCAAAACCCTGCAAAACACGAACACACGTTAAGAAATCATGCACGGAGGTGGTGGATGCAACGGGAATGACGAGAATGGCCATGCAAATTATGAAATGGTGGAACAGTGCAGGGTTACGGTGTAAAATGTAGCGGGAGGCTTGCAGAATGGTGGCGCAGTGGGAAAATGCATGGGAAAACGTCGAGGCAGATGTTTTAACGTAAAAACATTGAACTTTGACCTTGGAACAAATATATATAATGGGGGCGGGCTAATGTACGGTGGAGACATGTGGAGTGGTGATGTGGCAGGACCGGGAGATGGTGGGGCGGTCAACAGCGGGGGAAACCAAATCTGGATTGTCCAATATCAAAGGAGATCGACGGTGGAAAACATGTCAGAGGGCGATGGACAGTGGGCCAGTGGGTACGATTGCCTCGGTTAACATCCGCGCATTTTTGTGAAGCGATCGATCCGCATCTACGGACGAATGATAACACGCGATGAGATAGCGGTTTTCCAGTCGTACCAGTGCCACGTGTCGGATGATGTATGGAATCGATGGCCCATCAGAAAATACCGTTTACCTCCGAAAGGTGGTGCGATAGAAACCGGATGGTTTTTTAATAGTGCGCAGGGACCACCATGGCGGGTAAACTCCGAACCGTCAGATCTACGGGAAATGAACGATGGATCAGCTATCGACGAGGTGAACGAGGAGGGCCACGGGCACGACAGAGCTAGCGAACGTCGTTTGATCTCTTAAGATCAACGGTTATAAACGCACCTGATACATACTCTGCGGTAAGCGCCTTTCGGGCTGGTGGGTAGTTCTAGCGCCCGGGTCACGTGGAGGGGGAAAGTGCAGGGGCTTGGTTGAAAAGGGCTAGGCCCCATATACATGGAGAATATGGTTTATGGCACATTATGATGCAATTTGAGGGTGGAAAAGGGGAACGATAGGGAGAAAAGGATTGTTTCAACCAAACAAAAAGTATTTGAAGGGTTTAAACAAGGTTATGGAGGATTAGAGGATTAATGAAGGAAGTTTAGAAGGGGGGGGGAAAGAGGGTGGAAAGGAAACTTAGAACAAGGGACAACAAAGTGAAATGGGGCATTCTGTAGGGATACAAGGGGAAAATTAAAACCTTTTGGAGCACAATTATGTCACAATCGGAGAGGCCTTATAATGGGAATCAGAAGAAGGGATTTTATCAAAGGCAAAGGAACAGGTGACTTCAAGGATGATGTGTCTTCAGGGGAGATGCATTCCTTGAAGGTCTCAAAAACAATTTAGCCCCCTACTTTTCCTGCCAAAAATTTACAGGGGGCTAACAGTGGCTCCACATGGGGATGGCTTCTTCTTGAAGGAGTCAATAATTCAGAGGATAAATCTTTGGTGTAGGCCATATGCTTGGTACTCGACTCATTCATTTTCTTCTTGGATCAGCTGCCACAAGTTGTGAATACATAAAATCAGTAGAAACATTCTCAAACAATCTACCTACCCATACTACAATCCTTGCATTTTTCTTTAGGGTGCATTTGGACTGGCAGACCCTTTACATCATTTTTATTTTTTACAAACAGAAAATAAACCTATTCTAAATTGTTACACAGTAATTTGTCACCGTCCCTACCATTCCCCGTCCCGCACAATGGAGGACCCATTATGTGACCTGTGAACACTATCATGCCTTGAAAACATCATCAATGCATCCCTCTGAGTATGAACTTCATTTTCCCTTGAGACATCTCCTTGCAAAACTCATGAAAAACATCTCTTTTTTCATTGGCGCAGGTAGACAGTTCAGTGCTTGCGCCAATCAGGGAAATCCTGTAAAGAGGTCGCGCCACTTGGCGCTCTGTCATAGAGCAGCAATCGCGCCACCCATTTTAGGGACTGTTTTTTAAATATGGATGGTGGAAGTTGAGTTCAAACAAACTCACAACCATTGCCTATCTTGAGTTGGGAGGTTTGGCTGCGGGAGTTCTATGGAAGGGAAGTGGTTTTGCCACCTTCTATGGAACCTTCCTTGTTGATAGGGCCAATCCCATAATAATAGGGATCCCAACTCCCTCCTTCCCCATCTATAAAAGCCTGCTCAAATCCATGGCAAGCTAGTCTGGAAGTGCTGAAGCTTTGCATCTCCCTATTCCCAAGTGCCTTCGTGTTGTAAAGAATCCCTTCTTTCCCTTAAGGCCCATTCAAGCGAGGAGACCATTGTTACGAGACTCTGGAGAGGTTTCCCTTTCCCTTGGCGAGCTTTGCGAGACGTGGACGACCGAAGACCCGCTCGAAGGAGGCTGCAACGTCAGAACTCGGTTGTAACTTCTATTCGTTTATCATTTTAATAGATGACTATGATTATGGTTCCACTCCGTTTTCCATTGTGTTAATGCGAGTAATATCTTTTCTGACCGATGTTTAGTTACGCATGCTGGTTCCTATGCTTGTATCTGTTCGTTTCTTCTATGTGCAGGTGTTCATCCGCGGAGATCGTGGAAGGATTGGGATCCACGGCCGGAGACGGGGACACTTCTTCTTCGATCATAGCTACGGAATCCGTGTAGCTTCTATTTATAATCCCCTGTCTTTCATTCGTAACAGAGCCACATAGCATTGTTTCGTTTGTTGCTAGACTGGCTAGTAGGGATCGCCTCGGTCTCGCAGGATTACCTCCTCACAAAATCAAGAGACTCACCTGGGGACTGCCTGTCATCCTTGTCTCTGCTTATACGCATCTCAATAATGCTCTTGTTTGAGCACCTTTTCTGAGTTGGATTATCATTGTAGCTTGCTCATTAGCTGCATTATCCTGCTTTCTATAGCTTGTTTTAGATTCTGAAGATTCTTGTTTGAAGAACCCCAATCGTGGCTTTTAACCCATTATTGGGCGCCACTTGGCGCTGTTGCCTTTATCTGCTCACAACAATTGATTTCTCGCGCTCGCTAAGTCCGCCACAGCTGCCACCCCTGTGACTTTTTGAGTTTTTTCATTTTTTAGCTTTCTGAGCTTGACCAGTACTTTTCTTCTTGATTTTCTGATTGTCTGAGTGTGTTGGAGTCTTGTTTGACTGGAATTCACCGCTATCCTTTGGTTGTTTGCCTTTATCTACCGATTTCACGATTTGAGCCCTAGGGCATCTAGTGGCTTAGTGTATCGAGCCCTCCTTTGGAGTTTTGGTGTCTTGATTGTCCTGTCAACTTGTTGATTGATTCTCCACGCTCTCTTACCAGTCTTTGATTGTTTTGCTGCGTCTTTTGAGTGATTGTTCATTCCTTCATTCGGAATTCGTTTGCCCTTGCTTTGGACCTAGATCACACGGTCCATTGGAAGTTTTCGAGTCTTTCTTTGCTTTGAGGGACTTTGGGTCGATTTGGAGATTTGGTTGCTTGCTTTGTTGAGTGAATGTTGTTTGTTTCGCTCTCTTGGGTATCATTTCTCAAATTGTTCCTTTCGTTTTCAGTGCACGTTAGCCATTAAACATTGAAAATCAAAAAAAAAAAATCTCTCTTGCTTTTGTTAATTAGTGCAAATTGTGATCTTTTTCCATATCGCTAGTGATTAGTGTTTGAATGAAAAGTGTGCAATTGCATTAGTTGCATTAGAGACATTGTTGTTTGTATTCCGTTCATTTCATTTGTATAAAAGCTCTCAAATCTTATTTAACTAGTTTTTCATCGAACGAAATGTTGCACTGTGGCATATAGCTTGCATTTAGGAGTCTTTCGAGACACTACATATGATAGGGCCTGGAAATTGAAACTTAATTGAAGATCAACTGTAAAATTTGTATTCTGCACTAACTCCTGGCAGCCAATGGAACTTGGAACGCATATTTAGAAGGGTTCAGGCTAGAGACGTGTTCCGCTGTCATAGTCTGGGCACTGTCGTCTCACCCACATGGGGTTTTTGCAGGGACGCTAGTGATTGACACTGCGCCCCCACTGTCATGGGAGGCAGGGTGCGGGGAGGACCCCAGTAGAGCTGCAATCCTTTATCCACTGTGAGAAGCTGAGTCCACATTTCCCCATACCCAAGGCACCCACAGGCTGCATTTGGGGTGAGACGGCCCATGTCGTACGAAGTCCTTGGTTTGGCTTCTGCTGGCTTTTGAAACCAAGGTGTGTATTGCAGTTCACGGATATCTGGTACACCCTTTGTGCCTAGTTTTTCCTGAGCAGTCATTTGGTCTTTTCTGACTCCCTAAACTTGAAAAGACCGTCAAGCGCTTGTCCTTTCACGCTTGTGTCAACTCTGAAAGAGATAGAGTCATCTTTTTATCGTTTCTCGACTCTTAAAATATGAAACGGTAGAATTTCTTACTTTCCAATGTGGTAAAATTAATCGCCCACGATTACACACCCGTTTAGATATTGCTTGTTGACCGTTTGATCGTGTGCCCTTAACTCGTTTTTCGGCCCGTGTGTGGTTTTGAGTTGATGGCAACTTTTTCAGAGTTATCAACTAAGGAACTTCTAAGGAATCTCGGCTGTTTTCCCTCCTTGAAACACATACTCCTTACATGGCGACGTTGTCCCTTCCTGGGTTAACTGTTGGGTTGCCCGTTTGGTTGTTCTCAACCTCTGTTGTCCCGAATGTCTCCACTACTGTTCAATCAGTTTCTCCGACGGAACAACATCATGTTGATTCCAAGGTGGACCTCTCCCCTTCTTCGCCTGTTTCTGCGTCCTCCTCGTCTACTTCGCCTGGTGAAAGCTTAGATTCAAGTAACCAGGTGGCTAACAAGAAGAAGAAGAAGACAAAGAAGAAGAAGTCTGATAAGCGAGAGGCTAAATGTACAGCTACTGCCTCTGAGATATCTCTTGCCGATAAACCTTCCAACCCTCCACGGAAAGTCAAGTTCCCTTGCCTGTTGTGCACGGGAGACCATCTTCTTCGAGACTGCCCTGGCATTCCCAAGGTGCTCGAAGTATGGTCCAACGGCCGCCCACCGTTGCCTTTGACTTCCGGGAGTCAGGTTGGGGGCACGTCTTCAGCTGCTGTTGATAAGAATTCTAAGAAGCAGGGTAAGATCACCAATCCCTGTAAGTTGTGTGAAGGGCACCATGCCATTCACCTTTGTCCTTATGTGGATGAAGCCAAGCAAGTCTTGGACAACCCAGCCGGTTCTACACCACGCCTTCCACCCTTCACACCCAAAGCTTTTAAGTTCTCCGTCACTGGATCCTACGATTGGTAGAGTCATCCTTAATAATCCACCTCCTAGAATCTAAATACATAATCCATCCTGACCAACCATTTCTGGTAGGATCGGTTGAATCGGCCTCACCTGCATGCAGCACTGGTGTCTTTTCTGTCGAGAGTGGACCTCACACCCCCCATGTCCTTCTGATTTCTTCAGATTCTTCAGACTTGGAGAAAGATTCTCCTGTCCCTGTACTTCAAGAGGCTCCTCCTCCGCCTCCCATGGTTGAGGCTTCGGAGGATATCCCTCCCGCCTTCGAGATGGAGGTTATGGAGGATGCTTCTTCTTCCGTAACATTAGGGGAAGACCTTCGCATATCGATGGTAGCCCCTCCGAGTAGTTTGGTCGCTTCCTTTGACTCAAATCGATTTGCAGGATTTCGCCTTCCGTCTTATGTGCCTTTCGAGATCACAGTACAGGCTCTTGGTCTGGTTGTACCCAGCACCATTATAGACGAAGGTGCCTCTGTTAGTATTCTGTCTTCAACTACCTGGCAAGCTTTCGGTTCGCCGCCGCTTGCGCCTATTACGCAGAATCTGTTGACTTTTAACAGAAGGACAAGTCGACCGTTGAGGATCCTTCCAAGGTTACCTGTTACTTTGGGAGGAAAAACTATCCATATGGACGTGATGGTCGTTCCAGGTCCCTTGGATTTCAATCTGCTCCTGGGGCGTGATTACACCTATGCCATGGGAGCGCTCGTCTCCTCCCTCTTTCGTGTGGTCTGTTTTCTGCATGAAGGAAGGATCGTGACCATTGATCAGCTGTCGTTCTTTGGTCCTAATGTGGTAACTGGTCCGCCATCACCCCCTCCTGGTTTCTATCCACCCGTTGTATCTGCCCTACCGCAGGTCAACTATGTGTCTACCTACCCCGTGCCTGTGCTCAGTGATGATGCCATCGTGCATCAGGTGCTGGGGGCATTGGGTCCTGACTTCCAGAATGTTTTCCTTCCATCAGGAGTGGAACTCTTGGAAGCGCCGCCTTCTTGTTCATCTTGATGTAAGTCGGTTAGAGCACAGTTCCCTCCCTGTGTCAAGCTCTTTAAAAAATGAAACCAGGTTGTCGGAGCAGAGTTCCTTGTCTTGTGCTGCTTCCAATATGTTCATGGGTGGCCCCAGGATAGCTCTTAAGCGGGCCAACCTCATGAACAGCAGCTGAAACACGTTCCTGTTCAATTCGAGTCTTTGATAAGATCTCGTAAAATCCCAGTCGAGTCTGTCTCTGGATCTCGTAATTTGAACCTTCACTCCATCTGCCTTTCATATGGACTGAAGCTTGGGGGGCATGTACCTCGAATTGAGTCACCATGCTGGGGGCATGCTTACTTTTTCAAGCATAGTTTGTTTCCGTTTCAAGCTTGTGTAAAAATGAAACCGGTTTCAAGCATAGCTTATCTTTGTTTCAAGCTTGTGTAAAAATGAAACCAACTTCAAGCAAAGTTTCCTGATTTCAAGCTTGTGTAAAAATGAAACCTTGCCCATTTTACCTCTTGTGATGGTCATTTTATCAGCCTGTTTTTACCAGATGAGCCTTGGTTTTCTCGCTCCATCGTCATTATCTGCTTGGCCGATCATATGCCTTCACTTGGTTGTTTTACCCGTTCCTGAGGAACCGCTGCTATGAGTGGTCTTGTTAGCCAGCCTCTCGACCTTTATTTTTTCAGAGTAGTTCCACCATTACCGGAACCAGTTGCTACCCTTTATACCACTCGTTCCTCCAGGAGGAGTCATCTTTCAGCTCTTTTCTGACTCTCTAAACATGAAAAGATTGCCGAGGCCCTTGTCGTTTCGATCTCGTTAAAATGGTCACGAATCGACATCCACCCAGTATAAGTTTAACCCTTTTTCGGGCTAGGATGGATTGA
The DNA here is from genome assembly GCA_034641835.2 of Pinus albicaulis. Classification (NCBI taxonomy): domain Eukaryota; kingdom Viridiplantae; phylum Streptophyta; class Pinopsida; order Pinales; family Pinaceae; genus Pinus; species Pinus albicaulis. The sequence continues at coordinate 1,044,971,950 of CM076582.1, read as the reverse complement.
TTACGAAAAAGGAATACCCTAGCCTATTGCGACTAGGAGGTTTTCCCGGATATTGTTTTCTACCTTTTCGGATCTGGGGAACTATTTACGAAAAGGGACCTGTGGAGTTTTCTTTTTCACTGTCTTTTCAAACTCTCTAAACATGAAAAGACACCGAGTTCTTCCTTTGTCAGACTCGTTAAACCCTGATGACATTGGATATAGTCGAAATGACGTTCTCCGAGTTTCTCCTTCCTAGGACTCGTTAAATGCACTAGGATGGATTCGCCCGAAGGGCGGACTTATATGACAAGCATATGGTATCCTCTTCAAGCTTGTGTAAAAATAAAGAGGTACTCACCGAAATGGTGGGGAAAATGGAACCATTGTCGTTGTCGTCGGCAGTATGTCGCTCTTGAACATGGCACTTGTTTGCATTCGTGTCGGGTTGGGGACATCTCATCTCGTTGCTTCACTTTGCCTCCATGGGTTTGGGTAATCTCTTTTGACCTCTCATCTGTTCACTGCCTCGTCACCATGACCTCTGATCCGTTGATGTCAAATACTGCCAAATCCATTGTCGTGCCGTTTATGTGTTCAAGAGAAGTTGGCCTCTGCAAATATCAACCTTCCTCTGTTTCTCATACAATCCTGATTCACAACAAAACATTATGTTTCTCTGTCTCGTGTCGATGATGTGGGAATCATTATGGCCCACCTTCGATCAAGGTCACTTCCTGTCGACATCAACTCATTATCCAGGAAGTTGGTCTAGAGACTCCTGATGGTACCTTGGAGCCTGCATGCCTCAATGGCAGGTTCGTCGCATTCGACGTGAAGTTTACATCATTGACTTCCGATCGAATGATTCCGCGGGTGTTCGACGTCAGCTCATTTATTCACACGCCGTAGATTGTACCTGTAGTACCTTGAGGACCATTGTCATTATTGGTGGTTTCTCTCGCGTCTGTTAACGGCTTTCATCATTGGCTGGTAATCAGACGATGTTCTTGCATGTTCGACATCAGCTAACATATTCACATGCTCGAACTTGTACTTGTTTGGGTCGAGATGGAGCGCAAGACCCTGGATTATGTCTGTTGTAATCCAGGCTGCGATTGTGGATTATTATCATTATGTACATGACTCACTGATTGGATGGCTGCGACCATACCTGAGTCTATTTGTTTGATCTTAGTTGGATGGCTGCGCCCATACCCCGGATCCGGATTATAGCATACTCTGTTCGGATGGCTGCGTCCATACCATATATATACATCATGTACTTGAGATATCAGTTGTATCTTTCTGTGCAGGTTTTCCGACGGCGGGCCTTCAGTTGGACATGTTCTCGTAAAGCATTTCACCCCTCTCTCTCTCGTGCCTCATGCTTTAGGGGGCATCTGTTACACAGTAATTTGTCACCGTCCCTACCATTCCCCGTCCCGCACAATGGAGGACCCATTATGTGACCTGTGAACACTATCATGCCTTGAAAACATCATCAATGCATCCCTCTGAGTATGAACTTCATTTTCCCTTGAGACATCTCCTTGCAAAACTCATGAAAAACATCTCTTTTTTCATTGGCGCAGGTAGACAGTTCAGTGCTTGCGCCAATCAGGGAAATCCTGTAAAGAGGTCGCGCCACTTGGCGCTCTGTCATAGAGCAGCAATCGCGCCACCCATTTTAGGGACTGTTTTTTAAATATGGATGGTGGAAGTTGAGTTCAAACAAACTCACAAACCACTGCCTATCTTGAGTTGGGAGGTTTGGCTGTGGGAGTTCTATGGAAGGGAATTGGTTTTGCCACCTCCCATGGAACCTTCCTTGTTGATAGGGCCAATCCCATAATAATAGGGATCCCAACTCCCTCCTTCCCCATCTATAAAAGCCTACTCAGATCCATGGCAAGCTAGTCTTGAAGTGTTGAAGCTTTGCATCTCCCTATTCCCAAGTGCCTTTGTGCTGTAAAGAATCCCTTCTTTCCCTTAAGGCCCATTCAAGCGAGGAGACCATTGTTACGAGACTCTGGAGAGGTTTTCCCTTTCCTTGGCGAGCTTTGCGAGACGTGGACGACCGGAGACCCGTTCGAAGGAAGCTGCGACGTCAGAACTTGGTTGTAACTTCTATTCGTTTATTACTTAATAGATGACTATGATTATGCTTCCACTCCGTTTTCCATCATGTTAATGCGAGTTATATCTTTTCTGACCGATGTTTAGTTACGTATGCTGGTTCCTATGCTTGTATCTGTTCGTTTCTTCTATGTGCAGGTGTTCATCCGCGGAGATCGTGGAAGGATTGTGATCTGCCAGGGCTGAAGGACGGTGACACTTCTTCTTCAGATCATAGCGTTGGAATCCAGGTAGGCTTCTATCCCAAGTCTTTCATTCGTAATTAGGAGCTTGCGTCATAGCATTGTTTGTTTGTTGCTAGACCCCTGTTGGGCTAGTAGGGATCGCCTCTGTCCGCAGAGGGGATTTACCTCCTCAACATAAATCTACCCTTATCACTCCATGAGACCAGATTAGACTGTTGGTCTCATATGTTTCTCTACCTAATCTAATATCTGCTGGGATTAAACTATCCAGCAGATTTCTTCTCTACATTCTAAGACAGAAATTTAAAACAGTCAAGCCAGGATTAGACTATCTGACTTGTTGGACCTTGCATAAATTAAAATGACTAACTACATGCTCACTGGCTGAGCTTTATTGAGTTTTTCCTACCTACCCTACTCTAACTGAAATATTTACAAGTCTAGCTTACAAACATTGTCTTCCAATGTAACCAATCCATCAAATGATCCCATGACTGGTCTCTCTTGCTCAACTCCTTGAGCAGGCTGGATAGGCAGGGCAGCTCCCACTCTTTTTGTTCCACAACAGCAGCTACAAAAAAATTTCTTGCTGTCTGCAACATGATGCTCAACAAGACCCTTGATTCTTCTTCAAATGTTTGCAGGAAATGACCGTAAGGATCATGAAAAGATATCTGGCTATGAATATCTGGCAGGCAGGCTTCAACCAGGATCTCTTCTTCTTCCACTGGATGGAGAAGAAGACTCTCTTGGAGTAGGGTGTCTTCTTCATCTTCTAAACTGGAGGACTCATCATATATTGCAGCTGAGTCCTCTTGGGGCTCTCATATATTCTGCTCTGATGTGTTGAGCTCCATGACAAGATCCATGTATTCTTGAGCATGGGTTTTTTCCTTTACTTTCTCTTTCTCAAGAGAATGCTTGATATTTTCATCTTGCTTGAGAACTTCTTCTTTGCTTTCCTCCTCATCTTCTGAAAGGAAAGACTGCTGGTTTCCAGTGTCACTGATGATATGTAGTAGAGTAGAATGAAGATTCAAAGAATCTTCATCTGCTATTATACTATCATAGCTCTCCCCATCAATATCATAGATAGGCTGACTCGTTTCATTACTTCTATGAAATTGCTGGCTCTGATCTTCCTCCCATGAATCTAAGGATGATGGTCCTGCAAGCTCGGCTTCCCTTTGAAAACACTCATCATCAAATAGATCATAAATAGGAAAATCATAATTGTAAGTAATGTCACCCACCAAACCTTCTGGATTTTCAGCGGGTATTTCTTCGTCCTGATCCACAGAGGAGTCTTCTGGATCTGTATCGTCAAACTCATAAGATGACTGAGCAAGAGTGTGTGTTCTATAAAATATTTCTGAGGTGGACTGCTGATTTGATATCTGATCAATCTCCTCTTCTGTCAAAAGAGGGGTTTCCCTCTCATCATGGACAGAAGAGCAGCAGTCCTCTTTCTCTTGTGTTAGCTAACTGGGAGGCGGGATGTTCTCTTGAGCCTCTTCTTCCACATCAAATTCTACCTCCTCTATGTGGTCCCTTGTTTCCTCAAGGTAGCGTTCCCCATTAGCTTTTGCCATTAGGTCCTAATATTTTCTAGTCAGCGTAACACAAGACACAAGTAATAAATCAGGCAATTCCTGATCACTTTCCTCTTCATCTTCAATAGATCCTTGAGCATCATACATGTCTTTCTCATCTTCTAGGTCTTGAGTCTGTTCTTGTTCTGGAAGAGGCATGGGTCGTTCTAAATAATCATCATTTGCATTCAGATTATCCATGTACATTTCTAGCACTTTGCCAAATGTTTCTGTTAATTCATTTAATTGATCATACAAAGCATCATACTTTGTATCCATGTCCATGTCTGGATCCATATTTATGAAAAGAAGGCTACTGCTTCTTCTCAACTAGTTCAAAGTCTTCTACCAGTGGATTCATTTGGTCTTTTGGGAGTTATGGAGTGTGGAGTCGCCAGGTGGATGTATATGAATGCTTGAAGCAGGATGTTGTCCACCATCAGCAATGAGATGCCAATCTAAAGGAAAAGTGGTATGTTCCCCAGTGGAGTCGCCATTATGTTATAGGTTCCCATGTTTTGGCCAGATTGGCAAGACCAAAAGATGAGACAACATCAGAACCACTTTGGGGCCCTAGGATCTAGCCCTCCTGGACCCAGAGAGGGATCTCTCCAAATAGAGAAAATAATGGTATATCTTTGAAAGCTCAAAATGAGGTAATAAGCTAGCTATGAAGCTCAAAGGGGGGTTTAAAATGATTTGGTTGGCTGGTTGCTGGGTTGGTCATGAGATCATAGACTGAGAAAGTAATGGGAGGAAAGGAACAAAACAGCTGGATGTTTCAGCAAAGAGGATAGGTCAAAGAAAGTGCCATCCATTGGGCTATGGAGTCATGAAAGGCAATTACATGAAACAACTAGCCAAGGATTCCAAAGGGAAAGTCATCTAATACTAAAGGATCTTTTTAGATTAGATGGTGGAATGGAACATTAAGGATTGAAAATGAAAGAAGGAAAGCAACCCAATTTATGTCTATAGATCAGGCTAGAGGTCATTTAACTCCAGACCTGCTTGGACATACTCAAAGGTAGCTTTCAAAGAGGGACAAAGGGGCAGATTATAGATCGGACTAGAGGTCATTTAACTCCAGGTCAGCTTTAGCATGCTCCAAGGGAGAGACAGAGAATGAGTTTAATAGAGAGATCTTAGAAAGGCCAGCTGGTCGCACAAGGATCCTAGTGGACAGGGCTAACATCCCCAGTGTTCCCAAATCTTCCAGCTTAAACCCAACAAGAACATCTAAGAACATATTCATTTAATTCATAAATCAGCTAGCAGCATAAGGAACTACTACACTAGTTAAATTAACTGAGATCAGCCCTTAGATAATCACATTTACCAGAACAACATTTAAGACAAGGAGAGCAGAGACATAGGGTACCTAACAAGGGTAAATCCTATGCCATATTTCTGATGCAAGCCAGCAGAACATGAAACAATATGAAAATGTAATAAACAGAGTTAGGAAAACATCACCAATAGTAATAGACCAAGATCTTGTGAAATGTGATTTGATTAATTGATACAAAACCAGTCACATACACTGAGCTCAATGGTTGTTATAATCCAAACTTCTCCTCCCAGCCTACTACATACAACTACTCTGCTAATCCCTCCCAATACTGTTATAACAGTCAGAATGAATCCCTCTAACAGCAACAACAACAGCCGAACAACAACCTTTTACAATATGTTCTCGGAAATTCTTATAGGGGAAGAGAATAACAATGTTAGGTGTAAACTTAAATGTAGCATTGAACTCTGAAGCAGCAGGAGGGCCGAGGATCCATCCCCTTTTAAATACTGGGCATTTATCTCTGGTACTCTTTGGATGATGGAGTGGTCTTCTTCAGGTTTCCATTTACTCCAGGTATGTCTCTGGTGTACTGAAAAAAATGCAGGACGATGATGCTAGGGTCTGCCATACTGTATAACTAATGCACTGGTAGCATAGGACTATAGTCAAGGCATGGAAAATCTTACTTGGACACAATGTAGACTGAAACCATAATGTGTACCGTGTCCTTTCATGGAAGAACGTTATGCCGATATTAAAACCCTACTAATATGGTTTTCTGTGCATTAGACCGTCTGAACGATACTCGGCATTTTGATTTTGGTATTATGCCTCCTACTAATTGGATCAAGGCTCAAAATCTGCAATTGCAGGCCTTAAACGCTCTGCTCTTCCATTGGTACTCTTTGCCGCTCCCACAATTACCTCTAACTATGAAATATGTGCTTTCAATGCTCTGGACAGGTCTTTACGGAGTTTTTAGCTGCGTTCTTTGAATGCACATCCTATCACGGCTCCTTCCTAGGCTTTCTTCATAAATTCAACCCCTGAAAATGGTCCTTTCCTGGGTTCTCTGTCACTGTGACAGGGGCTGTGAATTATGGTGGTTTATTACTGCCCGAAACCCTACAAAACACGAACACACGTTAATAAATCATGCACGGAGGTGGTGGATGCAACGGGAACGATGAGAATGGCCATGCATATTATGAAATGGTGGAACAATTTGGGGTTACGGTGGAAAATGCAGCGGGAGGCTTGCAGAATGGTGGCGCAGTGGGAAAATGCATGGGAAAACGTTGATGTAGACGTTTTAACGTAAAAATATTAAACTTTGACCTTGGAACGAATATATATAACGAGGGTGAGCGAATGTACGGTGGAGACATGTGGAATGGTGACATGGTAGGACCGGGAGATGGTGGGGCGGTCAACAGTGGGGGAAACCAAATCTGGACCGTCCGATCTCAAAGGAGATCGACGGTGGAAAACACGTTGTAGGGCGATGGACAGTGGGCCAGTGGGTACGATTTCCTCGGTTAAGGTCCGCGCATTTCCGTGAAGCGATGACTGTCGGATGGGCCACCCCAGATCGGATGGCGCATGGCAATATCACTCCACGTCTACGGATGAACGATAACGCGCGATGAGATAGCGTTTTCCCAGTCGTACCGGTGCCACGCGTCGGATGATGTATGGAATCGCTGGCCCATAAAAAAATAACACCTACCTCCGAAAGGCGGTGCGATAGAAACTGGATGGTTTTTTAATAGTGTGCAGGGACCACCAGGGCTGGTAAACTCCGAACCGTTAGATCTGTGGGAAACGAATGGTGGATCAGCTATCGGAGAGGTGAACGAGGAGCGCCATGGGCACGACGGAGCTAGCGAACGCCGTATGATCTGTTTAGGTCAACGGTTATAAACGCGCCCGATACATACTCTGTGGTAAGCGCCTTTCGAGCTGGTGGGTGGTTCTAGCGCCCTGGTCACGTGGAGGGGGAAAGTGCACGGGCTTGGCCGAAAAGGGCTAGGTCCCATATACATGGAGAATATGGTTTTTGGCACATTATGATGCAATTTGAGGATGGAAAAGGGGAACGATAGGGAGAAAAGGATTGTTTCAACCAAAAAAAAAGTATTTGAAGGGTTTAAACAGGGTTATGGAGGATTAGAGGATTAATGAAGGAAGTTTAGAAGGGGGGGAAAAGAGGGTGGAAAGGAAAATTTGAACAAGGGACAACAGAGTGAAATGGGGCATTCTGGAGGGATACAAGGGTAAAATTAAAACCTTTTGGAGCACAATGATGTCACAATCGGAGAGGCCTTATAATGGGAATCAACAGAAGGGATTTTATCAAAGGCAAAGGCACAGGAGACTTCAAGGATGATGTGTCTTCAGGGGAGATGCATTCCTTGAAGGTCTCAAAAACAATTTAGCCCCCTACTTTGCTTGCCAAAAATTTACAGGGGGCTAACAGTGGCTCCACATGAGGATGGCTTCTTCTTGAAGGAGTCAAGAATTCAGACGATAAATCTTTGGTGTAGGCCAGATGCCTGGTACTCGGCTCATTCATTTTCTTCTTGGATCAACTGCCACAAGTTGTGAAGACATCAAATCAGCAGAAACATTCTCAAAAAATCTACCTACCCAGACTACAATCCTATAATTTTTCTTTAGGGTGCATTTGGACTGGCAAACCCTTTACATCATTTTTATTTTTTACAAACAGAAAATAAACCTATTCTAAATCTACCCTTATCACTCCATGAGACCAGATTAGACTGTTGGTCTCATATTTTTCTCTACCTAATCTAATATCTGTTGGGATTAAACTGTCCAGCAGATTTCTTCTCTACATTCTAAGACAAAAATTTAAAACATTCAAGCCAGGATTAGACTGTCTGACTTGCTGGACCTTGCATAAATTAAAACTACTAACTACATGCTCACAGGCTGAGCTTTATTGGGCTTTTCCTACCTACCCTACTCTAACTGGAATATTTACAAGTCTAGCTTACAAACATTGTCTTCCAATGTAACCAGTCCATCAAATGATCCCATGACTGGTCTCTCTTGCTCAACTCCTTGAGCAGGCTGGATAGGCAGGGCAGCTCCCACTCTTTTTGTTCCACAACAGAAGCTACAAAAAATTTTCTTGCTGTCTGCAACATGCTGCTCAACAAGACCCTTTATCCTTCTTCAAATGTTTGCAGGAAATGACCGTAAGGATCATGAAAAGATACCTGGCTATGAATATCTAGCAGGCAGGCTTCAACCAGGATCTCTTCTTCTTCCACTGGATGGAGAAGAAGACTCTCTTGGAGTAGGGTGTCTTCCTCATCTTCTGAACTGGAGGACTCATCGTATATTGCAGCTGAGTCCTCTTGGGGCTCTCATATATTTTTCTCTAATGTGAAGCGACGACCGCTATCTCATCGCGCGTTATCTTTCAGTCACAATAAATTTTCTCATAAGATTCATGCATCCAGTAAATCAGTCAAGAGACTATCTCTATCTGCACTATGAAGTAGGGTCTCCTACATTCACTATAGCATCAATTCTCAATCTATCAGCTTTTTTGGTGCGCCTTCTACCATTTCTGATGGATGGCTCTGCATGAGTGTTTTCCTCCACTCCATGATCCTCTGCATGTGGTTGATCCACATCTTGAGGCTCATCCTTAGGAACCAATGGTTCCTCCTCTGCATGCAAGTCTAGTCCCCTCTCAAGGGAAAACCACATGGCTTTATCCTCATCAAATTTATATCCCGTCGCACAACAATCATTGTGTTGTTTGGTAAATACACATGATAATTATGGGGTGTTTTAATGTACCCTACAAAAATCCCAATCTCATCCATCAGTTCTAGCTTCTTCCTAGCATCCTTGGTCACATGCACATAAATAGATGAGACAAAAATCTTAAAGTGTGAAACATCAAGTTTCTTACTAGTGAAAGCCTCTTCAAATGTACTCATGCCAAGTATCCTATGAATACAACAGTTCAATAATATTCCCAATTAACTTTAAGCTAGTTGGAATATTAAATTTTGTTTTTGCTTCTTAGTTAGAAGAATAAGAGGGTATGGAGACCCATAAATCTCCTTAGTAGGAATAAAATCACTCCTAATGGGAAAGGATATCATCTTAATATCTTTATTAAGCACCCTTTTTTGTGAAAAGGGGTTGGAGCATGTAGACTAGGTCAACTTTGACCAAATCAGCAACGCTGGTATGGAAGGAGTGGCATTCATTGAGGGAAAACGTAGTGTTGGAGGAAGATTCCATGAATGGAAGTAGTGGCTTTAATGAGTGGGGCCCAAGGTGAGGAAGATAACCAAGAATATAAGGAAGGGGCTGGAATCCATAGAGGGCATGACTAGATTATTATTTTGATAATGGTTTATATGAATTATTTCTCTCTTCAGCTGCTTAGCAAAGACTGCAGTGTTGTTTAGCTCAAGGGTGTTCCCGAGCAGGAATCCCACCTTCATCCTCAGGGGACTTCGAGTGCCCACTCAGGAGAAGTATTGGGCTACATTTCCACATTTTGGCATCAGGCCAAGCTCCATCTTTCTTATACAATGTAGTTTTTGTTGAGGATTGTGTTGTGTTGTAGGGTGCAGCAGTGGAGAGTTGATTTGGGTTAATTCTGAGTGATTTTTGAGTGGAGGAATGTTTCCTTCCATTGGAAGGTCAGTAAGAAAGGCCTTTGAGATTAATTGCTACATTTGGCACTAGGCCAAGGCTTTTTTATCCCCTAAAGCACATTTTCAATTCTGAATTGCATTATTTTAGGGAGGAGTTGCAGGGGTGGTTGCAGTGTATGATTTGGGGGGGTGATTTCTTCAGTGGAAGGGACATCCTTTAATCCAAAGGATTTACTGGAGAAAAGCTACATAATTCTACATTAGCTTCAGCCATGTCTTCCCATTTAATTTTTTGTAGCAAACCTTCAACCCTAGGGTTGCAACTCATCTTTGTATTTCTGTGTGTATTTTCGAGAAACCCTCTTGGGTTGTCTTGGAAAGGTGATATAGGGCCTATATCTGTATGTATAGCATCTTTTGAGGCATAGATCATTATTTTTACATCACTGTATTATCTCCTACTGTAGCTATGTTCATTGTGACTGCATTGTAGCAGCTCTCCAACATTTTTTATATTAGCAACATCTCATTATTAGGAGGGTTTATTCATTGGAGGCTTGTTGACTCATGTTGTATGATTTGTGCCTCATTATATTGTACTATTTTTCTGCTGATATGACTAATAAAATGGCTCCATATTGGTCTCTTGTATTTGTGCATTGATTTACAATGATATTTCCATTTTTTTGTTCAAATATTGCTGCTCTCCCAATTTTTGGATATTACAGTGGTATCAGAGCATAATCTTGGCTCAGCCTATGCATCTAAGCCAATATGTCATCAGAAGAAGGAGATCCTCTCACAGATAGAGAGAAATGGTATCTCAGAAGAAACCGTAGATATGATAATATAGATGATAGAGAAGACAAGGGTAAAACCCCTTTATCAGGAGGAGATGAGGATAAGGAGTATCCCAAGCTTCTTCTTCAAACTATGCAAGACATTGCAAGAGAAATCAAGGAGATGAGTATGGATAGACACAAAGGATACCCTAAATGGTTTCTACATGGAGAAGGATCTGACATTTCTCATCACTGGAATGATCAACCAATGAAGCAGCAGGTTTCCCAATGCTCTACAATGCCTACATTTTTAGCAGTGGAAAATGGAGGGTTTCAAGAACAAGAAAATCTTGAAGACTATTTTATTGAGTATGAGTCTCAATATCAGAGATTCAAGGACCATTTGATATTTCAAGATTTTTTTCATATCAAGGACAATAGGAGATCCCAGCATCACAACAGAGGTGGAGGATTCATATATAATCATGATTTTCACTGGACTATGGGCATATTTTTCTTACCCAATTTTGATGGGTCATCAAAATGCATTGCCAAATCATGGGTAGAGAAGCTAGACATCTACTTCCAGTTGAACCAAGTACCGGAGATGGTTGTCATCAAAATAACAGTGCTTCACCTTGAGGTTGAAGCACATGATTGGTGGTTTCATGGAATTTCTACATTAGGTCATGCCAATGTGACTGCATATTCAGAGTACACAAGGAGGTTGGTGGAGAGGTTTGACCAAAGAGACCTGGAGGCACCTTTCATTGGGATAGCTAAGATCAAAAAATTTGGTAATCCAGAAACTTATATTTTTGAATTTCTAAAACTTTCTGTTATGATTCCTGATTTATCTACAACAAGGAGGGTCTATATGTTTATTGATGGGCTAGTAGAACCTCTACATGGGTTGGTTAAATCTACCAAACCCACTATCATTCAAGATGCCATTGAAAGGGCTAGAGATCTACAAGATGCATTTCCAAGAGAAAAGTCAACATTTCAGCAAAATCCCACTTCCTCATTAAAGGGAAAAGATGAGAAGGCTCATCCTTCAAAGGAGGGCCAAAACAAAGTACCTCTTAGTGATGATGTGTGTAGAGACTTGAGGAGAAGGAACCTTTGCTTCACATGCCAAGAATCATGGCCACCCAGACATAGATGTGCAGTAGGGAAGGCACACTATATATAGGTATTTTCTGATGATGAGGAGGAAAAGAAGAGGAAATAGAAGGAGGTCACAGCGCTGGGATACCATGAGAGGATCCACCACCACAAAGAGGTGGGAATGGAGTATTTTCTCCAATTGGAGGGCACCTTGCATCATTGAGAGGAGTACCCAAGTACTTGACCTTGAGGGTTTGAGGTTCCCTTCAGGATCAGAGGGTTTCAGTTTTGATTGACGGTGGGGCTACCCACAACTTTATTGAAGCCCAACTAGTGCAGATGGGGGCAATAGTCACTGATGATTTTGAGGGATTTTCAGTTTTGGTCCTAGGAGCTAGATCTATGCAGTGCATGCATTATGTTCCATCTTTATCTATCACCATGGGGACATATACATTGACTAATCACTTCTTTTTGGTTGACATACCTGACACCAATGTGATATTGGGTGTGTAGTGGTTGATTACTTTGTTGAAGGTCACCATAGATTGGGAGACTTTCCAGATGGAGTGGATGGATAGAAAGAGTGGAAACCAACAAATGATTAGGGGCATGCACACATATCCCTCGCAAACAACTTCCACATAGAAAACAGAGTTGTGTTTTTGCAGTGGAAGCAAGGAGCTCACAGTCCTATCAGTTATGCAGATGACTTTGGCCCATGAGACATTACTGTTTAGTGGCATTCCACCTAGGAGGCCACCTGATCAGGATTTGGTGAGAAATGTCTCACAACATGTTGCACCACTCATATATCCAAGAGGACTGGGAAAATTGGGAGGTCATGACACAGTGTAGAGAGTCTTGGGTAGGCTCAAGGAGGAGGGAGACATTCTCCCAATATCATCATTACCCACTCTCACCCCACATCTTGTGCTAAGAGAGGATGCTTCAAGAATGGAGGATGGCACCACGATGGTGCAAGGAGACCACATCTTGGATTTCGAGGCTCAAAAGATACTCTCACTTGGGGAGAAATATTCCACACATGGTAGAGGATGGTGGCCACTCATGCATACATTTTACAGACTTGAGAAGTTTTGGATGGGTGATAGCTTCCCATGGAAGACTAGCCCCCAAAAGCTTCAACCTTTACTTGAGCATGAGAAGCTAAAAGAGGAGCAGCAGAGGAAGGATAGTAGCCTCCCGGTATGTGACTTTGGAATGGGAGATGTAAAACAAGGGGACAGCCACATGATAGGTACTTTATATGGTAGATCATCAGCATTGTCACTATGGAGTATAGATCCTTACTGGAGATCCCAGCTGTTGGTGGATTACTCCAAATATATTTTTACATGCAGGATACTTGATGACCAGCTATTAGATGAAGGATATTCAGTAAGATATGGGGTCATCTAATATCAGGGTAAGATCTTCTTGTCTATAGCATATAAGCTCAAGGAGAAGTTACTACATGTAGCACACAAATATTTTCTCTTCAGCCACACTTATTCCATGGGAGCATATCATACTATCATGAAAGGATTCACTTGGGAAGGCCTTGAAGAGGATATACATCAGCATATTCGGAGGGGCATGACTATTTGGTAGAGTTATCACAACAATTCTTCCCTAATTGGGGATGAGAGGAGGCCCATTTATGAGCCACTCCACTATTTTGATCAAGGTATATGCTAAGGATCATATTTTTGTGCATAACTATTTACTAGATGAGTATTTGCATTGCTTTACCATACATGTGCAGGCCATTGCTCCAAGTGGGGGCATTATTCATTATGGACTTCATGGCCTACTTGGGGCAAAAAACAGTGATGGGAATGGCCACTCCCTAGGAGGATTTAGGGAGATGATATATCATTCAGGGCGCACTCCATTGGCACCAAACATTATTCACCTTCTCCAAGCATGTGAGATTTTTGTGACAGAAAAAAAAAGTGGTAGGGAAACCACTTATTATATCATATTCTGAGGCAGTCAGGAGACATATTGCACTGGTTCCACATGTGGGAATATGATCCTCCTCTAGTAGTACATATGGTAGCTTATGTATCCTTGATTTTGATCCCATGTGTAGGTGATGTTATTATCATTGTTGTGGGCATATTTGGATGGATGACACATGGGTTGGATGTGCCCATTGGGAGGGAGATTCTCCCCATTTCTTATGCCTCATGCTTCAGGGAGCATATTGAGCATCACATGATTGCTACATTAGACCACTTGTTTCCTTGTGGGAGGAGCCATTTGGTTAACTTGAGCATTTGGGAGATGCATCACATGGATAATTGGAAGGAGCATTTCATCGATGGTGTTATCACCAAATTGATCTTGATTGGTTGCTCATCAATCAACTCAATGTAACTCTTTCAGACCACTTTTGACTAAAGATTATCCTCTTTAGTTTCAAAGGGCTCTCTAAAAGGGGTTTATGATTTTGAATAATGGTAGTACTAGATGGCTAACTCTATGGAATTGTAACTTGTTTTGTATGATTTCAGGTTGAAAAATGCAGGCTTGCTACCATTTGGCTTATGGAGTAAACAATCAATATTCTTAGTGACAGTGGTTCTTCACATGGAAGCTGAGGCAGATAGAGGTTTTCAACAGAGATAATTCACACATACAACATAGGAAAACATAGTCATTTCACCACTAAAGGATGTCAGGGAATAATATTATGAATTTTTAGTAATTAGGGAGGAAATCTAATGAAAATTATTAAAAATAAGATAAATATCAATAATAAATCAAAAACCTCATAAGAATCTCAGGTCTTGAAGTAGAATGTCACTTTGTATTGCTGATAATGGTAAAAAACATACAAGCAGCAATTTTGTACAAATATTCTCCAACCTTTTTCTTCTTCAATGTTTTGTCTATAAATAGGCATTCTTTACAATATGGATGATTTTCCTGGTGGCTAGATCCTCGAATTCTACTATGACACCTTTCATAACTGAAATCAATAACTTAAAACAGAAAACTGAGAGTTACCTTTAAAGAAACAAACTCCTAATAGGACTCTATCTCCTCTTTATTACATTCCTTTATCTTATCTATGAAATAGTTACATGATGGTTACATAATTAATGTCACATGCTCAAAGGACACATGACCAATTTAACCACCACTTTACATATTTAAAACACCACTAGATCTATGGAGCATAACCCTACTTTTTAGGAATGGATGACCTTCATCTTCAACGTTGTTTTGACTGATGACCTATCTTCATGGAAATCCCTTTGAGTCATAAATATCTGCTAATAAGGTCCTCTGACATGTTGTAAGTATCCAGCTTGAAAAAAATTCTTTTAAGATGCTCAAAATCCTTCAACAATTTCTCGCTACGAAAACAGGGTAGTTTCATAGCGAGTTTTGGTAGCGTCAGAAAAAAAGGCTTTTCATCAATTTTCTTCACTTCTCTGTTCTTCCAACATCTTCACCATGTCATGAAACCTTGCAACCATGGATCTCCATCTTTAAAACATGTCAAACCTGAGTTTAAAATAAAAAAAAAGCACCTACAGGTTTTTTCGTAGCGTATTTTTGGCTTCAAGCCTGAGGTATGCTACGAAAAGATGCAAAAAACCAGAAATTGCTCCTTTCAATATTATCTTCAAAAACTTTCCTCCAACTGCAAAATGTGGGTTCTCTACATGTTAAGAACCTCCTAAAACATATTCCATCTTACCTTATCACTCTTGTGGTGTTTCCTCCTCATTTACAATCAGTTGAGTAATGGGCTCCTCTACCACTATCATTTTCAATCCTTTCTTTTCCAACTCTACATGGATCAGATCCAATTTCTCTTCTAGATATTTCACTTTGTCCTTTAATGCCCTATTCTTGGATTGCAAGTGTATATTTATCTTTTTGATATTTTTTACCTCTCCCCTTAGTGGTTGAGTCCACTTTATCAACTTTTTTGTATTGTCCAAGGTCTTTGAAACAATGGTGACTTGATCTTCCCAGATTTTTCTCATTTTCTCAAACTGAACTTTCTCAACACTGTGTTTCTTTGCCTCTTGCTTCAACACTGATATCTCCTCACCTGCCACCTTCAAATGCTCTTTAAGAATTTCAATTTCTAATTTTTCATTAATTTTCCCTTTACCCTTTCTTTGCTTGATGATAACCAGCGCTTCGTTTGCAGGTGAAGACAGATCTACAGTGCTTGGTGGCTGAGAAATTTCATTTGTCTTCCTATTCCCTTTGTTTCTTTCCATGACCTTTCTTGCATGTCTGGTCATTGGTTTCCTAGGTTGAAAAATGAAACCAGCATCATCACCTGCAAACTCTAATTTTTTAGCTGTCTTAACTTTCTTCAGATTTCTTCCTCAATCTTCAATGTCTTCAACTTGGGAAATGGGAGTTTCTTCAATGTCAATTGCATGCAAGATGTCCTCTAAGTTTCCTTTAGCCACTGTTTGGATCCTAGTAACTCTCTTGCTGCTTTGTTTGCTAAATTTTTTCTTCTGTTTTGCAGGTGTTGTTTTAGGTGTGTCAATCTTCTGCAAAGGATCTGCCTCCATGCTCACTGGTTCTGGAGGAGAGGATATATTCCCTTCTTCAACTTCATCTACCACATTTGGTGATGAAATGTTCCATGGTTTGGAGGTTCTCTTAGGAGTGACAACATCAATTTCATAACCACTCATGAATAGAAAGGAAGTCCAATCTCTGTCTAATCTCTTCAATTCCTCTAACACCAATAGCTTAATCAAACCATGATGAAAAAGAGAAGTTTCATTTCCTTATTTCTCGATTTGAAATTTGTCTGACATTTTCCCTAGACTTCTATATAAATAAAAAGGCAAGTCAAGTGACCTCTTACCCATGAAATGTAGTAGAATTCTGAGGTGGTAGGAGTAGACCATGTGAAACCGTCCTTCACAGGTAAAATACTTCTGGATGATCATCAACAGCTTTGAATAATTTTCCTTCATGAAACCCCTGGGAATAGAATTTGTCAGTGCAATTTCATTTTCCTCTGGTTTGATGAACTCTTTGTAGTCATGCATTGTGAATTTGATGCTTTTAAAACACTGTTCCCCTCCTCTAGGGATTCATGTTGTTTTTGAAATGATGTTTGGTGTTACTATTAAGTTTAGCATTCCCACTTTTGAAGTTGTTCCAGTGAAACTTTTAGAAAATTCCTTGGAAACCTGTAGATGAAAACCCTACAACCTTTGACAGAATTGAAAGCAACCTGTTCTTCTGAAAATCTCCATGGTAGTTGGGTCTTCATTGAGAAAATTCATGTCCATGGGCTCATACATGTGGCAATGACCACCTTTGTTTGTTTTATTCCTTGCATCCATGGGTGGCTTTATATCTTCTCAACCTCGCTTTCTTGATGACACCTGCAAATTTTAAATCTACCAGCAACCTGCTTGGCTCGATGAAGCAGCTCTCCAGAAATACAATTACATGCAAAGATAAAGCAGAGTATGAAAAAAATACTAATTGGGTAAGGTTTTATGGTTTAAATTATAGCTCATGCGTTAATCGTGACACATGCATGCTAAAAAGGGTAATGATGACCTCAAACATGCCTTTGTACCTTTGAATTAACCATAACAGACTCGAATGACCTCCACCCTAACTCCTCCATTCATGCACTAACATTTAATATCGAAATTGACAAGACAGGAAAGACAACAGGTTTTTGTAACGTAGCTATTTTATCCTCTGATGGTTTCACTACGAAACTGTTAGGCAATTTCGTAGCGAAAACTGTTGTTTTGCTGTATAAAATGCTATGAAAAGTTGAAAAAATGACTTAAGCACCCTTTTTGAATTTAAATGCATTGGGAATGAAAATTGACATCATATGAGGACTGATGGGACATGACATGACATAAATGGAGGTGACCTTGAACCTTAGGATAAGTTAAACATGTAAAAAAAAAAATGAAATTTTCCTATACCAACTTGAAAATCTTGAGACCTTATCCTTTTGATGAGTGAACTGTATTACCATGTCAAGTAATGTTTCACAATTTTATCAGTGATAACAGATGGATTGATTGGGGGACACTTGGTTCATGAGGAGAGCTTATCACTTGGAGGTATCACAAGGGAAGGAGGAGAAGAGTTGCAGCACTCACATTTACAGTTTCTTGAGGAAAAGTAACATTTGGGAGGGGAGGACTATAATATTCCCAATTAGCTTTAAGCTAGTTGGAATATTAAATTTTGTTTTTGATTCTTAGTTAGAATAATAAGAGGGTATGGAGACCCATAAATCTCCTTAGTAGGAATAAAATCACTCCTAATGGGAATGGAGATCATCGTAGTAGATTGATTAAGCACCCTTGTGTGTGAAAAGGGGTTGGAGCATGTAGACAGGGTCAAATTTGGCCAAATCAACAGCGCTGGTATAGAAGGAGTGCCATTCATTGAGGGACATTGCAGTTTTGGAGGGAGATTCCATGCATAGAAGTAGTGGCTTTAATGAGTGGGGCCCAAGGTGAGGAATCTCAAGAAGAATATAAGAAAGGGGATGGAAGCCATAGAGGGCATGATTGTATTATTATTTTGATTATGGTCTGTATGACTTGTTTCTCTCTTCAGTTGTTTCGCGAAGACTGCAATGTTGTTTAGAACAAGGGTGTTCCCGAGCGAGAATCCCACCTTCATCCTTAGGGGACTTTGAGTGCCCACTCAGGAGAAGTGTTTTGGCTACATTTCCACATTATGGCATCAATCCAAGCTCCATATTTCTTATACATCGCAGTTTCTGCTAAGAGTTGTGCTATGTTGTAGGGTGCAGCAGTGGAGAGTTGATTTGGGTTAATTTAGAGCTATTTTTTATTGGAGGAAGGTTTCCTTCCATTGGAAGGCTAGTAAGTAAGGCCCTTGAGCTTAATTTCTACATTTGGCACGAGGCCAAGGTTTTTTTATCCCCTACAATGCAGTTTCAGTAATGAACTGTGTTATTTTAGGGAGGACTTTCAGGGGTGGTTCCATTGTATGATTTGGGGGGGGTGATTTATTCAGTGGAGGGGACAACCTTTCATCTGGAGGATCTATTGGATAAGAGCTAGATAGTTATATATTAGCTTCATCCATATCTTCCCATTTACTTTGTTGCAATAAATCTTCAACCCTAGGGTTGTAGCTCATATTTGTATTTCTGCGTGTATTTTCCGAAAATCCTCTTGGGTTGTCTTGGAAAGGTGATATAGGGCCTAGATCTGGGTTGTCTTGGAAAGGTGATATAGGGCCTAGATCTATATGTATAGCATCTTTTGAGGCACATATCATTATTTTTACATAATTTTATTATCTCGTACTGTAGCTATGCTCATTATGATTGTGTTGTAGCATCTCTCCGGCATTTTGTATATTAGCAGCTTCTCATTATTGGGAGGGTTTATTCATTGGATGCTTGTTGGCTCATGTTGTATGATTTGTGCCTCATTATATTGTAATATTTTTCTACTGATATGACTAATAAAATTTATCCATATTGTTCTCTTATATTTGTGCATTGATTTACACTGCTATTTCCATTTTTGTGTTCAAATATTGTTGCTCTCCAAATTTTGGGATATTACAGGTTTTGCACAAATACCATAGTGTTGCATGCTTCCGCCCACAGATGCATTGGTATGCCTTGATCATGCAACATCACTCTTTCTACACCCACGATCATTATGTTCTTTCTTTCTGTGACCCTATTCTGCAATGGGTTTTGAAGCGCTATCAGTTCTCTTAGAATTTATTCTTTGCTACAGAAGTTCTTAAATATTTTAGATATTTATTCTCCACCATTATCGCTCCTAAGAGCCTTCACTTGCTTCCCCAACTCTTTCTCCAACAGTGCCTTAAACTCAAGAAAATTAGAGAATGTATGATCTTTCTTCTTGCATGAATAAGATATAGCACTTACGAGAAAATTCATCAACAAATATTACTTAGTACTTATGTTTTGTTGTTGAAGAAACGAATAATGGTCCACACACATCTGTGTGAACTCTCTCAAGGATCCCTGATGCTCGGTTCTCCTTCTCATGAAAGGTGGCCTTTACATATTTCCCAATATTACATCCCTTACATGTGTCTAACTGCACAAGTGTACCCTTTGCAAGACCAGTCTAAATCTATTGCATGACTTTCAAGGCTCAATGGTGAAGATGGCCCAATCTCCTGTGCCATAATTCGCCCTCATCCTGACTCACCACTTGATCCGCCTTGCCCATCATTTTTTTGTAGCCATCTACCTCCAACTTGTAGATATTCTTAACTCGAATCCCTATCCTTTTGGCTTGTCCTATTGTTTTTTGTCGCAGGAAATATTTTCCTTCACTAAAAAAAACATCATAACCTATATCCCCCAACATTGCGACTGAGACTAAATTTTTCTTCAAACTTGGTACATGCATTACATATTTTAATTGAAAGGGTTTACCTGACTATCTCTGAAAGGTAATGGTACCAATCCCGATAGCACTATACCGCCTGTAACATATGGAGATACTTCTCCTCCAAGTCACTGAAAATTTCCTTATCTCCCGTCATGTGAAAGGAAGCACCACTATCCAAATACCACACAGATCCTAATGCACTTGACACCATGCATGCGATAAATGATAAGTCAAGATAAAATTTTGAGGCCAAAGCCTCACCAGCTACAGATACTCTAGCCTTCTTATTCTTCTTCTTTTGTGGATAGTTCGTATAAAAATTCCCATGCTCATGACAGTGAAAAAACTTCACCTTGGACATGTCCTGCTTCTTTCCATTCTTGGACTCAGATTTGGAATGTAATTTCTTCCCCTTCCCCTTCTTTGCCTTGGCATACAAAGCACAATATTCTTCATCTTCATTCTTAGATGAAGATTCATCTTTGGTGTTCCTTTTGAACTCCTCCTGCACCAGATCCGACCGCAATCGTTCCCAATCTGGCAATGTTTCCCTTCCATTGACAGAGTCTTGATAACTGTGCCAACTCTTGGGAAATCCTAGGAGAGCCAAGCTCACCAAATCATCATCACTGAAAATTATACCAATGCTCCCCAGTTCATCCCGACATTGGACAAACTTTGTTAGATATTTTGGTATGGAGTCACCCTTCTCCATCTTGATCTTCCTGAGTTTATCTTTGAGGGCCAATTTCCTATGTTCGTTGCTACTCTGGAATAGATTCGTCAAAGACTTCCACATTGCATATGGTGTGGCTTTCCCATGGATGCTTGATACAATGTGGTTTTATACTCCATCGAATAGGATCCTCCTCTCCTTTGCCACTTTCTTTTACCATGCATCAATATTTGCAACATCTGTCACAGCAAGTTTAGGAACATCATTGTCAATGAATTCCTTCAAGCCATTTTCTTCGAGGAATGCCTCCATCCTGTCTTTCCAAGAAATATTGTTTGAGCTGCCCTCGGGTGCATACTCCAACCTAAAACCATTAAAATCCATTTTGATCCTGAATCAGCTGTAGCACCAAGAAATTCTTTCTACAAAATCAAATTCTATCCAGTCACAAACTCAGCTCCTCCTTCACAATTGTGATTTCTTGTGTTTTGATACCATGTAGAAACTATACAACATGCATGTATATCTTGGATTCAATCTGATCTAACAATGTACTAAAGTTAAATATTGAATCGCTTCTACAAATATTTTGTGGAATTAAAAATGTAATCGCCAATTACATGAAGTAAAGAAGAATCAAATCAAACCACAACACAGATAATTTCCCAGGGAAATATTGCTACTCAAAACCCCACTATCTTCTATTGTATATTCAGCATGGATCATGAAACAATTACATAAAAAATCTTCTCGCAAGAGCCCTCCAGTACTCAGCTAATTGTCTCACATTGCCATACATAAAACTGACCAATAATTAGCCAATTTACTGCCTCCAGACATCCTGCCTTGCTTACGCAATCTCTGATGAGTGAAATCCCTAAATATAGGAATTTTGGCCTTCCTTAACTGTGCAAGTATCATGGGCACTCCAATGGGTGTTTTTTTGCATGGGTGCAACCCAATAATCCTACAATTAATAGTCAACTTCCTTTTCACCTAGATCTCAACTGGGTCTCTACTAGATCTGACATGCATGCAGCTAATAATAGTAAATACTTAGTTGCATGTGAGATCACTGATTGTGAATTAATTAATATTTAATTCACTTGATCTCTCACTAGTGTATCTAATAGTTACAAATAGCACAATTGAGTTTAAATCACTCACTACAAGAAAAAATGACATTGGTGAGGGGCAAAAAATGTCACCATAAGCTCATTGGTGAGGGTCAAATAAGCCTTCGTCACCAAAAATTGAACGTCACCAAAGGTGGTATCGTCGAAATTATAGGTGTTGTGGTGACATTCAAGGTCTGTCACCAATAATGATTTATAATGATAGATAGTGACCGTCACCATTTCATATGAGCAATAGTGACAGACAATAGCCTCCATCACCAAAAAACTGAACGTCAACAAAGGTGGTGTCAACGAAAGTATGTGTTGTGGTGACATTCAAGGTCTGTCACGAATATTGATTATAGTGAGGGGTAGTGACCGTCACCATTTCATATGAACAACAATGATTTTTTGTGATGGACCTTTCATGGCCATCACTATTGGTGCATATATATGGCGACGTTCGTTGACCGTCACCATTTCATATTTTGCGAGCGTCAAAAAATGTCATGATAAGCTCATTGGTGACATCAAGGTCCTTCACAAATAATGACTATAATGAAAAAGGATGACCCTCACCATTTCATATCAACAACAACGATTTATGGTGACATACCTTTGAGGGAAGTCATTATTGATGCGTATGTATGGTGGAATTTTTTGACCGTCACCATTTCATATTTTTGTGAGGGTTGAAAAATGTCACCATAAGCTCATTGGTGATGGTCAAAAGACCATATGTCACCAAAAACTGATCGCCGCCATTCCCTAAGAATATTAGGGCACGATGGAATCAAACCACCAACCTCCTGCATGTAAAGCAGATGCTCTTCCATTGAGTTAGCACCCTTTAAAGAATTAGAATTTTAAAAACTCTATCTTGAAACCTTTATAGATTGTAAATTATAGGGTATTTTCTGCTAGAGGTTATTTTCCTTGTACTGTAACTTGTCCGTCACTAATGATGACCTCTTGCAACAAACCCTGTTTGAATTTGACAGATTGCATTAAAAGAATGAATTACTCTAAAGAAATTATTTCCAACTAAGCAATTTCTATAAACAAATATGGAAATATTCATTAAGTAGAAAGATTATTCTAGCATAATATCATGTTAGAAAACCTAAATTATATTAAACATCCCTTATATACATCTATAATATCCCCTCAAATTCAACTATCTCTTTATGCAATATTCATTCAAGCTCTAGAATTTGTCTCCTTGATTCAGTAAATTTAATACCAGAATAAAAGGATCCAAATGTGGCTATTTTCTGTCCTATCTAACAGAGAAAATTAAAACCCTCTCTAAACAACATTTCCAGTTTATCTACAACCTATACATTTGCAACAAAATGCACATTAGTTTCGATCTGGGGGGGTCCTATGCCGTAGGTATGATAGGCATATAAATTAATTAGCAAAAATATACGCATATGTATAATTTGTATCATAAAGTACCTCTACAACTTCCTTTCTGAACCAATCTTGTTGATGTGGATCATGGAACTCTAATTTTGAAGGTGGAAAATGCAAAGAAAAAATATTTATGGAGGAATATCAGAAACATGCAATAATACTTCCAAAGCTCTAACATTGAATTTGGGAAGAAAATAGGTCCAAAACATTAGTATATAATAGCCATTAACTTTCATACACAAGTATGGGTACTCCAGAAAAATCATGAGTTACATAAATTATGTAAGATATCACAAGGTTAAAATAAAAAAATAATATGAAAATTGCTTCCAAAATATAAAGGAGCCAAATTCAGTGGCATAAGAAGAGAGAACATTGTGGCAATGCTTTAGCTGTAGCTTTGAATTTTAATTCATGGTTTAGCATATTTCTTAAAGCATGGTGGCTGAAAAGGCTGGCAAAGGGTAAGTGGAGAGAGGAGTCAACACTGCTGGTAAATTTGATGGAAAAAAAAAAAATCAATTTTTTTTACAAGCTCACAAAGGAAGCTTTGAGGCCATAATTTGAAGAATTTGTTGCTATCTTAGATGGATAATACAACATATAATTGGAAAGAGACATCACTTCTGGTGCATTTGGAGAGGGTACTGCAAATCCAAAGAGAAGATACTATGACATCCCTGATATAGAATGAGATCTAGATGCTTTTCTAAAGAAAAACAGTCTCAAATCATATGTGGTGTGTTTCAGTGGTTCTCTCATTTATAACACCTACAAATATTATGATAAATAAGTTCATGGAAAAATAAAGCAGCCTAAAAATGAGGGTCGAGAATTATGGTGAATGGCCTTGTCTTGGACATCTTTTGGTAGAAATTCAGTTTGATCATTAAAAAATGAGTCATTTCCTTGTGTCCAGGTCCACATTCAGACACCACTACAGCTTGAGGTTACTCTTGTAAAGTTAAATAGTGAAATCAATAGTGAACAAGTGAATTTTAGAAAAAAGGGAGAATGGTCAGAAAGAAACATATAGTTGAATTTTTTGGAAGAACTGAACAAATTCTTGTGGTTAAATCATCTCAGCATCTCTAAGGAAGTAGTAGACAAGAAATCCATTTTGAATTTCAATAATACTGGGGAGATAAAAATGACACTCAAAAATTTCAATAATTTATCTAACTCATGATTTTTATGGAGTACCCATAATTATTTTTCATACACAATTATGGGTACTCCAGAAAAATCATGAGTTACATAAATTATGTAAGATTTCACAAGGCAAAAATAAAAATAAAAATAAAAATATGAAAATTGCTTCCAAAATATAAAGCAGTCGAATTCAGTGGCATAATAAGAGAGAACATTGTGGAAATTATTTATGTGTAGATTTAAATTTTACTTCATGTTCTAGAATATTTCTTAAAGCATGGTGGTTGAAAGGGTTGGAAAAGGGTAAGTGGGGAGAGGAGTCAACACTGCATGGTACATTTGATGAAAGAAAAAAAAATCAATATTTTTTACAAGCTCACAGAGGAAGCTTTGAGGGAATAATTTGAAGAATTTTTTGCTATCTTAGATGGAGAATGCAACATATAATTGGAAAGACACAACATTGTTGGTACATTTGGATAGGGTACTACAGATCCAGAGGGAAGATACCACGACAACCCTGATGTAGAATGAGATATAGACGTCATTATCAAGAAAAACAGTGTCAAATCATATGTGATTTGTTTCAGTATCTATCCCATTTATAACACCTACAACTATTATGATACAAAAGTTCATGGAAAAATAAAGCAGGCTAAAAACGAGGGTCGACAATTATGGTGAATGACCCTGTCCTCGACATATTTTTGTAGAAATTTAGTTTGATCATTGAAAGATGATTCATTTCCTTATGCCCAGGTCCACATTTAGACACCACTCCAGCTTGAGGTTACTCTTATAAAGTTAAATAGTGAACAAGTGAATATTAGAAAAAAAGGATAATGGTAAGATAGAAACAATATAGTTGAATTTTCTGGCAGGACTGAATCAAACACTTGTGGTTAAATCATCTCAGCATCTTTGAGGGAGTAGCAAACAAGAAATCCATTTTGAATTTCAATAAGAGTGGGGAGCTAAAAATGGCACTCAATAATTTTAATAATTTATGTAACTCATGATTTATCATGAGTGCCCATAGTTATTTTTCATACACAATTATGGGTACTCTAGAAAAATCACGAGTTACATAAATTATGTAAGATGTCACAAGGTCAAAATAAAAAAATAATATGAAAACTGCTTCCAAAATATAAAGCAGTCAAATTCAGTGGCATAAGAAGAGAGAACATTATGGAAATACTTTAGGTGTAGCTTTAAAGTTTACTTCATGGTTTAGCATATTTCTTAAAGAATGGTGGTTGAAAGGGTTGGCAAAGGGTAAGTGCAGAGAGGAGTCAACACTACATAGTATATTTGATGAAAGAAAAAAAAATAAACATTTTTTTTTACAAGCTTACAGAGGAAGCTTCAAGGCCATAATTTGAAGAATTTGTTTCTATCTTAGATGGAGAAGGCATCATATAATTTTAAAGATACAAAATTATTGGTACATGTGGAGAGGGTACTGCAGATCCAGAATGAAGATACCACAGCAGCCCTGATGTAGAATGAGATCTAGAAACTTTTCTCAAGGAAAATGGTCTCAAATTATATGTGTTGTGTTACAGTGGTTCTCCCATTTATAACACCTACAACTATTATGACAAATAAGTTCATGGAAAAATAAAGTAGGATAAAAATGAAGGTTGAGAATTATGGTGAATGGCCCTGTCTTGGACATCTTTTGGTAGAAATTCAGTTTGATCATTGAAAAATGAGTCACTCCCTTATGTCCAGATCCACATTCAGACACCACTCCAGCTTGAGGTTACTCTTGTAAAGTTAAATAGTGAACAATTGAATGTTAGGAGTGTTAGGGAGTTCTAGGGGAACACAATGGAGAATTAGGTCAAATTTCTTGGTAATGAACAAATAAGAGTGTGTGCCAAGGAGAGTCAGTGAATTCCAGGTGTCCCAAGGATGAAGTGGTTTAGGAGTCGTTTAGAATAATACATGCAAGAGGGAAGCCTATGGTTGTGATAAGGTGCAGACAAAGTAATTTTAGAGAAAGGGAGACTTTGGGTTGGGCACAACATTGTTTTGCTAATGACTTGGTTGGGTTCCCAAGTTGCAAAAAAGGTAAGGCTATCTATGGGGGTATGACAGCTAGGGAGTGCCAAGGTGTTCCAGGGAATTTAAGGTTCCCAGGTAAGGCAAGTTTTGAGGGCATGAGTTCCAAGGCGTTCTTAGGAATGCTAATATGTGACATATAGTGTGAAGTCATGTCAAACATGCTAAGATGTTCCAAGTGTTAATGCATGCCAAGAAGTGCAAGGGTGTGACAATGCGTTTCAGGGATGGTCAAGGAAAAAAAATGAAGAAACAAGTTAAACTACAAGGAGATGAACACATAAGAGGGTTAATAAGTCATCAAATTACCTTTTCCATGAGGTGCATGCTAGGCACACCAACACTAGGTGCGAATAGGTGCCAAGTGCCAAGTGTTAGTGCCCTCTACGTGCCAAATCTTCCTCTATTTCTTCTCATCTACTTTACAATAATTGATCTCAAATAAATTTAATATTAAACCATGCCAAAGCATACCAAGCCATCTCAATGCATGTCAAACATGCTAAGACTTTCCAAGTGCTAACATGTGCCAAGTTCCAATGTGTGTCAAGGAGTTTTATGAATGCTATGAAGTGGTAGGGCATGTCGAAAAGTGCTAAGTAAAGAGTGACAATACATGTTGAGGAGCGTTATGGAATACTTGGAAAACACAAGGGTGGACTAGGGAGTGGAAATGAGTGAATGAATGAGTGTGTGTGGAAGTGAATGAATATGAGGGTGTGTCAGGTAGTGGAAATGAGTGCTAGTTGCATGCCAAGGAGGGAGTGAGAAGGTATTTTAATCATCCCCAAACCATATTGACCACTCACTTCTTACCATTCCCAAACCATAAAAAAAAAAAAAAACCTAAAAATTTTATTCTTAAAATCTCTTGTGTAGTTTCCTAATATCATTCAAGTAGACTCTTGCAATTACTTATGTCTGTAATGGTGCGAAAAATTTTTTATTCTCCTAAAGGAACTCTTTCTAGACATGCACCCCGTCAAACATAAATCATCGAGTGAAAATGAATGGAAATGAATGAATAACAAGGTGTATTGGGGAGTGTCAGACGTGTCGAGGAGGGAGTGACAAGCCATGCTAGAGAATCCTATGGAATTTCAAGAAGTGTCAGGGTGCACTAACATTTTCCAAATAGTGCCAAGGCATGCCAAGACATTCCATGTGTTAAGGCATGACGATATGTGCCAGGTGTTAGGGTATGCGAATGCGTGTCAAGCAGTGTCAAGTGACAAAATGGAACACCAAGTTAAAATGAAAATAAACGAACACATGTGAGGGTTAATAAGTCAAGACCTCGCCTTTTCAAGAGGGGCATGCTAGGCATACCAACAATAGTGCCAATACATGCATAGGGCCACATTTTAGCGTGTCTTGAGTGCCAAATAATCCTCTATTACTTCTCTCTTAATTGTGAATAATTGATCTCACATAAATTTTATCTTAAACCATGCCAAGGAATTCCTGGGCATCCAAACACATGCGAAGAATTTTCAAGTGCCACTAAGTGCTAAGAGCCAATATGTGTTAGGGAGTTATAGGGCATGTTATGGAGTTCCATTTTTGCTAAGGAGGGAGTGAAAATATATGCTAGATATTTCCAAGGCATGCTAGATTACTAGGGAAGCATACCAAGATGTTCCAAGTGCCAATGTGTGTTGAGTGTTAGCAATTTCTAGGGAAACACAAGGGAGCACTATGTAAAAATGCATGGAAATGAATGAATAAGAGTGTGTGACTGTTATGAAACCAGCTCCAAAAATAGAAAAAAAGAGAGATCAACGCCTTAGAAATCAGCCACTTCAAGGGGGCAACCTCCAATACATTACATAAATGAACAATTATTGGATGATACAAATGACCAAAACCTCCTTCTATATATAGGAGTCCATGGGCCCACAATATAATCCTAGCCGACCTAACAATAACAATGTAAGGGCATAATAATAACAATATTGGGGTTACAGGGGTACAACAGTAACAATAAGGGGGCTACACAATAGCAATAAGGGACTAAAATAGTAATATAGGGACCTAAAATGCCCCTCTCCTTCAAAAAAAGCATTGTCCTCAAAGCTTGAGTAGCTCTGGGTGCTTCTGTATAAAATTCTCATCCTCCCATGTAGAATCTTCAGTGGGTAAGTTCTTCCACTTGATGAGATACTCTGAAATTGATCGATTTCGTAGTTGTCGAGTTCTTGTTTCCGTGACCGCTTCAGGTTCCAATATGAGTTTTCCTTCCCCATCAAGTTCTGGCAATATTGTTTGAACTAGAAGATTTTCACCTATAAACTTCTTTAAGCATGAAACATGGAAAACTAGATGCACTCGCGAAGAAGCAGGAAGCTCCAATTTGTATGCCATAGTACAAATATTTTGCAACACCTTGTAAGGACCATAGTACTTTGGAAATAATTTATTATCCTTCTTAGCTTACTTGAGGGACATTTGTTTGTATGGTTGTAGCCGTAAAAATATCCAGTCTCCTACATCAAAACTTCTCTCGCTGCGATGTTGATCTGCCTGTTGTTTCATTCGATTTTGTGCCAAATTTAGGTTATCCTTTAAGAGTTAGAGAACTTCTTGTTGATGCTCGATGTGATATTCCACTGCTTGAACCTTAGAATTTTCTCTTAAAGATGATGTGATGGACGGTGGATGATATCCATAAAGTGCCATAAATGGGGTCATTTTTGCTGCAGTATGGAAGGAAGTGTTATACCACCATTCAAAAAGAGGTAACCACTTGACCCATTGTGTTTGTTTATCAGATACAAAACAACGAAGATATCCTTCCAAACATTTATTTACTATCTCAGTTTGACCATCAGATTGAGGATGATAAGATGAGCTATGAGCTAATTGATTACCCAAACAAGAAAATAACTCCGTCCAAAAATTTCCAGTAAAAATGGGATCTGTGTCGCTCACAATAACCCTTGGGCTTCCATGTAGCTTTTGAATTCTGTCCATAAATGTAGTAGCAACTGTACTTGCTTTAAATGGATGCGATAATGCACAAAAGTGTGCATACTTGGTAAGTCTATCAACTACCACCATGATGACACTCTTTCCTTCGGACTTAGGTAAACCTGTGATAAAATCCATTGAAATCTCCTCCCAACGTTGACTTGGAATGGATAAAGGTTGTAGAAGACCTGGGGTCTTAATTGTCTCAACTTTATTTTGATGGAAAACCAAACATACTACCACAAAATTTTGAATATCATATTTAAGGCTATCCCAAAAAAATTCTTTCTTCACCCTGTGGTAAGTTTTTAAAAATCCTGAGTGTCCTCCTAAAGGAGAAGTGTGCAATTCCAAAAGAATATTTTGTTTTAGTTGAGAATTCTTACAAAGATATAAGCGATCTTTGTACCATAAAGAATCATTTTTCCAACTAAATGTATCAGATGTACTAGGATCTTGCTGCAACTTTTGAATGAGTGTCCATACATCTTTGTCCTTCTTCCATTCATCTCTTGCTTCGGTTATTGAATCTGGTTGGATAATAGAAATGGCACAAAGCAATGCTTCCACCTCTTCATTCTTTCTTGAGAGTACATCTGCAACAACATTAAGCTTTCCTTTTTTGTAGATTATTTCAAAGTCATAACCCAACATCTTTGTGACCCATTTTTGCTGCTCTTCTGATGATAGTCTTTGTTCCAAAAAGTGTTTAAGACTATCATGATCAGCTTTTACCTTGAAGTGTCTTCCCATTAGGTAAGTTCGCCATTTCTTTAGTGCATGCATTATTGCTAACATTTCCTTCTCATAAATAGGTTTATGTAAATACTTTCCTTTGATTGGACGACTTTCAAAAGCAATGGGTCTTCCTTCCTGCATTAAAACTGCACCAATTCCATTTCCTGAGGCATCACATTCCACAATAAAGGTTTTTGTGAAGTCCGACGTAGCTAAGACCGGTGCTAGGCACATTGCCTCTTTAAGATGTTCAAAGGCCTTAGTTGCTTCAGGAGTCCATGAAAATGCATCTTTCTTCAATAATGTTGTTAGAGGTGCTGCTATTCTCCCATAATTCTTAACAAACTTGCGATAATACCCTTTTAACCCGAGAAATCCTCACAACTTCTTTATGGTTGTGGGGACTTTCCATTCCTTAATGGCTTTAATTTTGTTAGGGTCTACTTTAACACCCTCGTGAGATACAATATGACCCAGATATTCCACCTCTTGTACTCCAAAGAAACATTTGGATGTTTTTTCATATAATTGTTTCTCCTGCAATAGTTTGAGCACCCTGTCAACATGTTCAACATGATCCTTCCAAGACCTGCTGTAGATTAGTATATCATCAAAATATACTAGCACAAATTTTCTAAGGAAGGGTTTGAAAATGGAATTCATCAACCCTTGAAATGTAGAAAGTGCATTGGTAAGGCCAAAAGGCATGACCAAAAATTCATAATGACCCTCATGAGTTCGAAATGCTGTTTTTGGAATATCTTCAGTCTTCATTCTAATTTGATGATATCCCGAACGAAGATCCAACTTGGTAAAATAAATTGCTCCATGTAATTCATCCAATAATTCATCAATCACAGGAATGGGAAATTTATCTTTAATGGTGAGCTTATTGAGCTCCCTATAATCCGAACACATTCGCCATGATCCATCCTTCTTGTGTACCAATACTACCG
Organism: Pinus albicaulis; assembly: GCA_034641835.2. Lineage (NCBI taxonomy): Eukaryota > Viridiplantae > Streptophyta > Pinopsida > Pinales > Pinaceae > Pinus > Pinus albicaulis. The sequence continues at coordinate 1,044,940,716 of CM076582.1, read as the reverse complement.
GAGCAGAGAAAGAACTTTGACTAGGTTGAATTATACCCGCCTCTAACATTTCTGCAATCATACGTTCAATTTCGCTCTTTTGGAAGTAAGGATATCTATAAGGCCTGATGTTTGGAGGAACACTTCCTCGAATCAAATGAATAGCATGATCATGATCACGAATAGGTGGGAGTCCTTTGGGAGTTTCAAACACCTTGGAATGGTTGTCCAAGACTTTTTGGAGATCTGCAGAAATAGATGATTTTGATGTTGGAACTTCTAGTGAGCATAATTGTGCAATTACGCCTCGTTGTTCTTTCTTTAGAAGCTTTGTCATGACATTAGAGCTTATTATCTTTCCCGGCTTCCCCGCAATACCCCGTAATTCGACTTCCTTTCCTTCTGAAAAAAATTTCAAGAAAAGTTCTTGAAAATTAAAAGCTACCGTCCCCAAAGATTGTAACCATTGTACTCCTAGTACAACATCAGCACCTCCCATAGGAATGGAAAGCATTGTACTATTCAATACATATTCCCCCATGGTTAGCTTGATATTATGGCATTTTCTAGAGAAATTTATAGTTCCTCCATTTGCAACCATCACTTGACATTCTGGTGCTGGGTATAGGAAACAATTCAATTCCTTGGCTACCTTACAATGAATAAAATTATGGGTACTACCCGAATCAATCAACACTATTACCTTTTTCTTATTGATATGTCCTTCTATCTTGAGAGTTTGCGGAGTGGTAATTCCTTCAAATGCATTACATGATATGGTAGGACTCATTTCTTCCTCTTCTAGGGTTGGTTCCTGGTGTATATCCTCTACTTTTGAAGATTATTGTTCATTTTCTTCTTCCTCTTCACAATCTATGTAAAATACATTCTTCTCAGCACACTTATGACCTCTAGTGTATTTTCTATCACAACTATAGAAAAGCCCTTTTTCTCTTTTTTCTTCCAATTTTTGTGGTGTCGACCTTGTAGGTTGTGGAAGTCTAGGAGTAGCAACACTTCCATCTTTATATATGTGAGTGGTAGGCTTCCTTGTTGCCATAATTTTACATTCAATTTTTCTTGCGAACCTGAATGCCTTTTCCAATGAATCAGGTTCCCAAACTCGAACTTCATGTTGGATGTTATCCTTTAAATTCCCTATGAAGACATCAATCCTGTGTTCCTCTGGAATATCAGTTACCTTATATTCAATTTTTGGAAGTCCTCAATGTGCTCCGCCACTAAACCCTTTTGTTTGAGATTTATCAATTGGCCAAAGAAGGTATTGCTTTTTGTATCCTCATAATGTGCTATCATTTCCTCCGTAAAAATTTACCAAGTGACAATTTTTTTACGGAGCAAAGCCATCGATACCATACAAATGTATTTTGTTCTAAATGTAAAGTTGCAATGTGAACCTTTTGTGTGTTTTTCACATTATTGAGATAAAAATTTTGCTCCATGTGTAGTATCCATGTTACGATATCCTTGCCATAAAACTTCCTCGTATCCATCTTTGGAATATGGTGGTTCTTCCATCCAACATTAGAGTTTATGAAATCACGATTAAAATTTATTTTGTTCTCATCATGAGTTTCCTCTACTATCTTTTCGCCATTAGGAAACATTTCTTGTCTCAACTTTTCCAAACCTTTGATGTCTACTTTTAGACCATTCTTAATGTTTTCCATTTTTTCATCGATCTTAGCTTCCATGTCATCTATCTTAGCTTACATGCCAACTTACGTGCCCTCCATCTTAGCTTCCATGCATTTCTTCAAACCATCCATCTTATTTTCCACGCCTTTCTTCAAAACTTCCATTTCATTTTTTGTTTCTCTTTGCGATAGGTGCACTTGCTCTTGCAATTTTGACATCTCATGTTGCATTTCTTTGTCTTCATGAGTCATAGTAGAGCCTTTTGAAGGCTTAATGGGTGTTGAATTATTTTTAGGGGAAATTTTAGAACCCAATACTGATATCTATTCTTCAATATTCCCTAGGACTAAATTCAAACTAATTTTTTTCAAACGAGACTTATGTAATTCGAAAAAAATAAAAAAATACACACCTTTTTCTTTCTTTTGAGGAGCTCGATATTGAAACTGAATTATCTCTGTGATTTCGGATCTTCAATATCTGAAATTTTTCCCTAAGGTATCCCTCTGAATCCTCTTTCAAATTCCATAGGTCTTACCTGATTTGGACTCTTCAAGACAAAGTTATGTCCAATCTCCCACAATGACCTAAATATGGACTAGTTCAGTAGAATGAACTTGTACAACTTACCACGTGTTACTGTTTCATCCTATGACTCTGAAATTTATAGACAAGAAACTATAGTCCGGGTACTTGTGGCCACTTTTTACATAATTTCAATCAGATGCTCAGAGAGAGATTTATGACGTTTTTCCCATGGTCACCTCTTTGAGATGAAATTCTAGAGCCTGAAAAAATCTTAACTTCCACAGATCATATCTCCAAAAATATTGTGAACCAAGATCTGAAATTTTTAAAGGAGCTTCTTCAGGATTTCGACTTCGCTCTATGAAAATTTCAGCTTCTGAAACCTCGTATAACAATATTTATAGCGAAAATTTTGCGATTACTTGTTTAGGTTAAATTTAGGAGCCAGCATAAAGCCCTAAATTCCACAGATCATATCTCTGAACATATTTCAAACCAAGCTCTGAAATTTTGCGACGATGTTCCTCAGGATTTCGGCTTCGCACTCTAAAAATTTCAGCTTCTGAACCTTTGTATAAAATAGTTATAGCGAAAATTCCACGATGACCTGTTTGGAGCAGCGAAACCCTAGAATCCAAAGCTCTGATACCAAATGTTATGAAACCAGCTCCAAAAATAGAAGAAAAGAGAGATCAACGCCTTAGAAATCAGCCACTTCGAGGGGGAAACCTCCAATACATTACATAAATGAACAATTATTGGATGATACAAATGATCAAAATCTCCTTCTATATATAGGATTCCATGGGCCCACAATATAATCCTAGCTGACCTAACAATAACAATGTAAGGGCACAATAATAACAATATTGGGGTTACAGGGGTACAACAGTAACAATAGGGGGGCTACACAATAACAATAAGGGACTAAAATATTAATATAGGGACCTAATAGTGACAGGGAGTGTCAGCGAGTTCTAGGTGTGCGAAGGAGGAAGTGACATGGTATGCTAGGTCATGCTAGTGTGCTAGAGTGGCATGTGGCCAAGATGTGCCAGGTGCTAGGGTGTGACAAAACATGATAGGAAAGAGTTAGGGAGTCCTAGGGACACATAAGGGAGCACTAGGTGAAAACAATGCATGCAAATGAACAATTAATATATTGTGACAGGAAGTGTCAGTGATTTCCAGGTGTGCTAAGGAGGGAGTGACAAGGTATGCTAGAAGTTAGGGAAACGTGCCAAGATGTGACAGGTTCTAGGGTGTGCCAATGCATGTCAAGGAGTGTTATGGAGTGCCGAGGAAAAACAAGGGAGAAATAGTTTGAAATGCATGGAAATGAATGAATAAGTGTGTGTGACAGGGAATGTTAGCGAATTCTATGTGTGATAAGGATGGAGTGACAATGTATGTTAGGTAGTGCCAAAGAATTCTAGAGTGCTAGGGTGACATGCCAAGATATGCCAAGTGTCAGGGTGTGCCAATGTGTGTCAGGTAGTGCTAGGGAGTTCCACATAAACATAAGGGAGAACTAGTTCAAAATGCATGGAAATGAACAAATATAGATTGTGTGATAGGGAGTGTCAGTGAGTTCCAACTATGCTAAGGAAGGAATGACAAGGTTATATGCTAGGCGATGCCATGGCATGCTAGAGTTCCAGGGAATTTCAGGGAATGGTAGGGTGTGTTAGTGAGATCCAAACCAGTGCAAGGAATTCAAGGGATTCTAACATGTGCCACATAGTGCCAAGGGATTGTTAAACGTTCCAGATGTTATGGCATGTCAAGATGTAAACTATGTTGCCCAATTGTTTTATGGCCACAATTGGACATGAGCCTTGACTTGGTAACTTGTTAAGTGGGATGAGTTAATATTTTCCATGAATAGCCTAAAATTAGTTATAAGCCATTCTGAGGCAAACAAGGCATAGTCTAGTTGTAGTAAATGAAACTTGGTCAATATGTTGTAGTCGAGGCAGGACTTGGTTGGGTTCCCAAGTCTAAAAAAAAATAAGGGTAGTTATGAGGACGTGACAGTTAAGGAGTGACAGGGTGTCTGAATGAATTAAAAGGTGTGCTAACACATTCCAATTAGTGTTAATGCATGACAAGGAGTGTTTGGGAGTGTCAGGGCATCAAAAGGGAGAACTAGTTCAAATTGCATGGAAAAAAATGAATAAGAGTGTTTGTAAGGGAGTGTCAGTGAATTCAGGTGTCCCATGGATGAAGTGTATTAGGAAATTTTCATAATAGCACTTACAGGAGGAAAGAATATGATTGCGATAAGGGGATGGACGAAGCAATTTCAGACAAAGGGAGACTTTGTGCTAGACACAACACTATTTTTTCAATGACTTGGTTGGGTTCCCAAGTCACACAAAAAGTAAGGTTATATAATATGAGGGCATGATAGCTAGGGAGTGCCAAGGTGTGCATGGAATCCCAGGAATTGCTAACACATGCTAGAAATTTCCAAGGCATTTTAGGCATTCCAATATGTGCTAGGTGCTAGGTTTTGGAGCCAACGCATTCTAGGGAGTGCTAGGGAAACATAATGGAGGACTGGTTTCAATTGCATGGAAATGAATGAATAAGAGTGTGTGATAGGGAGTGTTGGAAATTTCTAGGTGTGCTAAGGATGGAGTGACAAGGTATGCTAGGAAATTCCAAGGCATGTTAGAGTGCTATAAAATCATGCGAAGATGTGCCAAGTTCCAGGGTGTTCCAATGTGTGCCAAGGAGTATTAGGGAGTGCTAGAGAAACACAAAGGAGCACTATATCATAATGCATGGAAATGAATGAATAAGAGTGTGTGACAAGGAGTTTCAATGAGTTCCAAGTGTGCTATGGAGGAGTGACAAGGCATGCTTGGTAGTACTAAGGAATGCTAGTGTTAGGGTGGCATGCAACGAAGATGTGCCAACGCGTGCAAGGAAGTGTTAACTAGGAGTGCGAGGGAAACACAAGGGAGCACTACGTCAAAATTCATGGAAATGAAAAATAAGATTTTGTGGTTGGAAGTGTTCGTGAGTTCCAGGTGTGATAAGGAGGGATTGACAAGGTATGATAGGTAGTGTTAAGGCATGCTAGAGGCTAGGGCGACATGCCAATATGTCCTAGGTACTAGGGTGTACCAACACGTGCCAAGGAGTGTTAAGGAATGCTATGGAAACAAAAGGGAGCACTAGGTAAAAATGCATGGAAATGAATGAATAATATTTTGTGACTAGGAGTTTCAATGAGCTCTAGGTGTGCTAAGGAGAGAGTGACAAGGTATGCTAGGTAGTTCCAAGGAATGCTAGAGTGCTAGGGTGGCATTCCAAGATTTTCCAGGTGTTAGGGTGTGCCAATGCGTGCTAGGAAGTGTTAGGGAGTGTCATGTAAACACAAGGAAGCTCTAGATAACAATGCATGGAAATTAATGAGTAAGAGTATGTGATAGGGAGTTTCAATGAGTTATAGGTCTGTTAAAGAGGGAGTGACAAGGTTATATACTAGACAATTCCAAGGTATGTTAAACTACCAAGGCATGTCAAGAGGTGCTAGGGTGTGTTATGGAGTGTAAATGCATGTCAAGGAATGTAGGGGATGCTAACACATGCCACATAATGCTATGGAATTTAAGACATTTCAGGTGTTATGGCATGTCAAGATGTAAACTATGTTGCTTAGTTGTTTTACGACCACAGTTGGATGTGATGAGCCTTGTCTTGGTAACTTGTTAAGTGGGATCAGTTGAGATTGGACATGAGTAGTCTAAGATGAGTTACCTGTAGTTCTTAGGTGAACAAGGCATATGTTGAATTTCCATGACACGTGAGAATCTGGGTTTGATCTTAGAATCTTTGTTGCAAACACACTCAAGTGCCACGACACATCTACTTTGCACAGCGAAATATAAACACATTAGGGAATCAACTAGTGCACGTGAAATTTTTTACCTTTTTTATACCATTATTTGTTAAATTAAAAACTATAATAGAATAGACTAGAGCTCTCGTACCAAGGATCATGGCCCTTTACAATTAAACTTATATAAGGAATAGAACTAGTGCTTGGTGTTAGTCCTTTTACAACCAATCTACCTTGAACAGGACAACACTTGACCCACTTTTTGATGGTGGAAAAACGTATCCCTTTCAATCCACATGTCTTGAACACATCTGGCAGGTTCTCTTGCCTCCCATTATGCAAATCCTCAATCTTCCTCTATTAATGAACTCAACTCCTTTAGGTTACTGAACTTAGCTAAAAAAAAATTTCCTTCTATCTACCTCTTTTTTCCTTTAAGTTCTGCAACACTTAGGGTTTTCAATCAGTTGTTCACAACTCTGTTGTGAACAACTCTTTGGTTTGCCCACTATTTCCATCTTCTGCTCCAAGATGACAAGTTTAGGGATACGGATTTTTCCCTTCTTCTCAATGACACAATCCTCTGCAATACAGTGAACTAGGGCTATTTGGCTAGCCCACTTGACTTCTACTTCAGTCCTTCAAAGTATGCACATCCTTAGGCCCAATACACCTACCCTTCTACCATTGTTGTTTTCCTTCACAATTACACCTATTCTTTGACATTCACCTAACAACCCTCCAATTTTACTTGGGCTGCCATCAATTTTCCCAACCATAGTCAATTCTTTTACTGATATAGTGTCCACAACATTTCCCTCATCTAGGGCTAGCTCTTAAAATATGCCACCTAATAGTGATTTTAGTCCTCTCAAAATCACTATTCTTGTGTACCAATTTATTTGTTGTCCAATAAATTAACAAATATGAACTACTCATCTTATCATCCTTTTAACAATTTTTAGATGATTGAGCTAGGGTCACAAATCATCCATTAACAATCCATTGACTAAATTTGTATAGGTTGCTTCAGATCTATGTCCAAAACTCTATGGACATTCCACAAAAATAAACTCCTCTTCATGTCAATCCATTTCTAATATGAAACATTTCTTCTACTCCATCTTCTACTAAGGTTCCACCTTCCTTTGGATTTTCTATCTCCTCACATACTTCTGCAGACCATCTTCCAAATTTGTGGTATATATTGCAGATATTAACCTCTCTCTAAGGGTCACAACCCCTCTTCTTCTATGCATATTTTTCACAATATTAATGGCATACCATATGGATTGAAAATGCTAGGAAACCTCCCTAAATAGGGAATTATACTTCTATTCTAATTTCTTTATAACACACCCTATCCACCCATAGCAAAAATGAAAACTCTTTCCTCAATAAGAGACTCAGCCTAGCTCCTATGAGTCCATAGATTTTGGGCATTTCTTTGGCTGAATCTTGATCTGAACTCTAGATCTCTACGACCCTCAAACTAAGGTTACCTCAGTCAATATTACACCTGTGAATACTACTATTGTGGCTCTAAATTCTACTGCAGATCCTCCTCCATTTGTGTTGGTCTTTATCATATATATTGCAACCTACTAACCACCACAAGGTTCTCTACTATTTCAAAATTTGATGTGGCCTTCACATAGAGACACCACTGAAATCACATGCCCAAATTCTCATGAGTCGCCTCTCTTGAGCTTGATCTTCCATAATAAAACCAAGAATATTCCATCCTACTTCCTATGTTGAACCCATTAAGGTATGTGACATTCTTGTGAACCCTCACATGATGATATTACTCTTGGTGGATGATCATGGCCTCCCTTTAGCAATGCTTAATCAACCCTCTAACTCGACCTACTTTATCAATACATCTCTCTTGGCCTCCTTCATCAAATGAGATACTTCTCAAATGATGTTCTTTCCTTCATACTAATGGCTCCTTAAATAGATTTTCCGAGCTAGGCCTCTTAAGAACACTCTAGAACTTATGAACTTTATCCACTTAGACCTTAGGAAACATTAGTTTTTCTTTTTAATTTTCTTTTAGATTTTAAACCCCACCTCAGGTCCAAGGCCGCTTCGCTTGGGTTATTTTACCACAAATCATTTTTTGGCCAAACTCACACAAACCAACAACATATTCTAGTTGTAGTAATCATAACCTGGTCAAGCTCCTATAGTCAAGCGAGGACTTGGTTGGGTTCCCAAGTTGAAAATTAAGGGTAGTTGTGAGGGCATGATAACTAGGGAGGGATAGGGCATTCCAAGGAATGAAAAGGTGTGAAAAAACATGCTAGACAATGTTAATGCATGTTGAGGAATGTTATGGAGTGTAGAGGCATCACAAGGGAGAACTAGGTCAAAATTCATGGAAATGAACAAATAATAGTGTGTGCCAGGGAGAGTCAGTGAATTATGTTTGCCAAGGATGAAGTGTGTTAGAAGAAGTTCATAATAGGATTTGCAAGAGGCAATCCTACAATTTCAATAAGAGGCTCGACAAAGCAGTTTTAGATAAAGGGAGACTTTGTGTTGGGCACAATATTATTTTGCCTTTATCTATTATTTTTATATGACATGTGGCACACTTTAGCCGAATGGTCATGTTTTAAACTATTTTAGACAATTTCATATTGTACATTGTTGTGTATAGGTTTTGGGGAACTCGGCTTCTGCCGACTTATATCTTGTGTGTCTTGTGTATCTTTTGATTCTTGCAAATTCTCATTTAATTCTCTATTGTTTCCATGAACTGGACATACATGTGAAATATTTACTATGTAAGTTATGTTTCTTGGTTTTTTTATGGCCATGGCTAGATGTGATCCTTGTCTTGGTAAGTTCTTAAGTGGGTAAAATCCATCTTGGACATGAGTGGCCTAAGATGAGGTATAGGCAGTTCTTAGGTGAACAAGGCAAAATCTACTTGTAGTAGGTGCAATTGATCAAGTTTTTACGACTGAAGCAGACCAATGTCACATGAACTACAGTAGCTAAGGACTTGATTGGGTTCCCAAGTCATGAAAATATGTAAGGCTAGTTGTGAGGGCATGAGTGCCAAGGCATGTTGGGGAATGATAACATGTGCCAGATAGTTTGAAGGCATGTCAAATATGATAATATGTGTAAAGTGCTAAGGCATGCCTAGATGTGCAAAGGTGTGACAATATGTGTCAAGGACTATCAAGGCAACAAAAAGGAGAAACGAGTTAAAGTAAAAGGAAAATAGGGTTAATAGACCATCAATTTAGATTTTAGATGAGGGGCATGCTATGCACACCAACACTAGGCGGAAATAAGTGTCAAGTGCCAAGTGTTAGTGCATTCTAAGTGTCAAATCATCCTCTCTTATTTCTTTTATACTTTCCAATAATTGATCTCAAATAACTTTAATATTAAACCATGCCAAATCATACCGAGGCATCTTAATGAATTATCAACATGCTAATGATCATGGCCTCTTTAGGACTACATCTCTTTTCACCCCCTTGACCAAATGAGCTCCTTCTCACTTGATGTTCTTTCCTTCATCCTATGCCCTCCTTAATTTTTTTTTCCTAGACCTCTTAGGAACCCTCTAGAACTTACGGGTTTTATCCACTTAGACCTTAGGAAATTTTAATTTCCCTTTTTAATTTTCTCTTAGATTTTAAACCACATCTTGGGTCCAAAATCCCTTTGTTTGGCTTCTTTGCCCACAAATCCTTTTGTGACCAAACTCACACAAACCCATCTCACTAGGATTGTGGAGTACCTACCAAGCTACACAATTCAACAACATAGTCTAGTTTTAGTATCCGTAACTTGGTCAAGCTCTTGTAGTCAAGCGAGGGCTTGGTTGGGTTCCCAAGTGGAAAATTAAGTGTAATTATGAGGGCATGATATCTAGGAAGGGTCATGGCATGAAAAGGAATGAAAAGGCATGCTAACACATTTCAGACAATGTCAATGCATGCTGAGTTAGAGTGTTAGGGAGAGACAGGGCATATCAAGGGATAACTAGGTCAAGATTCATGGAAAGGAACAAATAAGAGTGTGTGCCAAGGAGTGTCAGCGACTTCAAGTGTGCTAAGGATGAAGTCTATTAGGAGAAGTTCAGAATATGATTTACAGGAGGCAAGCCTATGATTCTTATACGAGGCTCGACATAGCAGTTTTAGACAAAGGGAAATCACTTTGTTCTAGGCACAACAATTTTTTGCCTTTAGCTATTTTTTTTAAACGAGATGTGGTACACTTTGGCTACATGCTCTTCATGTTTTAACCTATTCTAGATATTTTCATATTGTACAATGTTGTGTATAAGCTTTGAGGCACTCGACCTGTGTCAAATTATATCTTATGTGGTTTGTGCATCTTGTGGTTTTTTCAAAATCTCAGTTAATGTTCTACTGTTTATATAAACCGAACATACATGTGAAATATTTCTTGTGTAAGCTATGTTGCTTAGTTTTTTTATGGCCATGGATAGAGCATGTGATCCTTGTCTTGGTAACTAGTTAAGTGGGACAAGTTGAGCTTGTACATGAGTGGCATAAAGTGAGTTATAGGAAGCTCTTAGGTGGACAAGGCACAATATACTTGTAGTAGGTGCAATTGGTCAAGTTGTTGCGGTTGAAGCATACCAATATTGTCACATGAACTTCAGTAGCCAAGGACTTGATTGAGTCCCCAAGTCATGAAAAAATGTAAAGGCTAGTTGTGAGGACATGAGTGCCAAGGCATGCTAGGGAATGATAAGATGTTCTAGATAGTGCGAAGGCATGTCAAACATGCTAAAATGTGCCAATTGATAAGGCATGCCAAGATATGTAAGGGTGTGTCAATGCGTGCCAGGGACTGTTAAGGAAATAAAATGGAGAAACAAGTTAAACTGTGAGGAAATGAACACATAAGAGGGTTAATGAGTCATCAATTTACCTTTTCCAATAGGGGCATGCTAGGCACACCAACACTAGGCTCCAATAGGTGCCAATTGAAAATTATTAGTGCATTCTAAGTGCCAAGTCTTCCTTTGTTGATTCTCATCTACTTTCCAACAATTGATCTCAAGTAAATTTAATATTAAACCATGCCAAATAATACCAAGGTATCTCAACATATTCCATACATGCTAATAGTTTCCAAGCGCTAACATGTGCCAAGCGCTAATATGTGTCGAGTGTTATGCATGCAATGAAGTGGAAGGGCATGTTGAAGAGTGCTAAGGGGTGCTAGAGAGTGCTAATGCATGTTAAGGAGTGTTAAGGAGTACTAGGATAAAACATGAAGGGAGCACCAGACCAAATTCATGGAAGTTAATGAATATGAGGAACATGTGCCAGGGACCAGTGTTAATGAGTGCTAGTTTTCATGCCAAGGAGGGAGTCAAAAGGTATGCTAAGAATTGGTAAGGCATGCTAGGGAATATCAAGGCATGCCAAGAAGTGTCAAAGTGTGCTATGGAGTTATAGGGTGTGTTAATTATATGTGCCAAATTATGCTAAGATGTGCCAATACATGTTAGGTGCTAAGGATGTGCAGGGTGCCAGGGTATGTCAATATGTGTCAAGAAGTGTCTAGGAAACAAAAGGAATAACAAAGATAAAATGCAAGGAAATGAACACATAAGATGGTTAATAATTTGGTACTTTATCTTTTTCAAAATGGACATGCTAGGCACACTAATAATAGGTCCCAATACATGCCAAGTTGTAATGTATGTCAATGCATGCAACCAAGGTGTTCCAGGGAATTTTAGGGACTACATGCATGCCAACATGCTAGGAGAGTTCTATGTTGTGCTAGCTCAAGCCACCATGTGCTTGGGTGTAAGTTTCATGACAAGATGTTCCAAGACATGCGAGGTGCTAAGAAATGTTAGTGTGTGCCAAAGCATTAATTTAAGGTGTGCCTAGATTGTTGAGGAGAATTAGGTCTTTCTCATTAATAGAATTGATAGATTTTGATTAAGTATTAAATAATATATTTCCTACACACACTAGTGGAACTTTATCTAAAGGGAATTTTCTAGATAATAAACTTAATAGATATGAATCATGTGTTCACTCATAGGAAAACTCTATTCGTCTATTCATTACTTCAGGGAAATGATACACACTAATTACTTCTTAACAAATTGATTGACTCTGACCACTATGTCATTGGAAATATTATAAGAAAGAATCCACAGTAATGGTCTTAAATCATTATCTTTTGACAAAAAATATATTAATAGGCACATAGCGTCATCAAAAACTCATTGGAATGATCAATGACGACGAACATTTTTTGACCGTCACAAAAAGTAACAAAAATAACATTGGTGAGGGTCATTAAAAGTTTGTCACTAGAAGTGCCACCAAAGAGAGAATTAATGATGGCCTTTAACGATCCTCCACAAAAGTGTTATTGAAAATGGCTTTGGTGACGAACCTTAAAGGACCATCGCTATATACACTTACAACGACACTTTTTTAAGGATCGTCACCATATGTGACATTGGTGACAAAACTTAAAGGTCCGTCACAAGCATGACCCTCAACAATGTCCTTTTTTATTGTAGTGACTTAACTGAGCTAAACTGATTACAACCTGCATTAACTAATGCACCATTACACTTTGAACTCTGTTACAACTAGAATTACTCTACATACCTCACCAACTACCTCTAACTCGACATCCATGAGCTAACTGAGTTTATCACTCTCATTTAACTATTACAAGATATTTTTGAGACTAGATTACATTTTATTTTGCATCTTATTTAAGGGATAACAATAATAGACATGCACCAAAAATATCCCTATGGGACCCACCGATGCTTAATGCACTAGGCGTGGGTGCTGAAATTTTCTTGTTGAATCTCAACAAGTTCCTTCTAAACAATACATCGTTGACCATTTCGTATTGCTTAGATTTCAATATTAAAGCACGCTTTGTTTTATAATTGAGTTGTCTGGGAGCATATCCATTTTTCAAATAAAATTTAAGATCAACATATTGAGACTGAGCATCGTTGAGGCTTACCTTCGACATTTGTACGTTGTTAGCAACCTATAATATAGGGGTCATAATTTTTTACTTGACTATTGGTAATTTTGTAAATTTTTACATACTTTGCCTTCTGCAAGTTGTATTCACATATTTTTGTAAAAAAAAATCAAAAAAATAAAAAAGAGGTTAAAAAGTCCTAAAAGAATAATCAAAGGACTTAGAAAAAATAAAGGACCCCAAAAGAAAAATGAATAAAACATGAAAGTGAGAAGGCATAAATGCCACTTTTTTTTTACTTTTTGACTGTGGCAGAGTGTCAATAAATTCCATTAGTCCATGATGAGTTAAACAGTTCAATCTTAACTTATCATTGTTTCAATTTCCTTTGTTGTAGATAGAAAATAATGAGTTGTTAGACAGTTTAATCCTAACAATTTAGTAGTTAGGTAGAGAAATAAAGTGAATACAACAGTTTAATCTGGATTCATGGATGAAATAAGTATAGAGTTAGATAGTTTACTTGCTTTTAGAAATAATAAATGTTGTGAAGGTTACTAGCTTAAATGCGCCTTATTACAAAAGAAGAAAAAATGTTAGCATGGTAAGATGGGTAGGTAGAAGAAGGTGAAAAATATCACTGTGATGTAAATATCATTTATCATGGGCTTCAAAATAACTAACTTCCCCTTCCCATAGTCGTGAAACATTCTAAGCTATCAGTCAAAAAGGCTCAAGGCATTTCCTTGACTTTTGTTGGGACCGGACCCAAGCCTCTATGACTAATTAATTAAAAATGTGAAATGTCTATATTAATCCCTTAATCACATCATTTACCATTCATGCACTCATCCCCTTGAAAAATCCTAAGTAAAATCTAATTTTTACTTAAAGACACTTGTAATTCCTATTTAGCTAACTTCCTACATCATTTAAATGCAATAAACCCTCAAAATAACATTATATCATGAGCTAAGTGATAAGATGAATGAAAATTATCTTGTATTTCACTTTACTTGTTATGGATATGTGTTTTGAGTATACCATGTCCTATTTTCATACTAACTTTAACTTATATATTAACTCTCTATACAACTAACCTTTCCTATTATATAACTCCTTTTTATAAATAAATCCCAAAAACCCACATATTATAACTTAAGCCAAAGTTATTTATTCCCACATATTTAAATAAAAACCCCCCTTATAACCCCTTTGGCTAAGTTTATCCTTATATGTAATCCCGCCCCTATGGTAATTAAGTCCTCTCGATTTAATTAACCATATAAATAAAAATATATGAAAAATCTTTAAGCATATATTATATATGTTTTAAGCCAAAAAGTTCCTGAAGTTTCATCTAAACCAAACTTCAACAAAAATAAACTCATTTCATGTATATTTCCCTTCCCCGACCCCCTAAACCTTAAGTTAGATCTGTAACCTAACCCCTTCCCCACAATGTATTTTCCATTACATTAATCCCTAACCTTGGTTAAAACATTGAATAACCCTCCGATCACCCTTTTCATTGGAGAAAGCCTATTTTTTACATAAAACTCATTAAAATGCATGTTTCCCTTGGGATGAACGTCAGCCCTCCAATCCCATATATCCTTTTGATCGAATGGTTGTAACTCAACGTGATAGATTATTACTATTCCTTCCCTTCCCCATCCCGATTGAATTATAACCGTTAATCTTCATTTTACTCCCAAGATCTACGGCCTGTATTGCACCCGATAAATAACTATTCCCCGCACCTCCCCTTTTAATCCTGATAATCCGTTTCCCAATGTCAGATCCGACGACGATAAAGCATTTTCGTGCTCACAAAGTGATCGATGCATATTTTGAGAAAGTCACGCGAAATGGGTGGTTTTTTCAAACCACCCCGCGCTTGCGTCTCAAGATTTGATTGCATCGCGTTCGAAAAGGGCACTACAGCTTACCACCGATGAACCACGCGAATACCACTGGCGGTATTCCAAAAACCAAACCCATTTAACCGTGATTTAATGTGATTTAACTGTGGTTTCCACTATGGTTTAATACATTAAACTTATAACTTTTTAATGAATTTTCACCTTGTTTACGTTTAAAACTCTGAAATCCTCTGCAGAGCCTTTTCCCTCGGAATTTCACCAATTAACCTTTGAGAACCCGCGCAGAGCCTTTTTCACTCCTTTTAAACTATCCATCACCATTTTCGAAACCAAATTTCCCTGCAATTCGACCACAAAGTGCTACATTTCCCTCAAAAAGACCAATTATGCAGAAATTGAAGATCGAGCGCAATTGTGTAACATTTTCAAACTCCAATTGCACTGATTTTCAGGTATTTTTTGTCAATAACCGTTGAGCATCTAATTCCTGTTATTTTTCTGTAAATCACTTCGATTGCACATATAAAATTGCCGAAAAATATCCATATTACAGGGGAAACTTTGCCAAAATTTCCCCGGAATCCCTAATTGTCGTTTCTTGCATTTTTTTCCCAAACCCTGGTCTTTTTCACTGCTAAAATTGATCGCAGCATACGTTTGGAGCATTAAAATCCTTGTTTTATCCAAAACCCTTCTCAAAAACCATTTTTACTAGTAAAATTCACCAAGAAGCCCTTGTTTCTAACAAAATAACTTAGCAAACCGTTTAAGCTTGATTTGTTCAGTTTAAAAATGACAAAGAAACAAGTAACTCCTAAAAATGGAGGCCCAAAGCCTCAAAAGAAAGCTTCTGCAAAATTCCCTCAGCCTGAGTCTTCCAAAATTGACAAACCAACCCTTTCACTCACTGTTGATTCCACAGAGAGGGTCAAGCCAGTCTAGCCTCCAGTCACTTCCCGAAAGAATAGTCCCTTAGTTGACCTTGATTATAGAATCCTGGACCCTACTATAGAATTTAACTTGCTTGATGTTTATAATCGGTGCTTTGGAAAATCTGTAGAAAAAGGTGACAAAGATATTCCAGTCTGGGAGTCCAATTTTCCAAAGTACAGTGTTCCTCAAACTCATCCATCCCCTGATTTTTTCAAAGTATGCCAATCCTTTTATCTCCCAGATCAAAGATGCATTGTAAAGAAAGATAGAGAGGTCATGTTTTACATCAATGAAGAGTCAATAAATTCCATGCTGCAACTGAATCCTGAATCCAATGCTGCTTCATTGTCCATAGAGGAGTTGAATCAAAATTATCTAGAGCTTGAATTTTCTTCTAAATTCAAAATCTTTCAGAATTTTTGTCCTAATCAAGTTGATATCCCAAAGCTTAATCCTCCATTCAATACCTTTGACTTCCCAGATGAAACTAGGAAAATAGTCTCAATGCTATCATTCATACTAGGATACACCAGTGATGAAATTACAGATGTGGCTATATTAGGTTTTTTGTCAACCCTGAGTCATGGCCAATATCCTTCCATAGTGTACAATTTTGATAAATTCATTGCAAAAAAACATGCATTATCAGTTATCAAGATTATCAGAAGAAGGAGTCTTCAGATACACATCATATTTGCTTCACCTCTTTTTGTATTATCAAGCAGATAAGTTCCCCATTTAATTTCAGAAAGTGGATCCAGAGGGAAATGTTCTTTCAGTTGTGTTTTGGTCCTCAATTCTAAGAAAATGGAATAGAGAATATAGCTTTGCATATTTCAATGACCTGTTTTTAGTGCCTGCTATAAATCTGTTAAACAAAGAGCAGACCCTTAGGATCTGTGAAGAGACAAAGAGAATTCTACAGCTGTCTGAGAGCTGTAAAACAGGGGACTGGTATTTATATAAAAGTTACACAGAAATCAGAGTATATTGTGCACTCTTGGCCCCATGTAAACTACCATGATTTGCTACAACAAGGATATTTGCATTGGAATATTTGAGAAAGCTTTTGACTGCAGATGAAATTAATTTCATAGCTTCCAGGAAAAAGACCCAGTTTAAACTGAAGAATCAAATTGGGCCATTTATTGTAAATAATAGAGAAGCAGCCAATGAAATCAATGTGAAGTTGAAAGAGTACAAATTTCCATATAGTTTCATATGGAATTATGATCCATAAGGTATTTTAAGCACACTAAGAGTGAAATGCAAGTTGCCTGTCTTCTTGCATGACTCCAAGCCCCATATTGAAAAGTATGCTAACAAACTTGAATGGGAGCCCAACACTCTAGTTGATGATGATTCACTAGAAATGCAAGGAAAAAATGGAAAGGTTAAACAGGTTGAACAAAAACAAGTGGCTGCAGTGAGCAAAGAAATTGAAAATGTACATAAAAGAAGTAGAGGAGATAGTTTCATAACTGAAAATATTCAGGACAAAAGATTCAGAATCCCTTACAGCAAGAAAAATAAATTGACAGATGAAGAAAGGAATAAAGCTGTTAATATTGAAGATAATGAAACTACAAGAATAGTGACTAAAACACTTAAAGAGCTTCAAAATGTCAAAATTGGAACACAACAAAAGGATACAGTCATGGTGGAGAATCAAACAAATTTTGATATGCCTTCTTCTTCTAAGGAACCTAACAACACTGAGTCAGAAATTCAAATCAGGTTCAGACAGATCAAAGAGAAGAATGAAGAAATCAAGAATCAAGCGTATTCTAGATTCCTTAAGGAAAATCCTGGAAACAAGGACAGACTTCTTTCTTCTTTTGATTACTCTTCTAAGAAATTAGTAATGTCATTTTTGAAGCCTATAGTGGCTGATCCAAAATCAGTAGCAGATTATTCCAAAACAGATCTTGAAGTTGATGCAGATGTTATTCATGAATTGGATCAAATAGAATTTCATAGGAGCAATATTGAAATGCTATATTCTAAAATTGTCAGTAAGACTATGAAATCTATTAGGCTTGAGAAAACAGTGCTAAACCTTCATAATCAAATGAAATTGGACAAGGCCTCACTATATGCCAACAATTTGAGAATCAAAGCACTAGAATATTTGGTGATTGAAGTGTGAGATGATCCTGCTAACATGGAGGTTGCGAAGACTTTGATTAAATAGAAAAATGAGGATATAGCTGCCCTCAGAAAGCAGCTAAAGTTGCCCCAAAGTGAAAATCCTCAAGCAAAGGAAATTCTTCAGCAGAAAATGAAAATAATGAACTCAAACAACTTCTTCATAAGATGACTGCCCAAATAAAATAAATGGAAAATCAATTGGAAGCTTCCATAAGAGAAAATGAAGACCTAAAGAAAACTCAACAGGTTCACATTCCTACAGTAATCCCTACTGTAAGTACAGCTATTCCATCCAAATTAGCAGAACACTTGGCGCCACAAGGAGTAATGGCCACTACGATGCCAATAACTTCTCATGAAATATCTGCTTCTTCTTCCTCAACTTCACAAATAAATACAATACAAGATAAAGTTGCCGTAATCAGAGCCATGGAAGACATGTCAATTAAAGAGAAAGAAATACTTAATTTGAAAGGCACTATTAAAAAATCTAGAATCTTCCAAAAGAGATGCCTTGATTACTTCCAAAGGGAATGAACAAAGGGCAGATAGATTGTAAGAACAGGTGAGAATTCTTCAAGCACAGGTGAATCTAACTGATCAGGTTGCATATATTAAAAATCATTTATGGACAAAAATCATTGAAGGCATTCACTCTCAATGGCCGTCAATTCAAATAATTTATGAGCAAAAAGAGTTACTACAGGCTGCTAATGCAGAAATTGACAAAACTAAGAGAGAGATTGAAAATAAGCCAGCTCAAGCAATTCAACTCATAGCCTTTTTGAACAGCAAAAACAAGGAAGAGTTGGAACAGTTGAAAATTACTGATAGGACAAAGACCATCTTACAAATCAAGAAAGTCCTAAATAAAAGGAACATGATGAATAAATTGGAAGACAGGTGTAAAGACATGAATATGGCCATCTCAAGATTTTGGGCCAAATACAAAATATTATCAGAAGCAGGTTTTCCAGACATTCATGCATTGAATGACAAGTTGATGCCTCAGAAAGATTATGATCTAAAAATAAGAACTCATGCAAAAGAGCAAGTCAAACAACCACTGCCACAAGGATCACCAAGTGGCAAAGTACTTCTTCAGTATTTTGAAAATCTATTCTTTTTGGAAAATGAAACTAAGCATATGTTCACTGTAAAGCCTAACTTTTCCAAATAAACTGAAGTTGATGAAAGTTATAGGAAACTGAAGAATATGAAGATTCCCACTACTTAACAGTGGCAAGAATTCACAGATCTGCTGTGAATTTGATAGAAAAATTACTTGGAAGCTCATATTTTACTTTTACCTTGTGGTGAAAAAATCAGTGTCAAAGTGTATCAGGGTTAAAGTGTATCAGTTAAATAAAATTTTTACTGCTGGTCATTTTCTATTACAGCAGTGAAACAGTCAAAAGCAAAGATAAAGAGTATCAGATCAAAAGATGTAAAATAAAGAGTACTCCACAAGATATCATCCATGAGAAAATGTATCTATTTCCAGCAAAGCTCACAGCACATCAACAATTAGTTTAAATTAGAATAATCAGTTCTATTTTTGCTTGTAAAAGGGAACAACTTGCAAACTGTTTTGCAGTTGTCCCTCTTATTATGTTTTCTTTCCTATTTTTAATTAAAACATTATCTCAATTTCTGAGATATTTTTGTAAACAATTTTATGTATAAATACTTCATAATTCGAAGTATTCAGGGTGAGTAAAATTTCTCAAGACAACTATAGTATTTTTGCTAGACATATTGAAGTTGGTGAGTCAATTAGCAAAGCAGCAGACTGGAAACGAGATTAGAGACATCATAGCTAAGGATTCTCGTGGTGACAAGATAAGTCTCGTTTTTTCCTATTTTCAGTGTATTTCTTTTAAAAGTTTACATTCATTCATATTATGTGTTTCTATTCTGTAATGATCAATTAAGGAGAAATTAAATAGGATTAGTGATAATAAGCTCTCTGTTTTAAACTTGTTGGCATTTTGATGTTTTCTACTTGATAACCGGACCATAGAATTCTTAATTTCTCTAGGTCCCAGTTAGATCCCCTTCTTCAATCTTCTTATCTGTAGCTTAAGGATTCTTAAGTGCCCTTTTGCTCAGATCCTTCCCACTCCATCAAATCAAGCCTATACAAAGCCTTAGAAGGTCACTTATCTTGCCCTTAGCACATTTGCATCTCTAAAAAATATTTCTTAGTTCTACCTGCCTAGAGATTTGACTCCATTGCCCAATGTTCTGGTAGATCCTTCTGGTTTACCTTGAAATCTCTTTATTCCCACCAATCTTTTAAAACAAGCCCTACTTTTCACTCATAACTAGCCTAAAATCTTTTACCAAAACAAAGCTAAATCATAAGGAGAGATCCCTCTCCGGAGTTCAGGAAGGCTAGATCCTGAACTTCTAAAGTGGTTCTTGGTTACCCCTAGTGTTCTTAACTACAAAAATCCACATCCCACAACATGAGAATTACTAGGGTGATAACATACTGGCGACCATACTGGGGAATTAACCACTCTCCAGTTTTAAGTTTAATCTTAAAGGAAGATCTTTAATTATATATTTTCTACTTTAAGATTAATTTTATAGGTTGTGGGTATTTTACCCAATAAAAAATATGGCTCCCAAGAAAATATACTACACTAGATCCAACCCTGATCTTAATCCTCCAGAGATAGTAGATAATCTTGACTAGATAGGAAAAAAGAATAAAAAACAAAGTGATAGTTTTGAAACTGAAATACCTCTGAGAATGGTTGATTCTTTACCTAAAGAATTGGTAAGCTTATCAGACATTGATTTTGACTTAAAGTTTGAGAAATATTTATTTAGAACAAAATCTGAATCGGATTTAAAAGAAATTTTTTTAGATCCAGTTTTTGCTTCTTATGTAAGTGAAAAACATAAAATTATTTATGTTGCTACTAAATCGGATCAAACTGAAAGTAAAAGTCCAGTTAAAAGGGTAAGTATCACAAAAATAAAAGACATTGAAGAAGCTGTTAAATTAGCTAAATTTTTGTCTAAATTTAAACCCCCAGTCTCTGAACTATACACAACAGTCTTTCCAGCATCAAATTCAACTTTGTATGCTGCCACATCATTTACTGATTCTACTGTCATTTCACCTCAAGATCCCATAAGCCCTGAGTTTCCTCTACCACAAAGAATCATATACTCATCATATCCACAATCCACTGCTAGTTCATCAACCAATCCATTCATCCCTGAGCTGCCCTTGCAACCCAAAGTAGTATACCCATCATTTACCCAACCCATTACACCTATCATTAGCCATACTACTTCTGTTTCATCCCCATTATCAAGCTCTTCAAGTACATCCATTGCAGTAACCAGTACTATCCCTTCTACCACAACTGTACCTCCCATTCAAGCTAAAATTCAAGCCATGGCAGCCCGATATGCTCCCTTGGTCTTACCTCAGAATCTCCATGACATGCCCCAGAACTATCAAAAATATATTCCACTGTTTGATAATCTCTCACAGATTACTGCACAGCAACACATTACTAGAATGAATGATTTCAGGGAAGTCTTTGAGATAGATGATTCTGATTTCCAAATGAGACTATTTTCTCAGAGCTTAATTGGAGAGGTGAAAACCTGGTTTAAAGCTTTAGCACCTGGTAGCATAGCAGACCTAGCTGCATTGCATAGAGCCTTCCTTAATAAATGGGAGAAAAAGAAGAACCCTATGCAAATACTATCTGAATTTTATGTTGTCAAGAGAGCCCCAAATGAAACTGTCCAAGACTTCTGCACAAGATATAACGGTGTATACATTGTCATTCCTGCAAACCTTAAACCTACCCCATATTCTGTGCTGCTGAAATTCCCTAATTGTTTTGACGTAGACATGGCTTACCAACTTAGGGAAAGGGATGCAAATAATTTAGAGAAAATGCAACAAAACGTTGTAGGTGTATAAATCAACATACTTGCAAAGAAGGCCAGAATGAGAAATGAAGGAAGGGTTACCATTAAAGAGGAAGCATCTCACTTAGATAGTAAATTTGATTTCAATACTAAAGCACTAGAAAAAGTAGTTGACAGACTGGATCAAATTGAAAAGAAACCACAATGGGACAATCAATCCCAGATCCGGAATCCCAACTACAGAAAAAACACCAACCCAGGGAAAGGTAAGGAACCTTCCCCTGATCAGAATATAAGAACCCCATTTCAAGAAAACTTTGCAGAAATTTCACAAAACAGTGTTGATGAGGAGGAAGACATAAACATTTTTATGGGGATTGATGAAAACAATACCATTTTCCTCACTCATGAGGACCAGGAACTCTTTGAACTTCAACAACTCAAAGTAGAATCTGGAGAATCCTATGATTATAAACAAGGTTATGATTTTGCAATAAACGAAATTCACAGTCAATACAACCTTAGGAGCAAGAAAACGAATGAACCTGCTATAAAGAGTAATTCTACAAACCAACAAGAACAAAACAAAAAGAAGACTGATACTTCTAAATCAAAATTCTTGCAAATTCTTCCCAGAGATGGCAAACAGATTTCAAATCCAACCAGTCCTAAAAAGCAGCAAGGCCCAAAAATTATAGATATCACTGACGAGGTGGCACAATATTCCAAATATGTTTCCAAAGATAATTCTCTCAAAGCCACCAATTCAACAACATTCATTGAGCCAAGAAATAATCCTACTGACTTTAAAATATCAGATCCTAAACCTTCTGTTGAGAATCCTAAATCTGACAAAACTCCTGTTAATCCTCAAATCATTCTTGAAAAAATGACTAAAGATAGCAGGAACCAAGAAACTCAAACAAAAGACAAGAGAAGAGCGCAGAACAAAGGTAAAAATGTAGAAACTCAAGAAAAGTCATCACAAACCATAGTTCCCAAAGAAGAAGTGATTCAAACCATTAGATCTCAGCCAAAATTTAATATCTAGTCTGAAATATCCAAATTGAAAATAGTTGTTCCCTTAACAGAACTAGCTAAAAATCATTTATATAGATCAATGATTTCTGATATATTGAATGTGAATGAGAATGAAACAATCAACATGATTGAAGATAGGCCTGAATTAATTTTTGGTCCCAATGTAGATGGAAAGCATTCAGATGGGTCGGTGCCCCCATTTTATTTAAGTCTTACTATACATGGCCAAATATTACATAATACTATGCTAGATACTAGAGCTTCCCACAATTTAATGCCTAAAGCTATAGTGGAAACTCTTAATATAGACATAACCAGACCTTATAAGGACCTGTTCTCATTTGATTCATCCAAAGTTCAATGTATTGGTTTGATTAAAGATCTATATGTTAACCTAGTCTAGTATCCTGGTAAGAGTATGATCATGGACGTTGTAGTAGCTGACATCCCGCCAAAATATGGCATGCTTCTTTCTCGCTCATGGGGAGCAAAGTTGCAGGGATCTCTACAACTGGATATGAGTTATGCTACTATCTCTGTATTTGGACAACCTAATAAGCTTTATAGAGAAACTTTGTTGAAGTACATGATCAGTAGTGCATACATACCTACAAATTATCCAATCTTCTACCCCCACTAATATTGATTCTTTTATTCTTAGTAACTCTGATCAAAATGAAAATCCAACTGAACTCACTGATAAAAGACTTAAAATCATGGATGATTATATTGGTCATGAAGCTTTGTGGCATCTAGATTTTGGTGGATCTGTTAATAAATTTGGAGCTGGAGTTGGTGTTTGGATCACAAACATTGAAACAGGTCATTCTGAAGGGCATGCTTTTAGATTAAACTTATAATGCACCAATAATATGGCTGAATACGAAGCTTTAATCTTAGGCCTACAAATTATAAGAAAAAAGGGAGGAAAAAGAACAATGGTTTTGGGTGATTCTGAACTAGTTATAAAAAAAATCAACACTGAATATTCAGTTCATAACCCTAGACTTGCAAGATACAGAGAAACAGTATTGGAACTACTTGAAGAATTGTTAGAAGGTAATTTTGTTGTCATCTCTCCAGATTAGAACATACAGGCCCATTGCTTAGCTACTTTTGCTAGCAATTGTAAAATTCCTTTTTCACCATTGCAAAAATACACTGCTGAGATTAAATATAGGCCTACTGTTCCTAATAATGTAACATATTGGCAAAATTTTTCAGAGGATGAGAAAATTTATCATTTTTTGAATAATGAGAAAGAATTTCAAAATTGTCAAATCAATAACAACTGTAACATAGATTCACCTTGTAATATAGATTTAAATTTCTGTCAAATAGATGATTTAGATAATTTAGAGGTACATAAGTTTGAAAAGCCTACTATTTTTACTCAAAGTGACATTGATGAAATGGAAAAAATAGAAATAGAGGAATTGATTGAAGATGAAATAGATTTGATTGATTTAAAGAATAACATTTTACCCAAAGGTTTAACTCCTCTAGAAGATTTATTTGACTCTAATGATGTGCCCATAAGGCCAAAAATGGAGCCAGTTAAATCTGACATAGAATAGTATAACCTAGGGATAGATGATAAACCAAGAATAATCAAACTATCCAAATCCTTACCATCAGATGAAAGGGATAAATACATTAAACTTTTGAAAGAATTTCAAGATGTCTTTGCATGGAGCTATGAAGACTTAAAAACTTATAACACAGACATTATTCAACATAAAATTCCTTTAAAAGAAAATCAAAAACCTTTTCAACAGAAGCTCAGAAGGATTAATCCGGTTTTGTTGCCATTAGTTGAAAAAGAAATCAAAAGAATGTTTGATGCTAAGATAATTGCACCAGTCAGATTTTCTGACTGGATATCTAATATGGTGCCAACCAGAAAAAAGTCAGGAGAAATCAGATTATGCATAGACTTTAGGAATCTTAATAAAGCATCCTTGAAGGATAACTACCCCTTGCCAAAAATGGACCATATTTTACAGAGGGTAGCAGGTTCTTCCAGAATATCTTTATTAGATGTTTTCTCTGGTTACAATCAGATCCTAGTTCACAAAGATGACCAAACCAAAACTGCTTTTACTACTCCATGGGGCACTTTCATGTATGTGAAAATGCCTTTTGGATTAAAAAATGCAGGGGCTACATTTCAAAGGGCCATGGATATTGTCTTTGCCAAGGAAATCCATGAGTTTTTAATCATTTATTTGGATGATATTACTGTGTTTTCTAAAACAAATAATGATCACTTGGATCATGTGAGAGAGGTTTTCATTAAATGTAGAAAATATGGTATATCTCTTAATCCGAAAAAGTCTATTTTTGGGCTAGAAGAAGGTAAATTGCTAGGTCATATCATTTCAAAATAAGGTATCATAATAGACCCTACAAGAATCGAAGCAATCCTAAACATTCAACCACCTAGGAACATTAAAGAACTCCAAGAATTCTTGAGAAAAATCAATTTTCTAAGAAGATTCATATCAAATCTGGCTGAGATTATAAAAGATCTTAATAACATGCTTAAAAAGGACTCCTCAATTAAATGGACAGTAAAGGCCAAACAATATTTTGAATCTATCAAACAGGCCTTAACTAAAGCACCAGTCCTTATCAGTCCAGATTACACAAAGGATTTTATATTCTTTACCTTTGCATCCGAACACACCATAGTTGCAGTTCTTCTGCAGAAAAATGATCAAGGCTATGAACAACCCATTGCATTTTTTAGTAAAGCTCTCAGAGATGCACCACTGAAATACAACATAATAGAAAAACAGGCTTTGGCTCTCGTTAAAGCTATAAAATATTTCAGAGTGTACATACTTCATTCACATATAATTGCATATGTCCCTAATGGAGTAGTTAAAGACATTTTGACTCAAGAAGGACCAGAAAGTAGAAGAGGAAAGTGGATAGCCACAATCCTTGAATATGATCTGGAAATTAAACCAACTAAACTCATCAAAGGACAGGGTTTAGCTATATTGATGGCTGAATCCAATTGCAATGCCTTAGACATTAATTTCATTGCACAAGTAGATGAACAGGAGGAGATGGCGACTCCATCGATCAGTGAAGCCTATCAAGACTCACCCTGGTACTCTGACATAATATTTGTACTTACAAACTTACAAGCTCCTCCTGGACTTACCAAATCCAAGGCAAGATTTATCAAGCAAAAAGCAATGAAATTTTGTATTTTAAATAATGCACTATATTGGAGAGAAAGTACTAGAATTTTACTTAATTTTTTATTGAAATCTGAAGCTGACAAGATCCTTGAAGAATTTCATGCAGGTGACTGTGGTGGACATCTATATTGGAAGAGCACAGCTAATAAAATACTCAGATTTGGTTTTTATTGGCCATCCTTGTTTTCATATGTTAAAAAGTTTGTTACCTCTTGTCATAAGTGCCAGATTTTTTAAGGTAAAAAGAAACTTTTTCCATTACCTCTGAAACCAATATCCACAGAAAAACCATTTCAGTTATGGGGTTTAGACTTTATAGGTGAAATTCATCCTCCATCCTCAGGTCAACACAAATGGATTCTAACTGCTACTAATTAATTTACTAAATGGATTGAAGAAATTCCCACTAGGCAAGCTACAGACTCAGTTATTATCTCATTCATTGAAAGTAATATTTTGTCTAGATTTGGATGCCCACACAAAATTATCACAGACAATGTTGCTGCTTTCAAATCTAAAAAGATGATTGCTTTCTACCATAAATATCATATTACCTTAGGACATTCTACAGCATATTATCCCCAAGGTAATGGTCTGGCCAAATCCTCGAATAAAATTTTAGTCAACATCATCAAAAAACTACTCCAAGATAATAAAAATACATGGAACAAGAAGTTGATCTATGCCCTTTGGGCTGATATACTTACTACAAAAAGTCCATAGGAACTTCACCATATCAAATTGTTTATGGTACAGATGCAGTCTTTCCTTCTTCCTTGGGTTTCCCAGTCATGAAGATCATCCAGGAATCACAGGTAGAAACTAATGACATTCAAAGAAGAATCAATGATACCATACACCTTCAACAAACCAGAGATGAAATTTATGAAAAGTCACAAGTTTTACAAGACAAGATCAAAAATATTTTTGACAAAAGAGTTAAGGAAGATTAATTTTTCATAGGAGATCAAGTTTTAAGATGGGATGCAAGAAGAGAGGATAAAGGTAAACATGGAAATTTTGACTTTCTATGGCAAATACCATATGTCATATATGGTTACAGAGGAAACAATTCATTTTTTATCAGAAATTTGGATGGTACAGAGCTTCAAGAAGGACCAGTAAATGGAAGAATGTTGAAACATTACTATTCCTTGCAAGTCACTTAACATTTAGACCTATTTACTTTATCATTGTAAATATTCATAGTCACAGTGTAATATTGGATTGAATATATTATCTACAAAGTTGAAGCCTGAAGAGAAGGCCCTAAGCTTTGCAGTATAACATATCATAAATATGATTGTTGCAGAACACAAAAGACATTTACATATTCACCAAGGTCAATGGATAAGGCTACTGATCTCAGATTTCTTGGCATTTCACCAGGAAAATCCACCACAAGTGAAGTCGATGTTAGCAACCTATAATATAAGGGTCATAATTTTTTACTTGACTATTGGTAATTTTGTAAATTTTTACATACTTTTCCTTCTGCAAGTTGTATTCACATATTTTTTGTAAAAAAAAAATCAAAAAGAGGGTAAAAAGTCCTAAAACAATAATCAAAGGACTTAGAAAAAATAAAGGACCCCAAAAGAAAAATGAATAAAACATGAAAGTGAGCAAGCATAAATGTCACTACTTTTTACTTTTTGACTATGGCAGAGTGTCAATAAATGCCATTAGTCCATGATGAGTTAAACAGTTCAATCTTAACTTATGATTGTTTCAATTTCCTTTGTTGTAGATAGAAAATAATGAGTTGTTAGACAGTTTAATCCTAACAATTCAGTAGTTAGGTAGAGAAATAAAGTGAATCCAACAGTTTAATCTGGATTCATGGATGAAATAAGTATAGAGTTAGATAGTTTACTTGCTTTTAGAAAGAATAAATGCTGTGAAGGTTGCTAGCTTAAATGCACCTTATTACAAAAGAAGAAAAAATGTTAGCATGGTAAGATGGGTAGGTAGAAGAAGGTGAAAAATATCATTGTGATGTAAATATCATTTATCATGGGCTTCAAAATAACAAACTTCCCCTTCCCATAGTCATGAAACATTCTAAGCTATCAGTCAGAAAGGCTCAAGGCATTTCCTTGACTTTTGTTGGGACCGGACCCAAGGCTCTATGACTAATTAGTTAAAAATGTGAAATGTCTATATTAATCCCTTAATCACATCATTTACCATTCATGCACTCATCCCCTTGAAAAATCCTAAGTAAAATCTAATTTTTACTTAAAGACACTTGTAATTCCTATTTAGCTAATTTCCTACATCATTTAAACGCAATAAACCCTCAAAATAACATTATATCATGAGCTAAGTGATAAGATGAATGAAAATTATCTTGTATTTCACTTTACTTGTTATGGATATGTGTTTTGAGTATACCATGTCATATTTTCATACTAACTTTAACTTATATATTAACTCCCTATACAACTAACCTTTCCTATTATATAACTCCTTTTTATAAATAAATCCCAAAAACCCACTTATTGTAACTTAAGTCAAAGTTATTTATTCCCACATGTTTAAATAAAAACCTCCCTTATAACCCCTTTGGCTAAGTTTATCCTTATATGTAATCCCGCCCCTATGGTAATTAAGTCCTCTCGATTTAATTAACCATATAAATAAAAGATGATAAAATCTTTAAGAAGATATTATATAATATAGCTTGTCAAAATTCCTAAAGCTACCCAAACCAACTCTCACAAATAACTCCATTGTATATTTTCCCACCTCTCTAAACCTTTAAGTTTATAGTGGATCAACTTTCGCCCACAATGTGTTAATTTTCCATTACATTAATCCCTAACCTTGGTTAAAACACTGAATAACCCTCTGATCACCATTTTCATTGGAGAAAGCATGTTTTTTACATAAAACTCATTAAAAGGCCTATTTCCCTCGGGATGAACGTCAGCCCTCTGATCCCATCTATCCTTTTGATCAAACGGTTGTAACTCAACGCGATAGATTATTACTATTCCTTCCCTTCCCCATTGCGATTTAATTATAACCGTTAATCTTCATTTTACTCCCAAGATCTACGCCCTATATTGCACCCGATAAATAACTTTTCCCCGCACCTCCCCTTTTAAGATTGATCATTCGTTTCCCGAAGTCATATCCGACGACGATAAAGCGTTTTCACGCTCGCAAAGTGATCAATGCATATTTTGAGAAAGTCACGCAAAATGGGTGGTTTTTTCAAACCACCCCGCGCTGACGTGTCAAGATTTGATTGCATCGCGTTAGAAAAGGGCATTACTACTTACCACCGATGAACCGCGTGAATACCACTGGCGGTATTCCAAAAACCAAACCCATTTAACCGTGATTTAATGTGACTTAACTGTGGTTTCCACTATGGCTTAATACATTAAACTTATAACTTTTTAATGAATTTTCACCTTGTTTACGTTTAAAACTCTGAAATCCTTTGCAGATCCTTTTCCCTCGAAATTTCACCAATTAACCTCTGAGAACCCGCGCAGAGCCTTTTTCACTCCTTTTAAACTATCCAACACCATTTTCGGAACCAAATTGCCCTGCAATTCGACCACAAAGTGCTACATTTCCCTCAAAAAGACCAATTCTGCAGAAATTGAAGATCGAGCGCAATTGTGTAACGTTTTCAAACTCCAATTGCACTGATTTTCAGGTATTTTTTGTCAAAGCTTAACCGCTGAGCATCTAATTCTCGTTATTTTTCTGTAAATCACTTCGATTGCACATATAAAATTGCTGAAAAATATTTATATTACAAGGGAAACTCTGCCAAAATTTCCCCAGAATCCCTAATTTCCATTTCTTGCAGTTTTTTCCCAAACCCTGGTCTTTTTCACTGCTAAAATTGATCGCAGCATACGTTCTGAGCATTAAAATCCTTTTTTTATCCAAAACCCTACTCAGAAACCATTTTTACCAGTAAAATTCACCAAGAAGCCCTTGTTTCTAACAAAAGAACTTAGCAAACCATTTAAGCTTGATTTTATCAGTTTAAAAATGACAAAGAAACAAGTAACTCCTAAAAATGGAGGCCCAAAGCCTCAAAAGAAAGCTTCTGCAAAATTCCCCCAGCCTAAGTCTTCCAAAATTGACAAACCAACCCCTACACTCACTGCTGATTCCACAGAGGTGGTCAAGCCAGTCCAGCCTCTAGTCACTTCCCCGAAGAATAGTCCCTTAGTTGACCTTGATTATAGAATCCTGGACCCTACTATAGAATTTAACTTGCTTGATGTTTATAATCGGTGCTTTGGCAAATCTGTAGAAAAAGGTGACAAAGATATTCTAGTCTGGGAGTCCAATTTTCCAAAGTACATTGTTCCTCAAACTCATCCATCCCCTGATTTTTTCAAAGTATGCCAATCCTTTTATCTCCCAGATCAAAGATGCATTGTAAAGAAAGATAGAGAGGTCTTGTTTTACATCAATGAAGAGTCAATAAATTCCATGCTACAACTAAATCCTAACTCCAATGCTGCTTCATTGTCCATAGAGGAGTTGAATCAAAATTATCTAGAGCTTGAATTTTCTTCTAAATTCAAAATCTTTCAGAATTTTTCTCCTAAGCAAGTTGATATCCCAAAGCTTAATCCTCCATTCGATACCTTTGACTTCCCAGATGAAACCAGGAAAATAGTCTCAATGCTATCATTCATACTAGGATACACCAGTGATGAATTTACAGATGTGGCTATATTAGGTTTTTTGTCAACCCTGAGTCCTGGCCAATCTCCTTCCATAGTGTACAATTTTGATAAATTCATTGCAAAAAACATGCATTATCAGTTATCAAGATTATCAGAAGAAGGATTCTTCATATACACATCATATCTGCTTCACCTCTTTTTGTATTATCAAGCAGATAAGTTCCCCATTGAATTTTAGAAAGTGGATCCAGAGGGAAATGTTCTTTCAGTTGTGTTTTGGTCCTCAATTCTAAGAAAATGGAATAGAGAATATAGCTTTGCATATTTCAATGACCTGTTTTTAGTGCCTGCTATGAATTTGTTAAACAAAGAGCAGACCCCTAGGATCAGTGAAGAGACAAAGAGAATTCTACAGCTATCTGAGAGCTGTAAAACAGGGGACTGGTATTTATATAAAAGTTACACATAAATCAGAGTATATGGTGCACTCCTGGCCCCATATAAACTATCAAGATTTGTTACAACATGGATATTTGCATTGGAATATTTGAGACATTTTTTGAATGCAGATGAAATTAATTTCATAGCTTCCAGGAAAAAGACCCAATTTAAACTGAAGAATCAAATTGGGCCATTTATTGTAAATAATAGAGAAGCAGCCAATGAAATCAATGTGAAGTTGAAAGAGTACAAATTTCCATATAGTTTCATATGGAATTACGATCCACAAGGTATTTTAAGCACACTAAGAGTGAAATGCAAGTTGCTTTTCTTCTTGCATGACTCCAAGCCCCATATTGAAAAGTATGCTAACAAACTTGAATGGGAGCCCAACACTCTAGTTGATGATGATTCACTAGAAATTCAGGGAAAAAATGGAAAGCATAAACAAGTTGAAAAAACACAAGTGGCTGCAGTGAGCAAAGAAATTGAAAATGTACATAAAAGAAGCAGAGAAGGAGATAGTTTCATAGCTGAAACTATTCAGGACAAAAGATTCAGAATCCCTTACAGCAAGAAAAATAAATTGATAGATGAAGAAAGGAATAAATCTGTTAATATTAAAGATAATGAAAATGATGATGAAACTACAAGAATAGTGACTGAAACACTTAAAGAACTTCAAAATGTCAAAATTGGAACACAACAAAAGGATACAGTCATGGTGGAGAATCAAACAAATGTCTATATGCCTTTTCTTCTAAGGAACCTGACAACACTGAGTCATAAATTCAAATCAGGTTCAAACAGATCAAAGAGAAGAATGAAGAAATAAAGAATCAAGCGTATTCTAGATTCCTTAAGGAAAAGCCTGGAAACAAGGATATACTTCTTTCAGCTTTTGATTACTCTTATAATAAATTAGTAATGTCATTTTTGAAGCCTGCAGTGGCTGATCCAAAATCAGTAGCAGATTATTCCAAAACAGATCTTGAAGTTGATGCAGATGCTATTCATGAATTGGATCAAATAGAATTTCATAGGAGCAATATTGAAATGCTATATTCTAAAATTGTCAGTAAGACTATGAAATCTGTTAGGCTTGAGAAAACAGTGCTAAACCTTCAAAATCAAATGAAATTGGAAAATACCTCACTATATGCCAACAATTTGAGAATCAAAGCACTAGAAGATTCGGTGATTGAAACGGGAGCTAATCCTGCTAACATGGAGGTTGCAAAGACTTTGATTAAACAAAAAAATGAGGATATAGCTACCCTCAGAAAGTAGCTAAAGTTGCCCCAAAGTGAAAATCCTCAAGCAAAGGAAATTCTTCAGTAGAAAACTGAAAATAATGAACTGAAACAACTTGTTCATAAGATGACTGCCCAAATAAAATAAATGGAAAATCAATTGGAATCTTCCATAAGAGAAAATGAAGACCTAAAGAAAACTCATCAGGTTCACATTCCTACAGTAATCCCTATTATAAGTATAGTTGTTCCATCCACATTAGCAGAACACTTGGCGCCACAAGGAGTAATGGCCATTGCAGTGCCAATAACTTCTCATGAAATATTTGTTTCTTCTTCCTCAACTTCACAAATAAATACAATACAAGATAAAGCTGTCGTAATCAGAGCCATGGAAGACATGTCAATTAAAGAGAAAGAAATACTTAATTTGAAAGGCACTATTAAAAATCTAGAATCTTCCAAAAGAGATGCCTTGATTACTTCCAAAGGGCATGAACAGAGGGAAAATAGACTGCAAGAACAGGTGAGAATTTTTCAAGCACAGGTGAATCTAACGGATCAGGTTGCATATATTAAAAACCATTTATGGACAAAAATCATTGAAGGAATTCACTCTCAATGGCCTTCAATTCAAATAATTTATGAGAAAAAAGAGTTACTACAGGCTACTAATGCAGAAATTGACAAAACTAAGAGAGAGATTGAAAATAAGCCAGCTCAAGCAATTCAACTCATAGCCTTTTTGAACAACAAAAACAGGGAAGATTTGGAAGAATTGAAAATTACTGATAGGACAAAGACCATCTTACAAATCAAGAAAGTCCTAAATGAAAGGAACATGATGAATAACTTGGAAGACAGGTGTAAAGACATGAATATGGCCATCTCAAGATTTTGGGCCAAATACAAAATATTATTAGAAGCAGGTTTGCCAGACATTCATGCATTGAATGACAAGTTGATGCCTCAGAAATATTATGATCTAAAAATTAGAACTCATGCAAAAGAGCAAGCCAAACAATCACTACCACAAGGATCACCAAGTGGCAAAGTACTTCTTCAGTATTTTGAAAATCTATTCTTTTTGGAAAATGAAATTAAGCATATGTTCACTGTAAAGCCTAAATTTGCCAAATATACTGAAGCTGATGAAAGTTATAGGAAACTGAAGAATATGAAGATTCCCACTACAGAACAGTGGCAAGAATTCACAGATCTGTTGTGAATTTGATAGAAAAATTACTTGGAAGCTCATATTTTAATTTTATCTTGTGGAGAAAAAATCAGTGTCAAAGTGTATCAGGGTTAAAGTGTATCAGTTAAATAAATTTTTTACTGCTGGTCATTTTTTATTACAGCAGTGAAACAGTCAAAAGCAAAGATAAAGAGTATCAGATCAGAAGATGGAAAATAAAGAGTACTCCACAAGATATCATCCACGAGAAAATGTATCTATTGCCAGCAAAGCTCACAGCACATCAACAATTAGTTTAAATTAGAATAATCACTTCTATTTTTGCTTGTAAAAGGGAACAACTTGTAAATTGTTTTGCAGTTGTCCCTCTTATTATGTTTTCTTTCCTATTTTTTATTAAAACATTATCTCAATTTCTGAGATATTTTTGTAAACAATTTTATGTATAAATACTTCATAATTCGACATATTCAGGGTGAATAAAATTTCTCAAGACAACTATAGTCTTTTTGTTGGACATATTGAAGTTGGTGAGTCAATTAGCGAAGCAGCAGACTAGAAACGAGTTTAGAGACATCATAGCTAAGGATTCTCGTGGTGACAAGATAAGTCTCGTTTTTTCCTGTTTTCAATGTATTTCTTTAAAAAGTTTACATTCATTCATATTATGTGTTTCTATTCTGTAATGATCAATTAAGGAGAAATTAAACATGATTAGTGATAATAAGCTCCTTGTTTTAAACTTGTTGGAATTTTGATGTTTTCTACTTGATAACCGGACCATAGAATTCTTAATTGCTCTAGGTCCCAGTTAGATCCCCTTCTTCAGTCTTCTTATCTGTAGCTTAAGGATTCTTAAGTGCCCTTTTGCTCAGATCCTGCCCACTCCATCAAATCAAGCCTATACAAAGCCTTAGAAGGTCACCTATCTTTCCCGTAGCACATTTGCATCTCTAAACATTATTTCTTAGTTCTGCCTGCCTAGAAAGTTGACTCCATTGCCCAATTTTCTGGTAGATCCTTCTGGTTTACCTTGAAATCTCTTTATTCCCACCAATATTTTAAAACAAGCCCTACTTTTCACTCATAACTAGCCTAAAATATTTTACCAAAACAAAGCTAAATCATTAGGAGAGATCCCTCTCCGGAGTTCAGGAAGGGTAGATCCTGAAATTCTAAAGCGGTTCTTGGTTACCCCTAGTGTTCTTAACTACAAAAATCCCCATCCCACAACATGATAATTACTAGGGTGATAACATATGTCATTACCTGAATCTGCTTCGGTTGGTAAATGGGATGCTCCTGTTAACATTCTGCAAAAACCTTGACCTATAGCAATTTTATAAGGTCTAATTTCTATGTCGTATTCTTGCAAATCAATTACCCAATTGGCCCTTTTATCTCCTACCTTTATTTGCATCAATAATTTCCTTACTGTAGAAAATGGAATTTTTATCTTAGTATGAGTTTTGAGGAGAAATGGCCTAAAATTCTTTATATATTTGAAGACAACAACTATTTTTTTTTCAAGAGCTAAATAGTTTAGTTCTACACCTTGCAAATTGGAACTAAAAAATGAAATCGGTGCTTCAACTTGTAGCTCATTAAGCTATGTCAAAACGAAAGAATATGATGTATCTAATGCGAATGTATATAGAGTAAAAGGATTAAGAAAATTAGGAGTAGTCAAGAATGGATCATTAACAATAGACTGTTTTATTAAATCGAATTCTTCTCTCTCTTTATGTCCCCACTTGAAGACTGAATGTTTCTTAATCATTGTTTGCAAAGGCAAAACTATCTGTGAAAAGTCAGGGACAAATATTTTTTACCAAATTTATCTGTCCTGGGAATTTCTGCATGGTTTTCTTATTATGAGGGAAAGGAATTATTTTAATATCTTCGATTCTTTCAGGATAAATATAGATACCTTTTTTGGATACAGTGAATCCTAAATTTTTCCTTCATCTAAAGCAAAATATGACTTTTTCAGATTAAGTGAGATTCCATACTTTTTACATCGCTCAAAGACTTTCTTTATGTCATTTACATGATTGGTTGTTTGTCTAGAATATACTGTGATTTCATATAGATAAATAAACATAGATTTCTTAATGAGTCCTCTAAAAGTTGTGTCCATGGATCTTTGGAATGTGGCACCTGCATTGATTAACTCGAATGGAATCTTCCGATACGCATAATTTCCCCACTTATTTCTGAATGTGTTGGGGTTCCCATGTTTTGTCCAGATTGGCAAGACCAAAAGATGAGACAACATCAGAACCACTTTTAGGCCCTAGGATCTAGCCCTCCTGGACCCGGAGAGGGATCTCTCCAAATAGAGCTAAGAATGATATGTCTTTGAAGCTCAAAATGAGATGTTAGGCTAGTTATGAAGCACAAAGGGGGTTTTTAAATGATTTGGTTGAAGGGTTGCTGGGTTGGTTAGGAGATCATAGGCTGAGAAAGTAATGGGAGGGAAGGAACAGAGCAACAGGAAGTTTCAGCTAGGAGGATAGGCCGAGAAAGTGCCATCCATTGGGCTATGGAGTCATGAAAGGAAATTACTTGCATCCACTAGCCAAGGCATTCAAAGGGCAAGTCATATACACTAAAGGATCTTTTAGGCAAATGGTGGAATGGAACATTAAGGAGAGAAAGTGGAAGAAGGAAAGACAACCAATTTTCTGTCTATAGATCAGGTCAGAGGTCATTTAACTCCAGACCTGCTTGGACGTACTCAAAGGCAGCTCTCAAAGGTGGACAAAGGGGTAGCTTATAGATCGGACCAGAGGTCATTTAACTCCAATTCTGATTTAGCAACTCCAAGGGGAAAACAGAGATAAGATTACAAAGAAACAACTAAGAACAGCTTCATTCAATTCATACATCAGAGAGCAGGCAATAACATCCACTACATTGGTTAAATTAACTGAGAACCATTCTTAGATAACACATTGAGCAGAAAACATTAAGGGCTGGCAGAGCAGCAACATAAGGCACCTAACAAGGGTGAATCTTATGCCAAACTTCTGATGCGAGCCTGAAGAACATGAAACAATGTGAAAATGCAATAAACAAAGTAAGAAGAACATCACCAATAGTAATAGACCGGGATCCTGTGAAATGTGCTTTGATTAATTGATGCAAAACCAGTCATGTACAATAAGCTCAATGGCTAATACAGTCCAGAATTTTCTCCTCCCAGCCTATTACAAAACAACTACTCTGCTACTCCCTCCCAAGACTGTTCTAACAGTCAGAATGAATCCCTCTAACAACTACTGCCACAGCAAGGCAACAACAACAACAACCTTTTACAATATGTTCTTGGAATTCTTATAGGAGAAGAGAGAAACAGAGGTAGATGGATATTAAATGAATCTCATTAAGACAGAGTGGAGAAAGAGTTCATGCCCATTCCGCTTAATGGAAATCTGCATCGCTGTGTGTACTCTGCAGGCTACTTTGGAGATCTTTGTCAGATCAATATTGACCTCTAATATGTTCTTTAAGTCTTTACAGGTGTCTGGAACTCTGTGCTGCCTTCTGGAATAAATGAACTGGATGAAATTCTGCAAGGCCGCTCCATACCTCCATAACTGCTGCCTGACTGTCTTAAATGGGCTTCAGTCAGTGTAATTAATCTTTTCAGGGCTCGAGGAGGCATGGAGATTTCTTGTAGGAAGGTGTCCTTCTGAGAGAAGAGTACTCTGCCGTTTGGTAGCGCGGTTATGATTTGCTGGTGTGCTCATTAGTCTTCAAACTGAGCCTTTTTCCTTTGAATGCAGGATTATAATTGTTAATCTTTAATTAACCGGCTTTAATCCCTCAAATCCGTCTCTGCTGTTTCGTTTGGCCGCTGAACTGGCCTCTCTGCGCTATCCGCATAATAAAATGAACCTGTTGCAAACCTGGGCGGTGGTAGCGAAGAAATGCTTCGGAGACCAGAGGAATGGTGGCGGAACAGTTGAGAGTAATGAAAATAATGGAGAGCGGCGGGAGAAATGGTTAATAGTGTAAAAACCCAAAGACTAAACGTTTGGGTGAATAACACAGGGAAACGGAGAAAAATAATGAAGTGGATCCACAGAGGTGGGACCCGGTATGGAGATCGCAAATCGCAAGAGCGGAAAATGCGATGGCGGAGAGTGGCACCACACAGAAATCTGCGCTTGCGATATTGCGATGGGAAGGAAGATGCGATCGAAGGGAGAATGCGATATGCGATAAGTGCGATAGAGGATTTGCGACGGGCGGGAAGTGCGACGGCGCGATCAGTCGATCGCATCGCAAATATTTGCGATGGGTCTAACAAACACAACACGCAAAAATGCGATCTGCGATTTGCAATGGGCGCTTTAAGGAGTAGCGCTCAGTCATAGTGCCTGGTTACATGGGGACAATAGCCAAAGGGCTGGCGGAAAGGGGCTGAGACCTATTATAAAGTGGGAAGAGGGTTTTGGCCCATTTTAATGCATTTCAAAGCCAAGGAAGAGTAACGAAAGAGGAAAAGAATGGGAATTTGGCTAAGCAAAGGGAAGAGGAAGAATATCAAGAAGAAATTGGGGGAATCTGAAAGGTAAGAAGGAAACTAGAGGGGAATGCAAAGGGGGAAAAAATAGAAGTTAGGTGAGGGTGAAATAGGAGGGAAAAGGGCCTTTGGGAATTTCTTCACAACAGAGAGACTTTGTAATGGAAATCAGCAGAGGGGATTTCATCAAAAGGCAAAAGACACATGGAGGCTTCAAGGAGACTGTGCTTTCAGAGGAAATGCATTCCTTGAAGACTCAACCATGATTTAACCCCCTATTTGCTTGTCAAAAATTTCATAGGGGGGATAACATAATGTAGTCTTTAATATGTCATCTGGGTGTACCAAGAATTAGTTATATCCTGAAAACCCATCTAAAAAAGACATGATTTCAGAACCAGCTATAGTTTTCAGTCCTCGTTCCATGGTTGGTAATGTAAAATTGTCCTTCTGACATGCTTTATTTAAATTTCTTAAATATATGCAAATCCTAATATCACCCGTTTTCTTCCTGACAGGCACTAAATTTGATACCCACTTTGAATGTCTAACGGGAAAGATGATTTTAGCTTTGAGGAGCTTATTCAACTATGATTTGATTTGACTTTCAAGATTAGGATGAATTTTCCTTAAATTTTGTTGCACGGGTTTCTCGTTTGAAATCATAGGAATAGTATGTTGGATGACAGAGTTATCATATGTTTTGAGATCAACATAATCCCAAGTGAAAACACCTTTGTAGGTCTTTAATACCCTGATTAATGATGATCTTTCTTCAGAAGATATACCAAGACCTAATTTGACATTTTGTGGTTTATCATTAGTTCCAAGATTTACTAACTCAAATCTTAAAGTTGAACTTTGAGTTTTAGAATTAGAAATTTTCTTGAACCTATATTTTAACTCGTAAAGGTCTTTGAGTTTGAAAACATAGTTTGGTATCTGATTTTCATCCTGTTCTTTATTTATCTGGGTGTCATTTTCATGCTCATCTATAATTTCATCATCACAAGATCCTTCTGATGTAAGGAAGTCTATGATATCAAAATCATGATTAAAAACTCTCCAAGTAGTAATATTATCAAGAATGGATGGTCTAAAAATAAATTCAATAGAAAACCTATTGGGACTAAATCCTTGAGATGGTATTAATTTCAATGCTACATTGGCTAATAAATATGCACTAGCATTTTGTATTCTGGGCATAGAGGAGATATTAAAAGCTAAAAAATGAGAAGTTAAATTCTGGATAATGACTGATAATTTTTGAGATGTCCAGAATGGTAATGTATAATGTTTCTCACTTGTTTAATAATTATTTCTAAATCCCCATATACTTGCAAATATTTAATACCGAGGTCAATTGCTTTATAAAAACCTTGAATTAGTGCTTCATATTCCGCTATATTGTTTGTGCATTCGAATTCTAGTTTGTAGCCTAGCATGGTATTTTCTCCTTTTGGGCTTATCAAAATACTACCAGCTCCTGCACCATCTTCTGATTTAGAACCATCAAAATAAAGATTCCAAAATAAAGAATTAACTACGAGCCTATTTACAAAATTTTTACATTTAGAAGTGTCTATTTAGGAAAAATTTTGAATTTGAGAGATAACAGAATTATCGAAGAAGGGTGAACGTTTTTCATTAATTTTCCAAGAAATGATTCTTCTGAGTAATTTCGAATATTATTATTATTGAATTATACTGGATCATTGAACCCTTCAAGTTCAATAACTGTGTCTTTCAGGAATTTCTCATGGTCTAATCAAATTTGGTTTGGCTTTCCATTAAAGGGTAGCCACATGTGTGACCAGTCTGTTGCGAAATATCCATGGAGTTTCTCCGACCAGTCCCTGCTCAATAATAGACCATAAAATTCAGGAATGTCAGCTACTAAAATATCAATTATCTAGGCCACTTTCGAGTTTGATGATAATATAGTAGAAACAGATTTTATTTCTTATAACCTCTACTTTTGTCCTATCGAATTATACTATATGAACAAGATATTTTTGAGGAGTTATGTTCAATTTAGCACATATTGATTTTGGCATAATATTAGAGGAAGCCCCTAAATCAATCAGGCAATTATGGACATTCTTATTAAATATCTCATAGGTTAAGAGGAATGGAGGAGTGTGAGAAATGGATCGGTCACCTATCATGATGAGATCTGTGGAGTCCAATTTAGTTGAAGGAATAGGATGTTTACCCATGTTATTAGCAACTTGAACTACTATTGGAGGAGGAAAAGATGAAGTAGGAACTGCATTCAATTCTCTAAGTAAAATCTTTTGTTGTTGTTTCAATTTAGTAATTTGATGAATTGAGATATTATCCCTGGTCTTCTTCATATATTCCACTATATTATACTCAATGGTATCAGATATTACCATTTTCTTTGATGTAGACGGAATGTCTGAAGAAGAAGGATTAGTCTGTGAAGCCTTAGATGTAGTCTTCTTACTTACTTTCTTTTCTTTAGAAAGAGAGTTCTTTTGTTTTTTATTAGACTGTGTCACATATGTAGAGCTCTTCCTTCTTGTGCTAACTGGCAAAGCTTCTTGTTCTTCCTCATTTGGTAGGATAAAATTGCACATACCATTTAATTCAACTTATTCATCGGCTTTTGTTTCTTCTTCCTCTGTTTCTTCATCTTATGTTTCCAGGTTAGACTCAACATTAGTTATAATTTTGGGTGGCTAAGAAGTAGAAGATTCATTTCTCTTAAAAGGTCTGAAATTTTTCTTAGTATTGGAGTTTTTAGCAACTTGATTTTTTATGTTTGTCATTTCATTTTTCATGGTTTTCAGTACTTTATGTAGGCCTTCAACATCGAAAGGATCTTTTGGTGGATTTTTCTTTGAATCATATTTGAAAGAAGCATTATTGGATTTCCCGTCTTCTTGAGAATTTTTCTTTTCAAGATAAATAATAAATTTCTCTACAGACAAAGCTTCCTTCATGTTTTCTGCTAAAGTAGCTAACTTTTCTCTATCAACAAAAACGGTTATATTAGAGGGAAGAGAAGAGATGTACCACTCAATTTTAACTTCAGCACCAGGAACTGATGTAGCAGGGATTTTATTGAGTAATTTACTGAAAGGATAGAATTGAAGTCTTTGATTTTTCTCCTGTTTTAGCCTTGAGATTTGATAATTCATTGATGAGTGATGCAGTGGTTCTGTCATCTCCAAACTTGGCTAGGAATTTCTCTTCAAACATATTCTAGCTAGTTATAGAGCGAGCAGGTAATGAAAAGTACTAGGATCCTACAGATATTGTAATAGTATATGGAAATAATTTGACTACATAGTCTTCTTCAGTTACCATATTCAAATCGATGGCTAACATAAAATTATGGAGATGTTCCATAGGTGGGAGTCCATCATCTAGATTAAATTTAGGTAACCATATTTCAGAGTATTTAGGAAGAGCATGAAGAGGAGGAGGAATTTTTATAGCACCTGGATTATTCCATGGTTGGCCTGCCATTGGACCTTGCGTGGAGATTATAAGTGGTGTTTGAGTTGAAGAAGAGTTAGGATGAGTGTTTGAACTAGTTGAAGGTGAAATAGTTTAAGTACAAGAACTAGTTGAACTAACACTAATGGTTGGAATAGAAGTTGTTGAAATGAGTGGAGGGAATGAAGGTGATGAGGTGGATTATTGGAAAAGACCTTGCTGGTGGATGACTCTAACTTATTCTTCTTTGTTTTCCTTTGAAAAGTACCAATAGGAAATTCAAAAGGAGGGATTCTTGTCTTCTAAGTTTCTGATCAAGTTAATATTCATCTTGGTTGCAAAGAAGATGAAACACTAGTTTCAGATGATTGAGAAGGTTCAAGATTTTCAGAAGAAATGGATACTCTCTCTAAATTTTCAATAAAATACTGAACTTTTGCGGTGTTAGAATGATAATATGAAGATAGTATTGGCTGAGTTTCACTAGGATACTTAGTAGAAGGATGTTCAACTTCAGATCTTAAGGATATAGGTCTGCATAATGATCTAGAAGTTGGAGGGGATCTAGAGGGAGAATGACTCTTAGCTTGCATTTTATATTGATCAGACCTATTTTCCATTCACGATGGCCCTCCTTCTAGCACCAACATGTTGAAGCCTCGGAATTCCATTGCAACAACATGGGGGAAACCACCCGATCCAGACCTTAAGACAACTCCTTTTCCATTTGGTGTAGTGGCTCCGACTGGGTATAAAGGGACCAATTTCCTAATAACGGTAATGAGGGTGTGTTTTGTTTGCAATATGAAAATGGAGAAATGACATTAATCTTCTTATGCAAGTAACTAAATATCTATTCTATTATTTACCCATGTGTGTTCTTTCATCAATGCGATCTAAAAGGATATCTTTCAACAATTGGTAATAAATATTATTCAATAGTTGAAAGAGATCAAAATTATAAAAAATAATTCTTTTGGTTAAATATTTAATCAAAATAATTGTGAAAGATTTATCACATTCATATTTTTGATCATATATGAAATAATGAATCATATATAAACATAAATA
The DNA here is from genome assembly GCA_034641835.2 of Pinus albicaulis. NCBI lineage: Eukaryota > Viridiplantae > Streptophyta > Pinopsida > Pinales > Pinaceae > Pinus > Pinus albicaulis. The sequence continues at coordinate 1,044,897,943 of CM076582.1, read as the reverse complement.
CAGAAGTGCGTTTAACATTCACCTATAGTAACAAATCTCATACATAATATTGAAAACCCTAGATCGGGAAAACATGAAAGGAGCCGAGAGAGCGGAGGATCTGAATAGCGGCGGCCATGACAATCAGCTCCAGCTCTGCGACTGTCCACATTCGTTGCAGGAATCTGTTTCTGTCTCCAACGCATCACCGTCGGTTCGATCTGAGTTTGCTGGATTGCAGCGCCTGGATTCCTTGTTTGATAAGGGTACCAGGCTCTACTTTTTTTCCCAAGAGCAGAGGAATGTTCAAGCCGCTGGCAATGGCTATCGCGGAGTAGTCACTATGGCGGGCACTGGCAAGATGGAGGCGCGCAAGAAGCAGACTTGCATGGCGATGAATCAATCCGATCTGTCTCTCCATGGCGGCAAAGAAGCTGAGAAGGATCGGATCCAGGGTCTTTACAATGAAGGCAAAGAGATCAGCGCAGTTTGGGGAAGCAAGCTCATCGGAAATTATAAGAAAATACAAGGGCCTATGAACATGGGAGTCGCTGGCGACGGATATGTTTGCAGCATCAGATCTGGGCTTTTGGGACGTTGCCCTGTCCATTCCCAGCAACCATCAATCAAATCACACAGGCAACAGGTAACATCAACCAGCTTTCAGATTTTTATTAAACCCCCTGTGGGGAAATCTAGTCTAGTATGGGTACATGCAGAAAGCACCATTCTGCAGTTGAAACAGCAAATCTGGGCATTGATGGGATACCCTGTTCAGATCCAACACTTGGTCAGTGGGATATGCTCCCTTCAGGACAACAGAACCCTGAAGAACTATGATATCATCCCAGAAACAACCATTGCTCTAAATCTTAGGCTGAGAGGGGGTGATGTGCCCCAGGGACATCCAAGCTCCACAGGAGGAGATAAAGGGAAAAGGACAACATCTCAGCAACAACCCAAAGGAGGCCTCTCTTATAAAAACATCCTACAGAGTAACAAAGATGCAGGGTCCTCTCCAGACCAAGGCGGGCATACACCTAGGCCATATATAGTAGATCAGCTTGGGCAAACCCCAGCCCTCAATATTGACTCTACAGGATTAGATGATTACGTTAAGTCATTTGAAACACAGGCTCTAATCTGTCATTTTAACTGTTTTTGGCCAAAGCCTATGGATCTATTTCACTGGATCTACACCCATTGGACCATGGAATGTGATATACATCTGTGCTCCAAGGGGTTTTTCATTGTAAAGTTTGCATCTACGGAAGCCAGAGATACAGTCATCAGTGCAGGGCCTTGGTTTTGGGGAACAACAGGTCTTTTTATGACCCCATGGTTTCCAGATTTTGACCCAAACACAATGACTGTCTCCAGAATGCCGGTATGGGTCCGCCTATATAACCTTCCTCTTCACTTTTGGAGTGAATGAGTCTTGGAAGGAATTGGGAATAGCATAGGGAAATACATCAAAACAGATCTGGAGAGGATCGATGAGAGGATCTACACCTTTGCACGCATTTGCGTGGAAGTTGACCTAAGTAAAGGACTGCCGGAAAATATAAAGTTGGTATACAAGCAACAGAACTGGCTGCAAGGACTAGACTACGAAAACACTGCCTTCAAATGCAGAATCTGTAGGCTGACAGGACACTTGCAAAGAACATGTCCAGAAGCCAAGAAAGCAAACAATAAAAAGAAACAGAAAGGGAAGCAGAGAAAAGGGTGGCAATACCCCCCTCTTGACTCAAAGGAAGATGAATCAGAAGCAGAGGAGGAAGTTACTCCCATAGAGAAGACTGAGCCTTCCCAAGGAAAAGAGACTCAAAAGGAAAACATATCAGCCAACAAGGCTTCACATTTCCATTCAAATCAGGCAGAGAAGACTAGCGAGGACTTGAGTATTGGAGGGATCAAACGGCATCACCCCTCAAATACTTTAGATTCAGATAAGGATACAGGTTCCCAGAAAGCAGAACAACAGTTAGTCCTAGCAACAATTGAGCCCTCCCAGGGAGAGTGGCGCAAGGTCGAGAAGAAGAAGGGGAGGAAAACATGAGGTGTGAGTCTTTTACTCACTCTCTGGAACCAGTTTCTTCTGTCCTTTCCTCCCTTCCCTTCTATTTTTCATTTTTCTTTCATTCTTTCTGAATGCACAGTAGCCCTGCTACGTTGCATTGTGTGAAAAAGCACATGAGCCCAATGGGCAATTTCTGAAAATGCTTCAATGCATATGCTATGTGTAAATTTTCATTTTTATAAATAAAAGGTTACCGATTTTTTTTGTGGAAAAAAAAATCTCATACATAATACAAATAAAAAATATGTTTGTCAATTCAAGAAATAAAATTCAACAGAACGTGTAGAAATACCATATATGCGATGTTCTACTCATTAAATCAACAGTAGTGTCTGCTCCTCTTCAAGTCAAATAAATTCAATGAGTACAAAAGTGAAACTTCAGTTAAGCAGCTTCAATATCAAGAGAAATCAGACATTGTTCCATTAACTCATCAAAGCATTCACAAAAAATACAAAAGTGCAGTCTTTTGCAAAAAAAATTTGATAAATTTTTGGACCGTTCTCTAAATGCATAAGGGTTTAAATAGTATCTAATATGCTTAAAATAGATTATACAAAATTTATTTGAGCTGGTTTCAAACAACCTTCCTCGTAATGAGTAACTCAAATCTAAAAATAGATGAAATCTAATGTCTTGATATTATTTGGAAGCTTTCTCATTTTCCAGTTGAACTTGAAGATCGCAGATATCAGTCATTGGTTTCACTTTTGGTGGTGTGTTGACTCTCATTCTAATCTGTCCTGCAAATATGGCTTCGGTGAGAGGTGGCATCATTTTATCTATTGAATTTATTAGACAATTCAATGTCATGGTTTGGCTGTGTGGTTTAACAAGATACTGCCAGTATGCCTCCCAATCCGTCTTTGAAATTTGTTTGATCAAATCTCTTTGAACTTGAGCTTCTTCCTTCCAAATTTCATTTAATTATTTCATATCTGGTAATGTGTTTGATTCACCTTCTTTGATTAAGTTGGTAGTATGAAGTGTGTGAATTATTGTCTCTATAATATTCCTTGTTGCTCCCACTGTTCTTTTTACTACTCTCTCTGCCTATTTGATCTGTACATCCCAGTCTATGAATAAGATGTCTTTAAGATTTTCTTTCATTTCAGGAAGATTTGAATTTCTACCTTCATCTATTTCTTGCCATGTAATATGATATGATATTTTCGTATTTAGTTCTTAAAACTCGGTCCTCTGATCAATTACTTTATTTGTCAATTGTTCACTAGTTCTTAAATAATGACTAATAATAAACATCTTTTGGAAAAATAGACCTTGCTGTATGGATAGTTCAGGATTCAGCTCTAAAGCTTCCTTGATAAATTCATCCTTACTTGGTATATATTTGTACCTAGTAATCAATTTTTGCATCTCACATATTTGCAGATCCTTTGTAGTGATATCTGCTTCATAATTTATTTTCATTGCTTCCATATCCTTTGCAATTGTGACATCTACATCTCAGCTTGTTTATTAACATTTAGTTTTTCAATCTCTAGATGTTGCTCTAGCTGTGAGATTCTTTATTCCTTTTATTTTAATAAAGATGAGACCTAAGCTACTTTATCAATTGTGGTTGTGTTGTAAGATCCTGCAAATTGTGACAACTTAGTAATATTTCTTTTTAGGTCAGTGGTAGTGTCTTTCCATACTACTTCCATTGACTCATTTCTTGGTAACACTTCAGTAAAAGTTTCCAATATTCTTATTTTTCTCTGTCATCTTACTACAACCTTATGCTCGGGACTGCAGAACACATCTAGAGGAGGAATTTCCTCTATTTTCAGGGTGATTTCAGATGTACAGAATGTAGGGATAATCTCTACTTCCTGCAAAGTTGTTTCTTGATTATCTCTTGTTACTAGATTTGATCTCATCTGAGTTTGTTGAGGTGTATTAAATTCTGAAGTTCCTTATTTATTATCTCTATTCTATTTTTGAGGTTGTTAGTCATTAGTAATTTTCACTATTCGTAGATGACTAAATATTGGTTCTAGATTTCTTAAAACAAAATTCCATGAACATTGTGAGTTTTAGAAATCTCGATGCCTTCATTATCCTTAGAGAATTTTTTTTCTATCCTACCATTTTTCCATTTCATGATCACCTTGTAACTCCTACAGACACCAAATGGCTTGTGCCTCTCATTTCTATCCTTTTTCCTACCCATAATCTCATTACTCTTTTTTTCCCTTTCCTATGACTCCATTGTCCATCTAGGGTTTTTCCTATAAGCCTAACTCATTCCCATGATTCCCCAAAATTCCTCAAGCGTTGATGGTCTCAAAACTATCTCTGTAGGCTCTTTAGATAAATCAAGTACATTGGATTTTGGATCTTCATTACACCACTTGATCAATACTTCGTTTTTCACTTAAATATTCCAAGCCTATTTTCAGTCAAATAAAGGTCAAATAACCCCTCACTAGGTCAATTAGGGTTTCATGTGTTCCAAGGTCATCACTTCCAAAGAAGACTATCATTCAGTTTAAGAGTCTGGATATGAGGTAATGGAGAAGCTTGACACTTTTTAAAAAGTGTTAAAAGGTATATCAGCAGAAATTTGGTAAGGTAGGAGGTCTACTCCTGAAATAAGACATCTTGCAGCAAGGGAGAGAAGAAATACTTGGTCTTATAGGTAACTAGGGTTTTTGAGGGCATTTTTCTTGGTTTCATGACCCCATGGTTAAATTATCAACAAGGCTTGTATCCTGATGCTCTTACATCTCCTCCTATCCTTAATATACCTTCATAAACACTTCCTATCACTCATATCCCTCAAAATCATCATTTTTCTACAAAACCTAGCCTATTGGTACAATTTGACACTTTTTCGAGACTAGGCCTGTATTTTTCCCTTTTGGACCACTTCCCCTCACTCAATCCTTCAAATTCCACTTTCCCCTACTCTCTAACATCCATCCCTATCCCCCAAAATTTCCCCAAGAATTTATAAAACCCTTAACCCCTTCATTCACCTCCCTCTACAAGGCAGTCCTAAATCCCCTGTTTTGCCTACACCAAACCCTAATTTCCCGTTCCAACTAAGCTAGGGTTTTATATGGAAAGGAATCATAGGAGAAAAGGATCCATATGATAGATCATATCAGAAAGCATAAATCCATACCAACTCATAAACATCATGCCTCCATAATTTTCCAAGAATTCATTCCAAAGGAAAAATCATTTGCCACACCTAGGGCCAGTTTTGCTTCAAACTATGTTTCTGACCAAAAAGAGATGAATTTGAAAAAATTGAGAGATTTTTTTTTCGATCATAGGTCCAAGAAGAAAAACCTCCTTCAAATTTTACACAGGTGTCATGGTTTGGGGGCAATGTCAAACATACAGATGTCACGAGAGAATTGTTGCACTTCTGGAGTGACCTTGGGAAAATCCGGTTTTCTCACAGTTGAAGTGCCCAAATGAATTTTTTGATGGGTCAAAAGAAAACTATACTGGAAGCTCTTTCGAATGAGCTATCATAAGCTGAATTTGGATTTGAGGAAGGCATCCAAAAGTTGTCTGACCCAACACTCTACATTTTTGCACCATCATTCAACACTTTTTTACCAGTCTTGGGAAAATCACCTTTTGACAGGTCAAATCAAATCCAATCAGAGAAACAAAGGTATATTTATAAAGAATACTAGAAGATATTTCCAATGAGATATCCAGAGCTCAATTTGGAGTTAAGGAATGCCTCCAAAGGTTGTTTGCACCAGCACTCTGCATTTCTGCACCATCATTCAGCACTTTTTGACAAGTCTTGGGTGAATCAACTTTTGACAGGGACAATAAACTCCAATCAGAGAAACATGGATATATTTAGAAATCATACATGATATTATTTCCAACCGCCTATCATGGGCCCAATTTTGACATTGGGAAGGCCTCTAAATTCCCTCTGCGAAAGGCACTATGCATAGGGAAATGTTTGACAAATTTTGGTTTTTTGCTAAGGCCTCTAAGCGCAACACCCTTGGCGCTACACTTTCATCTCAGGCATCCTCAGGAGGAAAAATTTGAATTTTTGGAATCCTCAGCTCAAGTATAGCATGCTCACCAAATTTCAAAGCATTTGGAGCATTTTTGGTCCCTCAAAAGGCTAAAACAAACCTCATTTTTCACCTTTCTGACTCATTTTCAGACCTGGCACTGCGCCTAGAGCAGCTTTGGAAAATTTACTTTTTGGACAGGTTAATGAAGACCAATCAGAAAAAAAAGGGCAGTTTTGGAAAGTAGACTCAACAGGATTTCCAACGAGCCATCACGAAGCCAATTCCGACATCAGGAAGGCCATCAAAATTTGGCTGCAAGTGGACCCATTTTTCCTGTGCATGCACTACGCTTTCAGCTGCCACCTTGCAAAACAGTCAACAAAACACACTGAAAGATATTTTCGATATTTGTTGGGAAAATCACTCCACAATTGGTTGAGGAGTTATGTTTATGTTATATTTCATTTATTATCTTAGATATTATGTGCCTTGGGCCTTGCATGGCCTCTTTGGACATAAATGACATTTATGGTGTATTTATGGTTTCTAGAAGCCTCTTAGGGTTTCCATCTCCTCATTTTCTAGATAAATAGAGCAAGGAGGTTTGTTGGAATGGGGTCTCCTAACAAGCTACAAAAATTTTCCATTTTGGTTATTTTTGTTATATTTTGTATAGCGCAGGGGTTTTGGGGTGGGTCAAAGCCCCAAAAGCATTGTAATGGGGTTAAAGGTTAAACTAGGGGTCCGAAAACCATGGGTTGCGGACCATAGGAATGTTAAAGCTAGATTGTTATAAATAGAGAGTCATTTCAGATTGTAAGAGGTAAGATTTGATGAGCTATTGATGCGATCTATTGTGTAAGCGATCTGTTGGGGTTTTTGGGGAACGAACTCCTGTTGGCTATGTGCGTGGAGATCCTAGTCCAGCTGTGTGCGGACCCTAATACTGTGTGCGTAGGTTGGGAAGGGAATTGTAAGGGTAAAGAATGAATGAATATGCAAGATTATTGGATCTGAATCTGTGAGTACTATTGAATGGATTGCTGATAATTATTGTGTTATGCATTTCTATGTCTTAGCGATGCGAAGGTCTGTATATTGAATGATTGGAGCTATTCTGCTCTGATTATATCATGCTGCGAAAGTCTGTGTATTGAAGTAAATCTGGATCTGTTCTGTTCGGGTTATGTAATGTTGTGTTGATGTTATGAAAAGCATATAATTGTAGATCTAGTGCACGTGGATGCAATTGTATACTTATTTAACCTTGTGCAGAGCCGAGGTAATCTGAACAGAACGCAACCCTGCTTGCCTTACCCTTCCTTTCTCAGGGTGTGAAAACCTAGTTCCAGCACCCACCCATACTACTTCGGGTGAGACTGTGACCTGCGCAAGCAGGTCACTGCCGAAAGGGCCAGTAGTATAGGGGTTTGTTGGCAAACCTTGCACACTGAACCTGGGTCAGGACCCCTCAAGCCAAAAAATGGTTATGTTGCTGAGACCAGAAGAGATCTGAGAAAGGGATCGGGTAATGAAAAAAAAATACTGGAAGCCTGGAAGAAAAGAGATCGAGAACTAGTTCGAAAGGCAGATCCAGGAGTTTGCAGTAAGAGAAAACCGAAGTGAAAAATTAACGGCGGAAAGGTGGAAGAATGGGTATGTTCTTACTAAAATCTACGAAATATTCTTTGTAACCTTTGCAATTGAGCTTCAGGAGTGGCTGGCCAGGCTGGTAGAATTCCAGAAGTGCTCGAAGGACGAGCGAGTCACTCAGTGGACTCCAGATCTGCTTGAACAGCTGGAGAGAACCGATAACACTATTACACGCATGGTGGATCACTAGGTGGATAGTGTGCTAGGAGGCTTTGTGACAGAGTTTGCCATTGATCAATCTGTATCATACTCTAAGGCCAAGCAATGATTCTTCAAAGGATTCCATGGTAAGTTTATGAGGACGTTACCATTACTGATCAAGAAGCTGTTGTGCGAGAGGAGCATTCTGTGTAGCCATATAGACTGAATGACCTCGGATCCAGATGGGAGTGCGACACGCAGTGGTAAGTATTATCGGACCAACTTGACGGAGGAAGGGCTGCCTATAGCCCAGTTAAGGAACTAGCCACATCACCACCTAGGGCATGCAGGGGTAAGAACTCACCTATAACGTCATCCCTGGATAGTGATATGGTTGTGCATATGAAACTACCTACCTTCAAGGGGGTAGGAAGAGTACATGGATCGATTTTGGTTCGTTGCAGACTTTGTCTGGACTACGTAGAACGTGGTAAGCGATACAATAAAAAGGGCACAGTTGTCTTTAGCATTCAAAGACAGAGCTCTAGACTGGTATATGCAATATGTTGCCCAGAATGGAACCGCCTCCATTCAGGATATTAAGAATGCTCTGAAGCAACAATTTCGCAAACCAAAGTCCTATTCCCAGGTAGTGGCGGACGTAAAAGTCTTCAAACAAGGTGCGTCTAAATCAGTGTGGGAGGCGGATAAATGGTTAAAGAAGGCACTCAGGGAAGGGGGGTTTGAGTATGATGATAGACAACATGCGGAATGGTTCATCTCCATGTTGTTACCTCACCTGTGCACACCAATGAATCAGCAGACCTTTGAATCACAGGAGAAAGTTGTAGAAGCCGCTATGAAATTAGAAGCTACTCCTCGGGAGGATACCTCGGCAGGAGTGCAACAGATCTAGGAACAAATTGGGGCTATGCACCTAGAGATACAGAACGTATGAAAATAGAAAGGAAAATACATCTGCGCAGATCTCTAGTGTATACGTTACCAAGTGTCTGGTCACACAAAGGATTAGTGCCCCCTAGTGACTGATTATATCTAAGTTGGAGGACCTAGCCCGCTGCGCCCAAGGGTAAGTAGGGAACCTGCCCTGTTTCGACCAGGCTCCAACGAATCTGCACTATCGTGTGATGATTGTCGGGTATCAGGCCTACATGATATGAACCATTTCCCTCGGCTGGGTGCGTATGTCCCAGAGCTAAAACAAAAATGGTGCCGATTCTGTCGATCCATAGGACATGATGAGTAGAATTTCCGAACGTATGACTTGATGATAGATCGCGGGAACTTATATCGGTTGCAATCATACCCTGCGTTGCCTAGACTGACTGCGCACTTTGGAGGATCACAGGCCTGTGGAAAAGGAGGTCAGGGAGGAAGTGCAGGCCGAGGATGAGGTCAGATGATCTGTTATAATTATGCAGAAATAGGGCACTTTTCCATAGAATGCCCTATTCCCACCCTGCCGACGTGTAAATACCGCAAACAGCTAGACCATGAGGCAGAAGACTGCCTGATATTGATAGCCAGAATCCAGGAAAAGCAGCCTACCCCTACGCAGAACGTACAGAGGGTTAAAACTGAGCTAAGAGAAGCAGATCCAAGTTTAAAGGTCATAACTCGTAGTGGGATGGACACCAAGGGAAGCAAAGAGGTACCCTACGAAGAGCAGGCACTACCAGCAGCCCCTGCGCAGTCTCAAAGCGAGGAAGAAATTGAGATCTTTTTTAAGGCATGTCTGAAATTACTCAGGAACCCGTAGGCCATAAGAAACCTCCTGGCTTTAATGAACACCTGCACAGCTCGGCCCACCTTGATCCCTAAGACCAAGAACGTGCACAAACTGTACAACTCTAAGAAACACACAGGGAAATAAATGCGGCTAACTGCACAAATCGGGGACTATGAAATGGATCAGGTTATCTTGGATCTTGGATCTAATGCCAATGTTTTACCTAAGCAAACCTAGAAACAAATGGGGAAGCCCAAATTGGAATAGTCCATTATCTAGTTGCGCATGGCAAACCAACAGAAAATAATTCCCTTGGGTAGGTTACCAAAGGTTATGGTTGACATTGCAAGGGCAAGGGTCCTAGCTGACTTTGAAGTAATTGAAATAGTTGAAGATGCGGACCCCTACCCTGCGCTCCTAGGACTAGATTGGGAAATGGACATGGGAGGCATTATTAACCTAAAGAAATGAAGCATGGTTTTTGAAAGCGGAAGCACGCGTGTCATAGTACCCCTGGATCCCACAGAAGGTGCCCGGTATACCGATCCTATCCATACGAAGGAAGAATTAGATCATATCTATAAGATCATTGCGCAAGATGAAGATCGGGTTAACCCCACGGATGAAGGGATGCTCTATTGGGAAAAGGATAGTGAATTCTTTTCCGACTCTGATGAGGAGCTGGAGAATTTGCAGAGCCAGCTGCATGAGGTTTCGGCACTTCGTAGCCTTCAGACCGTCAGAAGCTTCCATCGCATCTCTACCATGGAAAGAACCTTGCCTTACCAAGAGGCCGCAGAGGACACTCCGAAGCCTACCAAGCCTAAGAGGTCCACGGAATGTAGGTCTGAGGCACTACCACTAACCTGATATGAAGCACCTACGCAGGGACCTGTCTCCCCTACTCGGAGGAAGTATTGGAGCAGGATGATCCTGCGTATAGAAACCCCCTTAGCCAGATGGGCCCCAAGATCGGTCAACCCACGTGGTGACCTGCTTGCGCGCAACACTCAAGAGTGCGTTCGGCCCTTGCCCAACCAGATTACGGACCTGTCTATAATCATGAGTATCTGGGAGAATTTGCAGACGACAAAATAATTAAATCACCTATGGATGTATGACGTAGTCGTCCTACACAAAAATGCTCCTTCCAGGAACGACATAAATGCTTTGAAAAGACTCCCGATCGACTTGCATAATCACCACGTGTCAACCTTCCATCGAAATACGAAAGGACCTCCAACGCGTCAGCCACGCCCTGACATCATAGGGACGCGACCTTGGATACAAAGGAAGAATGTCAGCTCATCCCAAGTTAATGCGAAAAGACACTTACAAACGCAGAAAAAGGGCAGTAGAGTATCAATATCACCATTTATGATACGCACGATCGAGGGCACGTGCCACATACGAGCTACCTTGCCATTAAGTAGCTTCGATTGGGTCGTGGATGGCTGGAAGATGTTGGCTCGGGTTACTTATTCAACTATCAAGCGGTATTGGCTAGTTGCATTATGGTTTTTTCTACTTATTCCTATGATTCATAACGCTTGTCTCGCTGATATGGATCCCAACTCATAGGAGGAACTGATAAGAGGGCCGGGAGACACTGAGTGCAGTAATAGGAGTGCACACGGGCTGCCACCTGGGAGGATCAGCTGCGAATCAAGTTCGGCAGGAACGCTGCGGTACCAAGACCTGCTACGACATCTCCGCCATTTCCAGGCCCCGCCCGCTAGAAGCAACATATTTTTACTCCCCTGCATTGTCACAATTCACACTTCTGAACCAAGTCCTGGGGACATTCAAGTAAACTTAGCACAACTATCTACTATAGAGCTACAAATAATTTCTGCTAGCATATTGCTAGAAGTACCGCCGTGACCAAGAAAGGCGCAAGTAGTATGTCCTGACCCGAGAAGAATGCGCCCAGCGAATTTCCGTGGTCACTAACGCAACACGCATTATTCAGGAACAATTAGCGCAGGGAGCCCAATTGTTTGAAGAGGCTACGCAGCTATGGACAAAGGCACAGCACCACCCCACGCTTCAGCATGCCCAATGGGAATTGATGCAAGTAGAAGATGCTCTAGATCAAATTCGGGCCTCCACACCTTCCCCCGGCCGCGTGCAACACCTGGCCACCATGCACCAGATTGAGGACCTTCGTCACTCCAGGAAGATTGCGTACAAAAAGTTGAAACCATGGACTGATGCTGCACTCCAGCTTGCACATGATGCGCAGTCCACCATTTCACGCCTCCACCGGTTGTTGGAATGTGTTGGTCCAGATCTCGATGGGCATGCTTCTCTGACGATGATCAATATTGCGCAACACGTAGCGGCTCGAAGCAAGGAAGTTCTTCCACCCCTCCTTTGCTCCCTGGCTACCTTATGCATGCAGATTGAAGGCGCACCACTAAAGTGACTCGGGACAAGTCACAAGATTGTGTTGGGGGACTGTTGGAACGGGGTCCCCTAACAAGCTACGAAACCGATCCATTTTGGTTATTTTTGTTATATTTAGTATAGCGCAGGGGTTTTGGGGTGGGTCAAAGCCCCGAAAGCATTGTAATGGTGTTAAAGGGTAAACTACGGGTCCGAAAACCATGGGTTGCAGACCATAGGAATGTTAAAGCTAGATTGTTATAAATAGAGAGGCATTTCGGATTGTAAGAGGTAAGATTTGATGAGCTATTGATGCAATATGTTGTGTAAGCGATCTGTTGGGGTTTTTGGGGAACGAACTCCTGCTAGCTGTGTGCATGGAGATCCTAGTCCAGCTGTGTGCAAACCCTACTACTGTGTGCGCAGGTTGGGAAGGGAATTTTAAGGGTAATGAATGAATGAATATGCAAGATTATTGGATCTGAATCTGTGAGTACTATTGAATGGATTGCTGATAATTGTTGTGTTATGAATTTCTCTATCTTAGCGATGTGAAGGTCTATATGTTGAATGATTGGATCTATTCTTCTCTGATTATATCATGCTGCGAAAGTCTATGTATTGAAGTAAATCTAGATCTGTTCTATTCGGGTTATGTAATGTTGTGTTGATGTTATGAATAGCATATAATTGTAGATCTAGTGCACGTGGATGCAATTGGATACTTATTTAACCCTGCGCAAAGCCAAGGTAATATGAACAGAACGTAGCCCTTCTTGCCTTACCCTTCCTTTCTCAGGGTGTGGAAACCTGGTTCCAGAACCCACCCATACTACTTCAAGTGAGACTGTGACCTGCGCAAGCAGGTCACTGCCGAAAGGGCCAGTAGTATAGGGGTTTGTTGGAAAACCTTGCACACTGAACCTAGGTCAGGACCCCTCAAGCCAACAGAGGTCCCATGTATATGGTTGGCAGTTTATGACTCTTGAGATAAATATATGGTTTTTTGGAGATTGAAGAAGAAATTGGTGTTGTGGAGTTTGTGAATTGCTTGTTTTGACTGATGATGGAGAAGGCTTGCTTGCAGGATTCCTGAGCTTGGTTAATGGTGATGTGCTTCTATTCTGTCCATGTTTTCTTATGTATCATTGTGTTTCATCCTTCTATATTACAGTAGGACAAAGGTTTTAGACTAAGAAATTTTTTTCAAAGACACCTTAGCTCTATTTGTTCTCCACTGCCTCTATGTTTACCTCTACTAGGTCAGTTCAGAGAATTCTTAATTGCTCTCTAGACCCACCCAAGCTTGTTTACCTCATGAATGGTTCAATACAATAGGTATCAAATATGTTTTATGTTTAGCCCTGCTTGTGTGATGTCACTAAAACATTGTTCTTGAGATATTTCTCTGAAGTACATCTAATTAGGTTTTCCAAAGACGTTATGTTTCGATCATACCCTTTGTCCATGCTTGAATAGTTGTTTTGGAGATATTTATGGCTATGATCAATGATGTTAGGAGTTCCCTCTTCTTTGATTAAATTTATATGTTTATCTTAAACGTTTTCTAACCTTGAAGGTGAAATCACTAGAAGTTAAATGAGTTTCTCGCCTTCAATATTTCATTGGATTGTTTTTCTGAAACACTTATTTGCTTGAGTTGAATCAAAGAGTTATTGGTGTGCCATGTCTATTGATTTCTTCTTTATGCTAAATAGTGTTGAATTCCCTTCTTGTTTTAAGTATTTGACAAAGGATTCTTAATTTCCCTCTGCCCTACTTTTTTCACAAACTTGATGTTCTTTTCATTTCACACAAACATTGAAAATCCATTTGACCATGCTAGATTTTCCCTGTGATGCACCCTGATTCATTCTTGAACTTTCCATGACTTTTATTGACTCCATAGCCTAATGACTTGAATATTTCCTCACTCCACCTATTCTACTTGATCATCTTACCCAACCAAAACAAACAAACCCTACACTTAACAACTAGCCTAAAATCAAACCCTAAAAGTAAACAAGTTCACATCCTTTGCACAAAATAGAGAGAGCCCTCTCTGAATCCAGGAAGGCTAGGTCCTAGGACTCTAAAGACTGGTCTGATGTTACCCTGTGCATTTGGTCTTACCAATATGCCAAATCACGAGAACCTAACATAATGGCAATCACAGTGGGAAATTCTGAATAAATGATATCTTAGACATCCTTAAGACCTTAGAAAACCACAAACTTCCTTAGATTGGCATTTATTTGTTGATGGTGGACAGAAAATACATCCTTAAACAGTAAACATCATCCACCTGGAAACTCCACTGATCTTCAGTAGCCCTGTTGACCCCAATAGTTCTCATAAAATCCCTTGGGAATGCATTATGCAATCCTAATCATGTTGATGGTGGGAAACAAAGTTGAAATCTTCCACCCGGCGACTCCACAACCCTCAATAGACCTAAAGACTCCACTGGTAGAGAACTCTAGACTGGTTGAAAAGATACATTGACCCTTTATAATTTAAAAACATGGACCCAAGGATACAAAGGATATATTCTCTGATGAACAAAGATCATATCCCTGGATTTCCACATAAAATTCCTTAGATAAATTGGATAAAAAACTTGCCTATATTTCAAGATGAAAAATGTGATGACCCCTTGTTACATCTCATCAAATTTCATATACATGTATGGAGGTTAGAGGTTAAATGGCATGAGGACTTCCTCATGAAAATGTTTATGGAAACATTAGAGGGTAAGGCAAGAGAATGGTATGAATGGCTAAAACCTTGTAGCTTGTTTTCCTTAAAGGATCTCCACAAGGTATTTTGTGATCATTATAAAGAAAATTCTCCATCCTTATCCTTGGCTGAAAATTGTTGTGATCAATCTCAGGATATCATACAGTGCCTTATAGATAGTGATGAATATTTGGAAAATTTGCATCCTGAAGACCTCTTAGCAGCCATTCATCAATTTCATTCTCAAGGTAGCTATCATGACAACCTAGAAGAGTTAGTTGAGGAGGAACCCAATCAATAAATAGAAGAAAACCCACAGTAACTCTCTGAAGGCACAAGTGATGATTCACCATCTCTTCTAGGTGAGGCTCAAGAAAATATTCAGCCTCAAAATCAGCCTTCACAAGAGAAAGAGAACTATTGTACTTCTATCCAAATAAAGAGAAAAATGTCTCCTCTTTTGACTGAAGAGGAAATAAATCAGATGCTAAACATTCAGACAACCTCTAAACCATCATGTGAACAAAACATTTATGTTCATTCTCCTGCTAATCCTGTCTACCATAAGTCATAAATTGAACTTGTAGATCAATTCAAAGAAGAAAAAAATGGTAATCCAATATGTTTGATTAGTGACATTAGTTATGTTGATGATTCTCCAAATTTTAATCAGTCTGATGATGATGATGTTCTCCAAACAGAAGCTAATCTTACAGAGCAATCAGTGGTTGATTTGCGGGATGAAGTTCACTATCATCAGCTTGAAAAAAGTAATCAGCCAATACAAGTCACCTTCGACACTGATGATGAAATCCTTGAAATTTTAGAAGTAAGTGAGGGATCTCTGACTCTTTGCTCTACTTCACTTCAATCCATCAAAAATAGCTTTCATGTAATTGGAAATTAGAAGTCTTTCAGTTTTGATGTTGAGGTTGAGGAGGATGTGAACTTCTTGAGCAAATTGTCAATGAGAAGCCTTCTCCTGAAATGGTTGAGGAAATCATTTTGAACATGGAATCCTCCTTAGCTCTAGATCTACAACCACCATGTTACACCATTTTTTGGTCATCTAACCTATTATCATTAGATGGACCCAAGTACACCATGTAAGACCAATTTTACCCTAAGTAAAATTGCCTTCACTATGTTAAAACAGGGAACCCCAAAAGGAAATATTAAACAAAATGAGGCCGAAAAACATTTCATGGAATAATTAATTAAACCATAATTTAATTATTATTCCCAGTTATGTTTAACCCAAAATCAAAGAAATTAATTAGATAAACCTTTATTTATCTTATTATTTTCTAGGAATAATTATTTAAACCTTATTTAGATAATATTCCTTGTTAAATATGACCAAATCACCCACAAATAATTAAATAAATCATTATTTGTTTAATTATCTTTCAACCATTTCCTTAAATAATTAAATAAATCATTATTTATTTGATTATCTTCTAACCGCTTCCTTAAAAAGATAAATAAATCATTTATTTATTTATTTTTGACAAATTAAGGGATTTGACCCAAGTCAAATACCTTTTCCCTCCAACAAATATAATAAAATATTCCATAAAAAGTGGATCTAGATCTGGTTAAACCATGCACCAAGATCTAGAATGACCCAATATTTTGTTATAAATAGGAGGGTTTTTCCTACCATTCTTCACCTTTTGTTGCCTATTAGATCACTCTGGATCTATACACTTGGTCACATTTTTCCATCATTTGCTGTGTGAGCTCCCATTGAGCTCTATTCTTTGCATTGGGTTTTCTACACCAACAAGAGAGAGAAATCTTAGATCCGAAGTGCTGAGGACTTCCAAGAACCCATCCCACTGAGGAGAATTGGATACGCCTTCTTGTTTTCCTCCCAGGTGCCCAATTAATATAAAAATTCTTTCAAAAATTGTTCTTGTCTTGTCTATTGGTATATGGAGCAAACCCTTATTTTCTCTGCTTAATGTCTTTCCATGCATAGATCTGGTTTTTGCAGCTCTTTTATGTTCAACTAACCGCATATCTGAAGATATTGGCAGCCACTTTTGTTGTTAGGGCTATTAGTTATGCGTAGCTAAAGTGGTCCTTTTTCGTACACTTCGACAAAGGATTCATACTAACAAATGGCGACTCCACACGGGTTTTAAATTACGATCGCTGTCGTTTTTCATATTCCTGCATATCCAGCTACTTCAGACCCTAGGGTTTCTTTTCAGCTATTTATTTTTCCTATTTTTATGGTGTTTTTCTCACATAAAACCCTAAAACATTAAAATTTCTAACTTTCGTGTGTTTCTGGCCCTATTGCGTAGGTAAGCGACACCAGCCGCAACTGAGACGGCAACTTTTCTGAAAATCTGCCGCCGAGACAATCGGAACTGGGGGTCGCACTTTTTGGCCCATAGATCCGCGACTGACCTCCAAAATGTTCTTTTTCGTCTTTTCTGCGACGCACCGAAACAAGTCGAACCTGACTCGCCACTTTTTTTCCTTTTTCGATTTTCGCAATTTTTTTGGGTTCCGCCTGCGCCTCCTGCCGTGGTCTTCCACTGCTTTCAGCCCGCTTTGACCTGGTTTTGATCTTTTTTAGCTCATCTAAGTGGGAACCTAGCCCCCTAGGGCTTCAGTACCCTCCACTTTTTGTGGAAGAGTTTTTAGTTGTTTCAGCCTCTGTTTTTCTGAGTTTCAGCTCCCCCTTGTCCAGATCTGTTACCTCCTTTTCAGATCCCTTTAAATCAGCCTCTCTTCCTTTCAAATCACCTCTTGTTGTTTTGTTTGGACCTCTCTTTAGGACCTCCTCCCTGTCCTTTCCGCTTTTTGCTGATTTCCTCCCTTTTTCCAGCCACCTTGCCTCTGTCTCTTGGCTGAGATCTGCACCTCTTTTCAGCAGCCTTATCCTCTAGATCCCTGTCCCTTTTTGACCTTAGATCTATTGGCCTCTTGTCCGTGTGTTTTGCCTAGATTTTTTCCCTTTTTTAGCTAAGTTTTGAGAGACCCGCCTTCTTGGGTTAGATAGATGCACAAGTAACTGTTAATTTTCTGTTATTGCAGCATTATATACTGTTCTCTGTAGGTTTATTTTCAGTTACGCAACACACTTTTTTCTTGCTCTCAAAACGGAAAGGGTTTAAAAATTAAAATTAATGCACGCCACACACTGACCCTAAGTGAAGAAGCACCTAGTTAACACCGCCTAGCAAAGACTCTAAAATCAATTGTCACTGCACCTTTTCTACCCTTGACCTCACTTGATTCTGTCCCTTTCTGCCCCTGTTGGTTTCCTTCTTCCTATCGTCATTGCGCCCCCGAGGCGCCTTTCCCGGAGACTTCTTGGCCTTCACCCTCAATTTCCGGTCGATCGACCTGCTCCGACCCGCCGTCATCGAGCCAGTCCTCCTCCGAGTCTGCACTCCGACTCCTCTCCTGATTCATCGGGTTCCCTTTCTCCTCCTGGTTCTCCCCCTGTCACCTTCACCATGTCTGGTCTAGGGCCTAACGCTGGTGGTGCTCCAGGCCCTAATGCCGGACCTGCCACTAGAGGAACCGCCACAGGAACTACCTCAGCCACACCCTTGCTGCCGTACATTGCAGGCCTCAGCCTCCTCGATTTCAATCAGTTGATCAATGACCCTATCCATCATGATGTTGGTTGGCCTGCTATGCCAACCAAGCTCCCCTCTGACATCCCTAAGTTCGAAGGCCTTGCTGGAGAAGATCCCACCAATCATGTCTAATCTTTCCACATGTGGTGTTCCTCCAATTCCATTACCGATGACTCCATTCGTCTTCGTTTGTTCCAACGCACGCTTACCGGCGAAGCTTCTAAATGGTATGTTGAACAAGCCACCTCTTCCCATACCACCTCTGCGACCCTTTCCCAAGCCTTCTTATCTTATTTCCAGCTCCCTCTCCGATACGATACTGGCACGGAGCTCTTGACTTCATTCAAGCAAACCTCTTCGACCCGCCTTTCCGCCCATGTTCAGGAATGGCGACGAAGACGAAGCTTATGTCGAGCCCCCCCCTTCGAAGATCGGGTTTACATGGACTGGTTCCTTCGCACCCTCTTAGCTCCTATCGGCAAAGATGTCGCCTCTCACTTTCCTCAAACTGAAGAAGCCGCCCTCCAAATAGCCTTGAAATATGACCTAATCTATGCTCAATCTAGTTATGTTTATACCGTTCTTCCTGACCTCCCCAGGCCCGGCGGCGCTAACGCCCCGGGGGCATCTCATTCCGCCGAAGGTATCGTTGGAGCCCTTTCCCATCCATACGCTCAACCTCCTATGGGCTATGGTCTCCCTCAGGGAGGGGCCAACACCTCTAGCACTTTTCCCCCTCCCGGTAGCATGTATCCAGGATACGGCATGCACCCTCCTTTTTCCCAACCTCCTGCTTACCTCAATGCTGCCCAACCTAACCATTACCTTTATCCACAGCCTGGTGCACCAGCTCCTCCAGCATATGCGCTTCCATCTCCCTTGCCTCCTCCAAACCCGCAACAACACTTACAGCCCCCTCCAGGGAAAGTATTTGCACAGCAGGGCGCGACCAATCCCCCTTCTTCTCAAAGAAGGCGGAGAGGCAATCAAAACCAATCTGCCCCTGGTACCCGTGGACCCAACCCTGGTGTGGACCCTAACACTGCCAACCAGCAACAAGGCACTCAGCCCAAGCCGAACAGGCCGCTTCGCACAAATAAGCCTTGTTCGTGTTGCAGTGTTTATGGTCATTACACCCACGATTGTCCCCTCTTACCCCAGATGCGGCAGATGTGGGAGTCTCAAGCCACATTGCGCAGACAACACGCCTCCCCTCATGCTCCTCCTAATGTGGCCACTACCCAACTAGCTGTGTTTACTGATCCTTTCCCTCAGCAAGGATTCGTGGCTACCCAACCGCCTGACAGCCAGGTCGCCACTCCCCCTTCCCTTTCTGGTTCCTCTGATTACCAGATCCTTATGATGCACTCCGATCCTCCCCCGACCGTCGACCTTCACCTTCAAACTCGGTCTCGCCAGTACCTCAAGCCTCCTGCTCAGCCTGCCCCCGAGCCTCCTTCTTCAGGTTCTACAGAGCCTCTTTCGACACCCAGTTGCCCCTTACATATCCCTCAACCCAAAGTTGAGGTTCATACCAAGATTCCTAAGGGACCCCTACGTCGAAACGCTGCTTCCGGTCAAGCTGCTCATTCGTATAGTATAGTAGATGATTTGGCGCAATCTCTTGCTGCCATTTCCACACTGGAACTCCTCCAGTCGTGCCCTTCCCAAAAGAAGGCTCTACTATCTGCCGTGGGCGCTGTAGATCCTGCTGATGACCAAATTATTGTTTTCGACGCCACTCAATCGGACCATCCCCCTCTTCCTGCTTCCGTCGCCTTCCAAATCCCAGTCAAAATCCAGAACGCCAACGTTTCACGGTGCATAATTGATGAGGGGGCATCCACCTGTGTGATGTCCGCTTTGGTTTGGAAGCAACTCGAATCCCCCGAGCTGGCCCCTTCCACGATCACCCTTCGAGCGTGGGACGGCCATGCCTCCCAGCCCATTGGCCTTTTCCGTAATTGTCCTATCACCCTCGCCGGTAAGACTGTTTGCGTTGACGTCGAAGTCATAGACGCCCCGCTAGACTACAACATTCTATTGGGGCGAAGCTACACCTATGCTATGTCCCCTGTCCCATCCGCGGTTTTCCGCAAGATGTCTTTCCCCCATAATGGAAAGATAGTCACCATCGACCAGTTGACATATCATGAGCCAAAATCTTAGACCTCACCTGAGACTACCATCTCTTCTGTAGCCAACAAGCAAACCGTCGATTCCTTGACTAGTGTCTCCCCCGACGTTTACAAAGATTCCTCCCTGCTTGGAACTTTTCCTAATCTCCCTCCTCCTCCCATCACTGATCCCAGCTCATCGAATGTTTGCATGATGCAATCGTCTCAGGCTGCCCGTAAGCGGCCTGCCTCGGCTAGTCAGCAACCTCCCCCTCGCCCTCTGCAACCCACTCCTAGCCCTTCATCTCAGCCAGCCAGACCCCCTCCTTCTGGCCCTCCCCCTACAGCTGGTATCCCTGAACCCCTTTATCCTCCTGGATTGGTTCCCCCAGGCCTTAACCATCTCGAAGCCATCCCTCCTGGTCATTTCCCTGCTGGGCAGATACCTTTCCTAGCTCCCCCTCCCGGAGTATATTATGTCCCTGTCATGGCCACCCTCTCTCTCCCTAACCTGACCTTGGGTATACCAGTCTGGTACCTTGATCCCCCAGCCACCACCCCTCCTGGTCACCCCAAACCCTATATGGCTTTGACACCGGTTCAACCGGTCCCCCTCGCTTCCTCCGTTGCCACTGTGCCCCCCGCACCTCCACAGGACCCTTCTCCTGTCGTGACGGCTCCCGGAAAGAAAGGCAAAGCCCGCAAGGGGGCACCCAAAGACAAGACCACCACGACTGACCTGGCCCCTCCTCCGCCCGCAAAGCCTTGTGCCTTATGTGATGTCACCGGTCATGCCACCCATGCTTGTCCCGAGTTGCCCCGTATTCAGCCCATGGTTAAAGTCGCGTTCCCTAAGTCTACGGTCCCTGAAGCCTCCATTCCTTCTTTGTCCGTAACCAAGAACCCCAAGACTCTCCGCACCAACAAACCCTTTGCTTTGTGTGGCGTTCATGGCCATTAATCCCACCATTTTCCTCACCTGACGCATTACCGCGCCTCTTTAGAGGTGGTCCGAGAGTATGAGGTTGAACAAAATCAATCCGCCTCTCCCATCCTCACACAGTATGCTTCAAGTCAGCCTGAGGATCTCCCCACTCCCATCGACATTCCCCCCCCTGATGTTCAGATGACGAAATCTACTGTAACCATTCTTTACCTATCCTCCTCTGTGAGACACTTGGAGCCTAGCCCCCCTGCATCCTCCCCTGTTATGTCCCTTGACCACCCCTTTCCTACCCATACACGAGATCACTCCACCCGTGTCTCTGTTGACCTCCGCAGCCCGAGTCCTCACCATACTTCCGATAGCCCTCATATACCACCCTCTAGTTTGTATATGAGTCATAGTCATCCTGCTCCTTGCACTCCCTCCTGCGGTTGCCGCCCGATGACTTTTGTGCACTCACGCTGCCGTCATTACCTCTCCTCCCCTCATTTGTTGTCTTGTCACACCATTTCGCAGGACCCCCCGTCCACACCCTTTATCGGTTACACCGATGGTGCAAGTCGTTACTCTCAGAATCTAGCCTCGGCAGGTTGGGCCATCTTCACCCCCTTGCATGCCCTTGTTCTCTCTAACGGGGTCTGCATTGGTTCTGCCACCAACAATCAGGCCGAATATGATGCAGTGCGTGGTCTCTTAGCCGATGCCCTCTTTCATCGCATCCTCCATCTGCACATTCGTTTGGATTCCCTACTTCTTGTAATGCAACTAAATGGTGGTTATTGTGTGCATAATCTTGTGTTGTTTAGACGCTATTTATGAGTGAAACTCTTGATACGTGCATTTGAAACCATAACTTTCAACCATGTACCTCGAGAACAGAATCACTATGTAGATATTATTGCAAACCATGTTCTAGATTGGCATTTATCACACGCATTTCATACAAGACAATAACATTCATAATCATTAAAAATGATACATATCCATAATATGTGTCGCAAAAACATGTGTTTAGAGTCCATCTACTCTGATACATACGACATGCCCATAGCATGTTACAAAAAACTCAAAACTGGGGGCACCACCTACCCCTACATACACACTAGGGGGCACCACATGCCCCACACCTAATCACTATCTGGCGGATCCTGAGCCAATGGCTCTGCCCCTGCAGCCTGTAGATCATTTATCCCCTGACCGGCCATCTCCATGTGCCGCATGACCCCTCGCCATTCCGAGGGTAGACCAATACATGGCTCTATGTACTGGTCGTCTAAGTCCTGCCACCCGCGCTCTGATACTCCGGTCAGCAACCTTTCGCATCTACGGCGGATGTCCTCCAGAAGGGCGGCTGCATCCTCATTTTGCGCTACTCTCGACCCACTCGGACCTGCAGCTCCAGCTGCTGCCGGTCGTCCCATATATCCGGCCGGTTTTACCGGCACTATATCTGCATACCAACAATACATGAATCAGTACCCTAGCTACTATTCAAAAAACTGTAATATGCCCATACAAGAATAGCAATCTGTCACTTACCATCGGGCCCCCAGACTCGACCAGGCGGAAGTGGCAGGTCCGGATCTCCACAGTAGCTCATCCCACTATAGGGATAGTCGTCTATGTATAACGGCATCTGATCCCAATGGGAAAAAAACTCAAGTCGAAACACTCGCCCGACCGCCCCTCCCCCTCCTCTGCATAGTAGCCGCCCCCACCGGCCCATCCTGGGCTCTCTCGGGCCCCCATCTAGAAGCTGTACATGAGGCCGCAAGGTCGGGATCTTCTCAAAGAAGAAGGCGCACAAAGAAGTCCCATACGAACAATCGTGGTTCACTTGCCACTTGCAGAGCGACAACTGTCGTTTTAACGACACCAGCATCATTTGGGCCCACCCATAGTAGGTCCCACTCAACACACTCTCTACCAGCATCATCTGCCCCCCGGTGATGTGATGGAATGCCTAGTTGCCCAGGATACGCAGCACAGCTGCGGCCACTGCACAGGTTTCTAGCCTCTCTAGATCCCCGATCGGTATCCGAGTCCCCTTGACTTGGAGACCCGGTCGACAATGTCGTTCCACAAACTCCATGATATGCCGCCCCCGCGGTAATACTGGCTGCGTGTTTCCCACCATCCCCAGTGGTGGGAGACCCGTCAGGAAATATACATCCTGGACCGTCAGTTCGATCCTATGCCCCTGCACTACAAATACCTCATGCTTCGGATCCCAATAACTGATAATCCGGGCCAACAAGGGCTCTCCTGCTCTCATCAACGGGTTCTCCAAAAACTTTAGAACCCCAAACCTGGCCAACACACGACGGACACCCTGATCCGCCTGGATCTCTGCCCGTAGTGTACCCAGGTCTCTCTCTCTCCAATTAACCCGTAAATCTGCCATACCTGCACAAAAACATCATCTTTGTCAGCATACAGATCGGGAATACCATAACCAAACACAAAAACCCAACTCCCAGCCATAAAACAGCACCAAAACCCCCTCATCTCCCAGGTCGCAATTTTCTGCCTAGTTCAGGACCAGGTCGCAGCTTTTGCCCTGAAACCTGCATCTCAGGTCGCACTTTTTGGCCCAAAAAGTGCGACCCGGCCGTAGAGATGAAGGAGGGTCTGTTTTTGGGATTTTGGGCCCTAAACTGAACTTTCAATCCATCAAAATGAAAGAGTAAGGTTAGGCTTCTTACCTGCAACTCACGGATCTCGATTTCAACGGTCGGTTTGTCCGCTACGCTCGCTGCAAGATTTAGGGCCTTCTCTCCTCTCTACATTCACCACAGCAACAATAGCAAATGAGTGAATTTGGAGGGAAAACTGCCTTATTAAAAGAGAACCCCTGTTTCTTCTTTCGACTGCTGCGACCACACCGTAGCCGCGTTTGATAAACCGTCTGCACCGTTGGAAAGCTCTCACCGAGCCCTAAAATGGGTATCTGTTATTTTTTTATGATCTGATACTTCACCAGGACACATTTTTTCCAAGAAGGGTCACTTCCCCCCTCATTAAAATCGAACTTCCTCACTTACGACACTTGTACTCGGGGCACCACTTCGCCTCCTTACTTGTCTTTGTTCGTGTCGATTTTCGTCATGAGTTCCCATCTTGTACTCATGTTTTTATGGCCCCCCACTGGGCCTTTACTGTGTGGCAGCACCATCGAGTCGCCCTTGTTTAGAGCATCCAAGTTGAGTCATCATCACCTTCATGGAGTCTATCCTGAATCCCTTTGTACCCCTCTATAGCCCTCCATCCTTCATTGCTTGGTCTCTCTCTTGTGTCGCACTTTATGACCTTCAGTCCCATTGTCCCCTATCTCTTATGATATTGTGTCAGTCGCTGCCAGGTCATTCATGCCCTTTATGCTCTAACAAGGGAAGTCGTCCATTCGCTACTCAGTCCTTTCCATTTCCCTATCATCATTAGTGTTAGTCTGTCCGTCGCTCCACTATTCTCTCTCGTGCCTTAGTTGAGGATGTCTCATTGCCTCACCTATGGCGGACCTCCTTCTGTCGACATCAGCTCATTCCTTCCAGAAGCCAGGTCTAGAGGGCGGTGTACCTTGGTTCCAGCTTCCACTCTTGTTCGGTTCCTCGAATCCGCCAAAGGGACCTCTCGTTTCCCTTTGACTTGATTGTTTCTCCAGCTCCTTCCAGCATGATCAAGATCCGTATACTTGATGGTCCAGTGATCCAGCAACAGCTCTTGATGATTCCCAAGTGTGTGTGAGATGTATCAACCCTCACGAGGGGGTGGCCTTGCAGGTAGCCCCCCACATGCCCGGATGACCTCTTCCTTGTAGCCTTCAATGCAGCTCCAGATATTTGATGATGTTGGCCTTAGCCACTTGCAACGCCTCTTTGATTTGCATGTATCAGTCAGATTTTGTGAGCCCTTCCCCATTTACAGGGGGCATTCGGGTTGTATTTGTATCTCATGTACTCAGATATTATTGTACAAGTCCTGGCTGTTATCCCAGGCACAACATGTATATGGGATTCCTCTTTGTATTTTTATCTAGCTCATGATTATGCCAGCTGTACTCTATGGTTCGGTCCCTTGTTTACTGGACACACTATTCTTTTGTACTTTGTCTCGGCAGGCATAGGTATGCCTCCCCCGCCGCCTTCAGCACAGGTACCCTCTCATAAAAAGAGACTTGTTGCACCTGCGAGTCTCGTCTCCTCGGGGTCTAGTCCTTCATCACACTATCTACCTTGCATTTCTCTCTCTGACTCCCCTTTTGTTGTCTAGTGATTGAGTTCTTACAACGTACTTCGGTCATACAATTTGCTCCTGACACTCGCACGCTGGGGGGCAATCTGTTACACCATTTTTTGGTCATCTAACCTATTATCATTAGATGGACCCAAGTACACCATGTAAGACCAATTTTACCCTAAGTAAAATTGCCTTCCTTATGTTAAAACAGGAAACCCCAAAAGGAAATATTAAACAAACCTATATTTGTTTGATTTTCCTCATGGAATAATTAATTAAACCATAATTTAATTATTATTCCCAGTCATGTTTAACCCAAAATCAAAGAAATTAATTAGATAAACCTTTGTTTATCTTATTATTTTCTAGGAATAATTATTTAAACATTATTTAGATAATATTCCTTGTTAAATATGACCAAATCATCCGCAAATAATTAAATAAATCACTATTTATTTAATTATCTTTCAACCACTTCCTTAAATAATTAAATAAATCATTATTTATTTGATTATCTTCTAACCACTTCCTTAAAAAGATAAATAAATCATTTATTTATTTATTTTTGACAAATCAAGGGATTTGACCCAAGTCAAATGCCTTTTCCTCCAACAAATATAATAAAATATTCCATAAAAAGTGGATCTAGATTTGGTTAACCCATGCACCAAGATCTAGAATGACCCAATATTTTGTTATAAATAGGAGGGTTTTTCCTACCATTCTTCACCTTTTGTTGCCTATTAGATCACTCTGGATCTATACACTTAGTCCCATTTTTCCATCATTTGTTGTGTGAGCTCCCATTGAGCTCTATTCTTTGCATTGGGTTTTCTACACCAACAAGAGAGAGAAATCTTAGATCTGAAGTGCTGAGGACTTCCAAGAACCCATCCCACTGAGGAGAAGTGGATACGCCTTCTTGTTTTCCTCCCAGGTGCCCAATTAATATAAAAATTCTTTCAAAAATTGTTCTTGTCTTGTCTATTGGTATATGGAGCAAACCCTTATTTTTTCTGCTTAATGTCTTTCCATGCATAGATCTGGTTTTTGCAGCTCTTTTATGTCCAACTAACCGTAGATCTGAAGATATTGGCAACCACTTTTGTTGTTAGGGATATTAGTTATGCGTAGCTAAAGTGGTCCTTTTTCGTACACTTCGACAAAGGATTCATACTAACACACCAAGTTCCATTGAATTACAAATTGTAGATGAAGGCTTAGAAATTTTTAATCACATGAGATTTGTTACAGTATCTTCTCGGGAATATTTATTGTCAAAGAGTGATCCTACTCATCAATATGATGGCCTTCACACAGAATTCAGCACACTCTATCAAAGCACATCAAGTTTGTTAGAGGACAACATTGCAATATATGATGAGTCTGATAGTGCAGATGACCATGGGGAAGAGGTGGAGTGTCTTTCCCAAAAGAGTCCCAAGTTCAACAAAGTGGAGAAAAAAGTAGTCCTGGATCAAGCTTATTTCCTAAATCCTCTAGGCCAGGTATTATTTCAAGATCCCTTTTCTATTTTCTTATAGGCAGTTGAAGAGGGATTGAAATATCAAAAGATCAGTTTGATGCAAAGTTTAAAGAAAATTTTAGGCACAAAACACTCAAAGAGTTTAACGAAGATCCCTCATGGAATCATCTTCTTGATTGGTTGTATTGGAAAAGAGTGTTTACCAGCTGAATGTGTATCATGTATAGGTTAGATTAGGACATATAGGCATGCAAATAAGCTCAGCCTTTTGAGAATCTAGTTTTGGTTTCAGATTGTTTTGTTAAAAAATGAAAACAAAAAAACAGAGAAAAGAAGAAAAGAGGGCAGTTTTAAAGAATAGGTACAGCCCCATACCAAAAAAGAGTACTTGTGAAAGTGTGCAAGTCTAAATGCCACTACTTGAGAAAAAAGAGTCTTGTTCAGTCATCTAGCCTAATCATGGCTGAACATGTTTTGAATTTTTGTTGATAGGTTAGTGAAAGAAGGCTTGTCAAATCATTTAATCTTGACTTTTCATGTAGGAATATATTAGGAAGAAAAGATGTTGGTTCTTAATTCTTAAAACTGAACCAAAGAGAAAGATAGGAATACTTAACAAATGATGGATTATATCCCTCATACTTTCTAGTTTTGTTTGTACAAAAATAATGTCTGTGTGCAGCTTGTCCCAATGCCACAGCCCATGGTGAATCAGGTTGCTTAATCCTGGTTCAAATCATGTTTTCAATTTCATCTCAATAGATTAGAGAATGAAGTTTGTCAAACATTTTAATCTTGACAGATGAATAGTCTAGGTAGAGAATAAAAGAGTTCACTAGCATAATCTTAACTCCTGGAAGTGATAAGGGTAGAAGTAGATAGTTTTTTTATGCTTTCAAAAATAAAATAATGTCAAGGGTTTTCCAGTCCAAGTGCACCCAAGTGAAGAAAAAATGTTAGGAAAAGTATGATGGGTAGGTAGAACTAATGTTGAAGCAATCATGTCTTTTCATATTTCTGAGATCATAGCTTCAAGAGAACATCAACGAATGAAGGAAAGAGATTTTCCAAGTGCAAGTAAGGCACTGACCTTCAAAACTCATAGATCTAAACTCTGAGATTCTGGACACCTCCTGAAGAGGAGCTTCCCTCCCCAAGTTGAGCCACTGTTAGTCATCAGTAATTTTCACTATCCTTATATGACTAAATATTGGTTCTAGATTTCTAAAAACAAAATTCCATGAACATTGTGAGTTTTATAAATCTCACTGCCTTCATTATCCTTAGAGAAATTTTTTTACCATTTTTCCATTTCATGATCACCTTGTAACTCCGACAAACTCCAAATGGATTGTGCCTCTCATTTCCATCCTTTTTCCTACCCATAATCTCATTACAATGTTTGTCCCTTGCCTATGAATCCATTGTCCATCTAGGGTTTTTCCTATAAGCCTAACTCATTCCCATGATTCCCAAAAATTCCTCAAGCATTAATGGTCTCAAAACTATCTCTGTAGGCTCTTTAGATAAATCAAGTACATTAGATTTTGGATCTTCATTACACCACTTGGTCAATACTCCGTTTTTCACTTAAAGATTCCAAGCCTATTTTCAGTCAAATAAAGGTCAAAGAACCCCCCACTAGGTCAATTAGGGTTTCATGTGTTCCAAGGTCATAATTTCCAAAGAAAACTATCATTCAGTTTCAAATTCTGCATATGAGGTAATGGAAAAGCTTGACACTTTTGCAGAAGTGTTAAAAGATCTATCAGAGAAAAATACTTGGTCTTATAGGTGACTAGGGTTTTTTAGGGCATTTTTCTTGGTTTCATGACTTACATGGTTAAATCATCAACAAGGATTGTATCCTGATGCTCTTACACCTCCTCCTATCCTTAATATACCTTCATAAACACTTCCCATCACTCATATCCCTCAAAATCATCATTTTTCTACAAAACCTAGCCTATTGCTACAATTTGACACTTTTTCAAGACTAGGCCTATGTTTTTCCCTTTTGGACCCCTTCCCCCTCATTCAATCCTTCAAATTCCACTTTCACCTACTCTCTAACATCCCTCCCTATCCCCAAAAATTTCCCCAAGAATTTAGACAACCCTTAACCCCTTCATTCCCCTCCCTCTACAAGGCAGTCCTAAATCCCCTATTTTCCCTACACCAAACCCTAATTTCCCCTTCCAACTAAGCTAGGGTTTGCTATGGAAAGGAGGCATAGGAGAAAAGGATCCATATCATAGATCATATCAGCAAGCATAAATCCATACCAACTCATAAACATCATGCCTCCATCATTTTCCAAAAATTCATTCCAAAGGACAAATCATTTGCCACACCTAGGGCCAGTTTTGCTTCAAACTATGTTTCTAACCAAAAAGAGATGAATTTGACAAAAGTGAGAGCGGTTTTTTTCCATCATAGGTCCAAGAATAAAAACCTCCTTCTTTATAATTTACACAGGTATCATGGTTTGGGAGCAATGTCAAACATACAGATGTCACGGGAGAATTGCTGCACTTCTGGAGTGACCTTGGGAAAATCAGGTTTTCTCATAGTTGGAGTGTCTAGATGACTTGTTTGATGGGTCAAAAGACAACTATACTGGAAGATATTTCCAATGAGATATCATGATCTCAATTTTGATTCAAGGAAGGCATCCAACAGATGTCTGCACCAGCACTCTGCATTTCTGCACCATCATTCAACACTTTTTTACCAGTCTTGGGAAAATCAACTTTTGACAGGACAAATAAACTCCAATCAGAGAAAAAAAGGTATATTTCAAAATAATACTGGAATATATTTCCAATGATCTATCAGGAGCTCAATTTTGAGTTAAGGAATGCCTCCAAAATTTGTCTGCACCAACACTCTGCATTTCTGCACCATCATTCAGCACTTTTTGACAAGTCTTGGGAGAATCAACTTTTGACAAGGAAAATAAACTCCAAATAGAGAAAAAAGGATATATTTGAAAATTAGACAGGATAATATTTCCAACAAGCTATCATGGGCCCAATTGGGACATCGGGAAGGCTTCCAACTTCTCTTTCCAAAAGGCGCTACGCGTAGGGAAAGTTTTGACAAATTTTAGTTTTTTGCTAAGGCCTCTAAGCACAACACCCTTGGCACTACACTTTCCTCTCAGGCATCCTCATGATGAAAAACTTGCATTTTTGGCATCCTCAGCTCAAGTACAACATGCTCGCCAAATTTCAGAGCATTTGGATCATTTTTGGTCCCTCAAAAGGCTAAAAAACACATCATTTTTCACCTTGCTGCCTCATTTTCAGGCCTGGTGCTGCGCCTAGAGAAGCTTTGGGAAATTTAATTTTTGGATAGGTTAATGAAGCCCAATCATAAAACCAATGGATTTTTTTGAAATTGTACTCAATATTATTTCCAACGAGCCATCACGGAGCTAATTCCGACATCGGGAAGGCCATCAAAATTTGGTTGCAAGTGGACCCATTTTTCCTGTGCATGCACTACGCTTTCAGCTTCCACCTTGCAAAAAAGTCAACATAACACACCGAAAGATATTTTCGAGATTTTTTGGGCAAATCACTCCAGAATTGGTTGATTAGTTATGTTTATGTTATCTTTCATTTATTATCTTAGATATTATGTGCCTTGGGCCTTGCATGGCCTCTTTGGACATAAATGACATTTATGGTGTATTTATGGTTTCTAGAAGCCTCTTAGGGTTTCCACCTCCTCATTTGCTAGATAAATAGAGTAAGGAGGTCCTATTTATATGGTTGCATTTGATGACTCTTGAGAGAAATATATGGTTTTGTGGATATTGAAGAAGAAATTGATGTTGTGGAGTTTGTGAATGGCTTGTTTTGACTGATGATGGAGAAGGCTTGCTTACAAGATCCCTGAGCTTGGTTAATGGTGATGTGATTATATTATGTCCATGTTTTCTTATGTATCATTGTGTTTCATCCTTCTATATTGCAGTAAGACAAAGGTTTTAGACTAAGAAATGTTTTTCAAAGACACCTTAGCTCTGTTTGTTCTTCACTGCCTCTATGTTTTCCTCTACTAGGTTAGTTTAGATAATTCTTAATTTCTCTCTAGACCCACCCAAGCTTGTTTATCTCATGAATGGTTCAATAGAGTAGGTATCAAAGATGTTTTATGGTTAGCCCTACTTGTTTTATGCCACTAAAAAATTGTTCTTGAGATCTTTCTTTGAAGTGCCACTAATTAGGTTTGCCAAAGAGGCTATGTTTCGATCATACCCTTTGTCCATAATTGAATAGTTGTTTTGGAGATCTTTATGGCTATGATCAATGATTTTTAGGAGTTCCCTCTTCTTTGATTAAATTTATATGTTTATCTTAAATTTTTTCTAACCTTGAAGGTGAAATCACTAGAAGTTAAATGAGTTTCTCGCCTTCTATATTTCATTGGATTGTTTGTATGAAATGCTTATTTGCTTGAGTTGAATCAAAGAGTTATTGGTGTGCCCTATTTATTGATTAATTCTTTATGATAAATAGTGTTTAAGTCCCTTCTTGTTTTAAGTATTTGACAAAGGATTCTTAATTTCCCTTTGCCCTACTTTTTTCACAAACTTGATGTTCATTTCATTTCACACAAACATTGAAAATCCATTTGACCATGCTAGATTTGCCTTGTGATGCACCCTGATTCATTGTTGAACTTTCCATGACTTTTATTGACTCCATAGCCCAATTACTTGAATATTTCCTCACTCCACCTATTCTACTTGATAATCTTATCCAACCAAAACAAAAAAACCCTACACTTAACAACTAGCCTAAAATCAAACCCTAAAAGTAAACAAGTTCACATCCTTTGCACAAAATAGAGAGAGCCCTCTCTGAGTCCAGGAAGGCTAGGTCCTAAGGCTCCAAATACTGCTCTGATGTTACCCTGTGCATTTGGTCTTACCAATCTTCCAAATCACGGGAACCTAACAGAGGCTTTGACTAAATTCATCCCATTTTTTTTCTATATCGTTGCCTTTTTCTCTATCAATAGTGCTTTTACTTGGATCAATTTCCATTTGTTGTTGTATTGCTTTCTAACTAGTCTCGGTCATGGCTTATATTTCCTTTATTAGCTTCTGAAATTGTTCTGTGTTGTGAATTGAGTCCTTTTCTGATTCTGCTTTTGAATTGTGCTCATCAGTATTGATGCTAACACTAGGTGTAGATTTATGTTGGATGCTTAACAAATTTAATGGAATTTGTTCAAGCCCTTTTCTTCTGAATTCTTGGAATTTGTGAAAATCAATTGGATACAACTTTACCTTTGCCCAATTTATAACTTGCTCAAAAGATTGAGCGGATTCCAATAGATATTCAAATTTATCATCTTCGTGAATAAACGCCTTAACTTTCACTGACAGAGTGAAATTGTAAGCTACCTTATATAGATCATATTGCTTGCTTGGAATGGTGGCTAGCTTCAAAATTTATATGTTTTGAATTTCTTTTATTGCATGATCAAATTCGTTTAATGTAAAAACACCACATTGTACCGGGAAAAGTGCCCATAAAGCATTCTTTGAATCTTTTAGGCTCTTTTCCAGGTCGTATCCTACTATTTAGTAAGCAATTTCCCTTGCTAGTAGTTTATTGGGGACATAAAGGAAGAACATGAGGTTTTGAAACACTCCCAAAAAATTTAATATAGGTAAACAGTTGTTCAGTAAAATACTTCCCAATTGGGAGAAAGTATATACTTGCTTCTTTAGAAAACCTTGGGGCGTTCTTATCAAAAATAAGTTGATGCATGGGCAACATGACACCATGACAAATCCAATAAAAATGAGATGTGAAATAGGAATGCCATAACTCTTTATGACTGAGGTGAATAGGATTTGGGTATTGACTGGTCCATTTCCAACCCATGATTGGAAATTTAGTGCAAAAAAAATAGCGTCCATAATGTACGCGCTCATATAGAATGGGGGGGAATTTCTCATGGAGGTATTTCTTTTATGAAGATAGTCTAAGATAACAATAGCTAGGTTATAAGAAAGGATGGTGGCCCAGTTCATTATAATGGAATTGACGCATGCATATATCAAGGGTACCCATTTTATTGAAAACTTGGTACTGTCTGGTTTTTCATATATCCTACATAACATAGCGGTCGCATAGTTATGGGGGGCTGATAAAGGATCAATAGGGTAAATACCAATTTTTTCTTGTTTGAATTTGTTGCCCTTAGACCTCCAACTTTGAATTATTTTGAATGGTTCATCATTCTCTTTGGCGAATTGCGATAGGAATGATGAATCATAAGTTTTCTGAGGTTCTGTAACATGGTACATTTGCCTCAAGTCTTTGGATGTGAACGATCCCATGAGTTCCATCTTTGAATTTCTAAACTTCCTGTCTGAAATGTTCACGTTGTTGATCAACCCTTTAATCATATCTGTGTATGTTAAAATTTTAGGCTTTGTTGTGATCCTATGAAGGAAAGAGCAGGTTGCATCACTCATTTGAGTTGTCGATCGCATTAAGGAATATGTTGTTGTTTTGATTTCAGTAATTCTGGGTCGTTCATCTTCGAGGAGATTATAAATAACCTCCCATGTCGTCGCTCTTGCATCTTTGTTGCATATGGTATCTAAGAACAGGGGTAGAATTTCTATAGACACTGACTCTGAATTTCTTTATTTCTTGTTCTTCTGCATCATTTTCCTTAACGACATTTCCTTGGAAGATTTCTTGAAACTCAAAGAAGAAGGGGAAAAGTGAGAAATGCAAACTAATTGAAACATGAGAATTTCAAATCAACTAATGATAATAAAATATTTTCGAAGATATTGGAATTTAACTCATCGTAAGTGAAAACAATTATTTTTTTTATCGAGCCACTAAAAACAGTTAAACGCATTAAAATTCTTATTGACGTTTCATTTAAGATTATTAATTCTACGTACTTCATGTCTAATCAAAACATCGCATGGCAAAAATCAAGTCGTGAAATTTAGTTTTGTTGAGCATTGATGCGATAATGTGATTGCGAAATTGCAATATCGCATCTCAGGATTTCACCTAGCATTTTGTTTCAACTCCTAATATCGAAAGCTTTAATGCGGTATCAAACTTTAAATGATACGGGAAAATTTATTTCAATACATTACATTTCATATTTCACATTTTTCATTTCGCATTAGCAAATGGGTGATAGTTACAAGATCTTTCAGGAATTGCGATATGTGATATGTGGTAGTTGTGACACGCGGTAACCTATAAGCACTTTATCCTTAACCTAAAGGTTGCTTAATATATTCTTAGCTTTTGGTCATTTTCAGACTTTAAAGACAACTGAGAAATTCTTTTATAATAATTTCGGGTTCGAGACATATCGCAAAATTTTGAATTATATTGCGCTTTCAATTTATCCTTATAACTAAGGTTTTGTAAGATGGATGTTTTAACCTTTATGAAAGGGGTCGAAAATCGCATTTCAAAGCTCCTTCTTGATATTTAAGTATTTGTCCCAAAATATTTTCGATATACGATTTGTGAAATTTTTAAAGCGGAAAGTGTATAAAACTAGCATTTCAATATTTTTAGAGTTTATGATAGATTTTTAGAGTTAGCACTCATTATTTAAAGGAAAGAAAATTTTAAAAGGGTCCCCATATATCAATATAAATTAGGGGGTGTTGTATAGTACAACAGGTTCAAATCCCATTGACTCCCAATATTGTTTTAAAGCCCAATTTTAGTTTTAATATATTTTTTTCAAACTATATAATATATGGAATTCGTACGTCCATATTCTAACAACTTCAAAAAACATGAGAATAAGACAAAAAATGGAGGTTGCACCATCCAAGGCCACTTAGGCCTAATTTGAGGTGCCATTTGGCACCATGTGATTGGGCCATGTGATAAGCCCTCATTGGTCCACATCATATGCCACCTCTACCACCTACTTGACTTGTGTCGACTTGTGGTGTTGCCACATCACCTTTTTGTCAGTCCACCTTTTTTGTTGACTGGGTTGCCACATTAGTTTTGTGGGTCCCACTAGGACAACCACATGTTATCCATATGGCCTGCCACGTGGGAGAATGTTGACTTTGACTTGTTTTTTTGTTGTTTCGTACAAACTTAAAACTATAGTAACTTTCTCATACAGACTCGAATTGAGTGTCGTTCATGTCATTAGAATCGGGGTGACGAGCATTGTAATATTTTCCTAGTTCGAAAGCATTCTAACCACTTTTAATTTTGACCATTTATGGGCCCTATCGGTCTCCTGAGGGTGTCTGAAGCCACCTGGATCATGCAGCGTGCATAGGTTTTATCTCTGTGATGGTTTGTGAATTTACAGATGTGCATTGAATTGAATCATGGAACAAACTTGAAGCAATGTTATTAGGATAAAGTGTCCACCACTAGTGATGTGTATTGTCCGAGCTAATTTGTGTGCATATCTGATGTGTTAACAAAAAGGGGTAGGTTTCAGAATAAAAGTTTAAGCTTTGGATCGTTGTTGTACAAATTATCCAAGAGAAAATGCAGAGGCAAAGATTGGAGCATAGAGAAAATGTAGCAGGAACAAATTTAATGTCTAAGATCCAGTGTAGTTTTGGAGAGAAATTATACCCATTTATGTGATCAAGTTCAATGAATGGTAGAATGGATTGATTTTAGAACTAGAGTGTTAGATGTAATTTGTTTACCTATAGCTAATGACTAGATGCTGGAGATAATGATCACTAAGAAACTTGTTTTTCTATATGAATTACATAGTATTGTTGAGTTTCGATGCATGTACAATGTTTTAGGACCCAACATGTGATCATGTGTTGAAGAGTATTGATTATATAACAAGTCTATGTTGTAGGAAACACCAGAGGATAGAGTATTTTTGTTGAGACTAGAGTTTATGGTTACTTCTATTTCTAGAGTGAGATTGTATGGATGAATGTCTGAGATATATGGCTACTAATATTTTTATTCAGGGTTTTTATGCATTTTTTGTGTTGTGTACTGTGATGAGCCTTAGTGAACTTTAATTATCAACCCAGGGTTTGTAGAGACTTAAGACATGACAATGCTACATGCACAGTAGGTCGGGTTCTACTCATGCCACCTTCAAGCAATTTATAGATCAAGGCATACAAAGAAAAATATTTCAACTACCTCAAGGAAGGTAATTGCATGAAAAGAGAGAGAGTCCTACTCTAAAGATAGGAATGGAAATATTATTCTACTCGCAGAAATGAAAATTTTATTCATCCAAATGTAAATACTAACTCTAGTTGC
The DNA here is from genome assembly GCA_034641835.2 of Pinus albicaulis. Lineage (NCBI taxonomy): Eukaryota > Viridiplantae > Streptophyta > Pinopsida > Pinales > Pinaceae > Pinus > Pinus albicaulis. The sequence goes on along the minus strand of CM076582.1, from coordinate 1,044,861,520 downwards.
AGGAATATAAAGACTATGCTAATTGCAAAGATGAGAAATACCAAACTTCTTGCATAATGTAAACCCTATGCTACTTGCAAAAAATTAAATCATTAGCCTAATTGCAAAATGTGAAAATTTTTTCTTTAAAAAGGAAAATAATCTATCAACAACAATACTTGTAACTGAAATCCTATGAAAGCATGAATTCAAGAATCAGGCCAAATCTACTTTGCATTGATGAATCACCATTTTTATCACTATTTTCAAATAATAAAATATTTAGTGATGAATTCCATGTGCATTCCATAAGAAATCCATCATTACTATTCAAATTTGGAAATTTGTCCTCTAACCCTCATTGCAAAATTGTACTTGAAGTGAAGAAAATGTAGGTCGAAAGTGGTATATGGTCCTCCCTAATCATGGATTCAGAGCTTCGAGGTCATTATTCAAGCCCATGAGACAAAAATAAATCTTATAGTGAAAATATGGTCAAGTTTGGATAGTGTTATAGGATGTTACAAGACTATTATATGATTGTTACACGATGCTATAGGATTTCCCTGTTTTGCTACAGGATTAGATATGTGGGCTTCCTGAGGGTGGAAAAAGTGTTCTAAAGGTTGGAAAGGGTATATGACACTATTTTAAGGTTGCATCAGGCATTTTAGAAGACTAGCACCTCTCCTAGGCACATATTTCACAAAATCAAATGCTCATGGTGTCCTTAAATGACCTAGAAATGTGGTTTCAGTGGTAGAGTTTTGAGGGAAATGTGAGTTGAAAAAGAAGAAGTTGATGATGACAAGAGATATGTAGGATGAGTGTACCAACCCTGCAAGCCACTGGTAGTGTTGACTTGAGGGGTCCTGACCTAGGTTCGGATGTTCAAGGTTTGCCAACAAACCCATATACTATTGGCCCTTTCGGCAGTGACCTGCTTGTGCAGGCCAAAGTCTCACCAGAAGTAGTATGGGTGGGTGTTGGAACCAGGTTTCTGCACCCTGGGAGAGGGTAGGTAAGTCAAGTAGAGCTTTTTTCACCCTTATAGTGACCATATCTTGTATCACAGAGCCTATATCTACAGATTCCCTTCGCATCCACGTGCGCAACAACAATGATACTCACATAAATCAACAGAGTATGAACTCATATAACGATAACACAACTATTCCAGATATTCTTGAATGAAGTAAAATAGATCAACCCTAGATCGCATCATAAATAAGTAACACAAGTATGTTCGCAACTTAAATCAATAACACAACAGCATATATTAAGTAATCAAACATCACAGATTCATATCATAGTAATTCCAGTGGATTCAGATAGTCAACAATACTTCCGCATTCATTAATCTTTCATATCTACTTACAATTCCCCAAAATCCAACCTGCGCACACAGCAGCAGGGTCCGCACACAGCAGGACAGAGTCCCTCCGCGCACACAGCAACAGGAGTCCTTACCCAACAACCCTGACCATATCTATCGATTCGCACTTAGCAGCAATCTCTTATCATTCTTAGTCTATCCTACAACTCAAAAAGGTTCAACTACTTATACTATTTTAGCCTACGCATCCAATGGTTCACAAACCATGGTTTGCGGACTCTTGGTCTACCCTTGACCCATTTACAATGCTTTAGGGGCTTTGACCCACCCCAAAAACCCTGTGTTAGACTAAATATAATAAAAAAAATGTATAAAATGGACCAATTTCGCAGCTTGCAGGGGACCCTGTTACAACAGTCCCCCAACACAATCTTGTGACTCATCCCGAGTCACTGTGGTGGTGGGGTCTCCACCTGTGCACGTAGTGTGTTGATGGTGGAAATTAGTGGGGGCATCACTTCTTGACTTTGAGCAGCAGCACTCTGTGCAATATCCACGAGCTTCTGGGATGTCAGTCCTTAGGTCGCCACGGTGACACTCTCGAGTGTCTAATTCAGTCACTTGACTACAACATCGGTATCCTGTGATAGTTGGAGGTTTGTGTTAGACCAAGGCTTCAATCGTTCCGCGATGGCATGCTTTTTGCATCGGAGTTCCTCAATCTCATCTTGGAGTGCGTTGCTAGTCTTCAAGTGTGCCAGACATTGTGCAAGGACTAAGGAGGGCAATGTAGCTTCAACTTGATCAAAAGATTCTTCCTTTTGCCGCAAGTCCTAATTGATTCTCTGGAGGACTAGATCGCGCTGGATATTGGTCCAAAGCTGCATGGCGTCTTCGAGTAATCGGGCACCCTGAGCAATCTATCCTATAATGGTGTTGGTGGCCTTGGTCACTAGCGCAACACGCTGGGCTTATACCTCTAGAGGTGTTTCGGGCTGCAACTTGGCCTGTAAGTTGGTGATTTTATGCTCCAGCTGTGTCTTCACTACTTGCATCTCTATCCTGGACGCCTTCAATGCTGCGACCAATCCTTCAATTTTAGCCTTGGGGGTAGCTACGACCGGGATCTCCTCTGTAACCTCCGTGCGGGGCTAGTGAATTAATTTTTTGAGCTCCGCCTGCTGTGTGACAGCACGAAGTACTTCAGTGTTCTACTGCACAATGGTCTACTTGACCACCCCTAGTTTTTGGTGCACCTACTGGTCCCGATGGTGAATCTCCTAGAATACAATGGTTTGGAGGCCTTGTAATGCATCATGGGGTAGCATGGCCAGATTCAACTGCACCCCTGTGTCTGCATGGAGTTGGACTTCTTGATCTGGCGAAATGATCACAAAGGAAGTGCTAGGTATGGCGCAGAGACAGATTTACTTCGTGGTGAGCACTGTATGGCTAGGTACCAAGGGAGGTCATACCTGAGTCACGCCGGCCTGTAGTGCATTTTTTTTTTAACTATAGCGTGCAGAGCTTAGCCTGGAGGGTGTCAATGGCAGCCTTCTGGTGTTCCTCTAGGGCTACCCACTTGTCTTTTGTGGCCATTATGATGGCGTCCGCTATTTTTTCGAGGTCCCCGTCAGTGAGTGTGACCGTCGCATCGTATTCTTCCCATTGCGCGCACTTCTTCTTTCGGGGACCCTTGTCAGGCTCGCCCGTTCACTTTGTTCCTCCGAGGTTTACTTCTGGTGGAAAATATTCCTATATTTCAGCCCTAGTGATTTTTGGCGGCGTGTTCTTCTTCGTGGCTGCATCTGAGCCCTGCTTGCTTGGTTCTGCGGTCTCCTTGGTGGGGGTTTTGAAGCCTATCTTCCAATTAGGAGGCCATAGTTTGATCACATAGTCAATGTCCTCATCTTCTACCATATATGGGAGGGACATCCAGGTTTTACTCTTGAGACCGCGGATCTGTATGTGGTGCATTGTAACCTGGAATTCTGTAATAATTTTGTATCTTTTGTACATCGTTGGGGATAGTCGTGGTCGAGAGTTGATGGCTTCGGCCAAGATGCTCTGGAATAGGACCCAAAAAACTTGGTTATCTTCCATGAGTTGTGTGTCCTTGGAGTCCCATAGATGGGCAAAGCAAGCTCCTTCGCACATTTCTGGAGTTAGCTCGGGGAGGACCGACTCCTCATCGGCCTCCCATGCAACCAGTGCTATAAGGAGCAGTAGCCAAGAAGAGGGAAAGGCCTTCCCTTGTTTCTAAGATTTGCGAACGTTGGTCAGGAATTCGTCACACAAATATTGGGCCTAATTAAGGCAGATCCACTTTGTACATTGGCTTGCTAATCGAATGACATATGCAGGGACGGTTGCGACCTGGCACTTTTGCATTAGCTTGCATGCTAATAGCATGGTACCCATCTGCGTAGCGCAGTCGATGCTGGATTTGATGATAAAAACCCAGGTATTTTGCTCCACCTTATACTTTTGGCGCACAAATTCAGTACTCTCGCCTTCATATTTCTTGCCCACCTGCTCCAGAGGGTGCGTCCCCTGCATTGGAAGGCCCGTAATTTGGTGAATTAGAGCAACATCAATGGGGACTCGGTCCCAAATCCATAAGCAGCCCTCATGAATCAAGGTGAGCAACTGTCGGGCCAACCGGTTCGTGACATTGTAATGGCCAAAATGGGGCATCTGCAGTAGGTTCAAGAGCCCAAGTCTGGCCAATCCACATAACTAGCGCTGAGGAATGAATATGACCCCATCATTCACATAAATTGTGTCAAAGTATAGCACGAGGGCCATCTCAGGGAAGGCTTCATAATTCGCCAAGTCGTGATCATCAAATTTAACTTCGTGGAGCCACCCGCAAGGGTCATTGATGACAGGGACTTCACCTGAGGTTAGCGGTGTTTGCAGATAGGTGATTAAACCATCCAATTTTTTGGGCATGCGCGTTGAAGGCCGATGTGGTTAGATGAAGGGGGGTAACCAATTGATCGAATTAGCGGGCTGAGCTTCCTCCTGTGCATCCTAATCTTGAAGTGTTGTTCGTGGAGATTTGACATGCCTTGAGGAATTTCTAGGTCTTCCTGTAGCCCATTTTGCAGCTTTTGGGGGCTTCCCTAAGCCCTGTGCTTTCTCTTTTCCCTTTTTTATGACTGGTGTAGAGAGCACTTCTTCATCCTCAGCCCCAATCTCCATTACGTCCTCACTTTCCAGCTCTGTTGGTACTGAGGGTTCAGCAAGGTTCGTGGTCATCATCCTAGCATGGAAAAGGAATCCTAGCTCTAGATGGCTACTGTCAGAAGGAGTAGACTGATCAGACATGAAATGGATAGTGCAGACCAGAAGAATCGTATAGCTCAAGTTCGCTCGAGACAAAGGTGATAAGTACAATCTATGCAAGTGAGGTGGATCCCTTATCTGAGCTATCCTGCCCTTTTTATAGCACTTGCGGCCACCCAATGTTAGGGTAAAATTCACTTGGAACTTACCATCAGATAAACGGTCAAAATTCCCCAAAATCCACCTCATTAAATGCCATGGGGCCGTTCCTTTCAATGGTAAATTTTTCTTCCTACCAGTTGTTAGTGTGCCAACGGATAGCTTTCGCATCTCCTATGCGCTCAACATTCCTGCTACGCTTGGGTCAAACACTTGTGCCTTCTGCACATCCTCCCCCAACACAGGCTTGTTCCCTAGGTGCCTCATAAACAAAGACATATTTTCCCGACAGGTTTCATCCCAACCAAACCGGACCCCTTGCGGAAAAAATTATTTTAGAGGCGATGTAAGTAGCGCATATTCCCAAGCAAACTTTCTGTAATACCCTCTATGGTCGAGGAGTGACCACAGTTGTTTCCTTGTTGTGAGGGTCACCAAATATATGATAACTCCACCTTCTGTATCTGCATCCCTATTCTTAGCCAATGTAGGGTGCATCCCATTGCTACCCATTCGCAGCCTGAGCGGCTCGGTAGTCGTGTGCACCCCTTCCAATTCTGCATCAGACGCAACTCGCAAATCATCCTTACCCTCTGTTGGGGCTAGGCTACGGTAGTTGACCATGCTTGGTATCCGCATTTCCCATGTGGGTATGTCCAGTGTGATAAACAGGTGTGATTTACCCCATACCATAGTGTCAATGTCTCACAGGACTGCGTCAAGTGCCTTGGTCCCGCCTACTAACCCAAATGTTCCTAGGAACTCTTCCTTCAACGTCCCCCAATGGCAGGTGCACTGATGTAGCTACGCATCTAAGTACCATGCAGATGGAAGCGACCCTAGTTCATGAATCAGCAGGTGAACCTACTCCGTAGTCGTCCTGTCACACCATTGTTCTTCCCATGCAAACAAATATTCATGTGGATCTTCCAATCCAAGGAATGTTTTGACCTGCACACTGGTTGGGGCTTCAAATCGCAGGATCATCATATCCTGACATTCCTCCCAATACTGGACTGCCTCCTCATGCGTCTCCCACCAGTGTGCAGGTGTTCCATGCATGGATAGCTTAAGGGCCCATAACCTTCATCCCTTGGGAACCTCTGCTTCGAATACTCGTAAAAATTCCTTAATGCTACCACAACCATCAAATTAGGGTAGGTCTCTTACCTCTGAGGAAATGCAGAGGAAGTCCATTATGACTTGAAGACATCACAGCACTGAGACATCATGCAATCAGTTTTTCCAATTCTTCATCTCCCCGTCAGAGTCAGAGAAGTATTCAATGTCCTTTTCCCAGCAGAGTACTCCTTCCTCCATGGGGTTGATCCAATCTTCGTCCCGCGCAGTCAAATTATAAATGTGATCCACCTCCTCTTCATCGCGCATTGGCTCTCTGTATCGTTCACCTTCCGCAGGATCTAATGGTACTATCACCCTTGTACCATTATTCTCAAACACCATGCTTCTCTTTTTCAGGTTGATGATATTGCCCATATCTATGGCCCAGTCCAGCCTTAAGAGTGCAGGGTAGGGGTTCGCATATTCTACAATTTCAATTACTTCAAAGTCGGCTTGGGCCTTTACTCCTACGATATCCACCGTAATTTTAGACAACCTTCCTAGTGGGATGATTTTCTGTTGATTTTCCATGTGCAGCTGAATAGTGGACCATTCCAACTTAGGCTCTCCCATTCATTTCCAAGTCTGTTTAGGTAACACATTCGCACCTGACCCCAAGTCCAAAATAACCTGACTCATCTCATAGTCACCAATCTGCGCAGACAACCGCATTTCTCTTCCGGTGTGTTTCTTATACCTGTATAGCTTGTGCACGTCCTTGACCTCTGGAGGTAGATTGGGTCGCGTTGCGCAGCTATCTATTAATGCCTCAAGATTCTCCACATCCTTTGGGTCATGCAGTAGCTTCATACATGCTTGCAAAAAGGGCTCGACCTCCTCATCTGCCTTGAGGTTCGCAGGTGGCCAGCAATAGCTGCCTCTACATCAACAAAGTCCTTGCGAGCTGTGAAAAATGTTTCTTTCCCCTTTTTTAGGTCCAAACCTTCTTGTTTACTAACAGCTTTTCAGATTAGAGGTTCCATCATAGCCTCCTCCTCAGGTCCCCTGGTGGCCATCCCACTGCGTGTCACCACATTCACACTTGGATCTTTGTCTCGCAGCTCAGCCTTAACTCTCTGCACATTCTGCGTAGGTGTCGACTGCTTTTCCTGCATTTTTGCTATCAAGATTGGGCAATCTTCAATCGCATGGTCTAGCTGTCTGCAATATCGATAGGATTTCCTAGTGGGGTTCAGGCAGTCCCTTGCAAAGTTTCATGCTTCTCCACAGTTATAATAGATTAGCTGACCTCCTCCCCTTCCTGCACTTCCTCCGCGCCCTCCTCCCCTGCCCCTTGATGGGGAGCCACCTATACTTGCGGGCGTTCTCAGTGACGCAGGGTCTAATTATACTCTGTATAAGTTTCCTCAATCAATCATCAAATCATATGTCTAGTAGTTCTGTTCATCATGTCCCACCGATCTACAGAACCTACACCATTGCTACTTTATCTATGGAATGTATGCAGCAAGGCAAGGATAGTGGTTGGTATCGTGCAGCCTTACGATGCAACAATCATCGCACCATAGCACTGGTCAACTGGGTCCTGCAGCTTCCCTAGGGCACAATGGGCTAGGTCCCCCAGCCTGCATATAGTCTGCTAACAAAGGACAGTTATCCTTGGTATGGCCATACACCCAGCATCGTATGCACCATCTCTCAGGGCTAGCCTCTGCCCCTCGTTCCTTTCGCAGGTTCTGGATCTCTACATGCATCGCTTCCAGCTATCCCTAGATCTGTTGGACGCCCAGCTGAGTCTCATCCTAAGGTGCCGCTTCTAACTTCATGGCACCTTCCAAGGCCTTCTCCTACGATTCAAAAGTTTGGTGCGCCATAGGTATGCATAGGTGAGGTAGCAACATAGCAATAAACCATTCCATGTGTTGTCTGTCATCATATTGGAATCCCCCTTCTATGATCACCTTCTTCAGTCACTGATCGACCTCCCACACAAATTCAGAAGGCCCTTGCTTGAAATCCTTTAGATCAACCACGATTTGGGAGTAGGACTTAGGTTTCTTGAACTGTTGTTTCAAGGCGTTCTTAATATCTTCAATGGTTGCATTTGCGTTTTGGCCGATGTATCCCATGTACCAGTCCAAAGCTCTTCCTTTGAAGGCAAGGGACAGTTGTGCCCTTCACCGCATCACTAGCTACGTTTTGCGCAGTCCATACCGATCTTGTGACAAACCAGAATTGATCCATGTCTTCATCCCCCACACCCTTAGAGGTTGGCAATTTCATGTGCGCAGCCATGTCGTCTTCTGGTGGCGAAGGGGTAGGTGAATTCTTACCTCTAGGCTGGTTTGAAAGCGGTGTGGCTGGAGGACTCTGTGAAGCTGCTTCCCTTACCGAACTGTAGACCAATCTATATCCTTCTAGGTTGGTCCTGTAGTATTTGCCACTTCACGTTGTGCTCCCATCCATATCAGAGGTCATTCACTCAGTATGGCTACATATAATACTCTTTTCGCATAATAATATCTTGATCAACAATGGTAAGGTCTTCAGAAACTTACCTCGGAACCCTGTGAAGAATATTCACTCTGCTTCAGAGTAGGAAACAAATGATCAATGGCAAATTCTATCACAAATCCTCCTAACACACTCTCTACCTAATGGTACATTGTGCAAGTGGTGGTGTTATCAATCTTTTCTAACTGATGGATTAGTTTGGGGATCCACTCTATGATTCACTCGTCCTTCCAACACTTCTGAAATTCTACCAGTCTTGCGAGCCACTCCTGGAGCTCGATCACAATTGTTACAGATCTCGTAGATCTCTGTGAAAATGTACTTATTCTTCCACTCTTCGGTGGTCAACCTCTCACTACGGTTTTCCTTTACGACAAATTCCTGAACTTACTGTTCAAACCATTCATCAATTTCCTTTCTCAGAGGCTTCCAGTACGGCCTTGGCATTACCCGATCCTTCTCTCAAAATGCTCCAGGTCCCAACAACGGAACCATTTGTTGGCTCGAGGGGTCCTGACCCAGGTTCAGATGTTCAAGGTTTGCCAACAAACCCCTATACTACTGGCCCTTTCAGCAGTGACCTTCTTTTGCATGCCAAAGTCTCACCCGAAGTAGTATGGGTGGGTGTTGGAACCAGGTTTCCGCACCCTGGGAGAGGGTAGGTAAGTCAAGTAGAACTACGTTCACCCTTATAGTGACCAGATCTTGTATCACAAAGCTTATATCGACATATTCCCTTCGCATCCACGTGTGTAACAGTAATGATACTCACAAAAATCAACAGAGTATGAACTTATATAACGATAACGCAGTTATTCTAGATATTCTTGAATGAAGTAAAACAGATCAACCCCAGATCGCATCATAAATAAGTGACACAAGTATGTTCGCAACTTAAATCAATAACACAATAGCATATATTAAGTAATCAAACATCACATATTCATATCACAGTAATTCCAGTGGATTCAGATAGTCAACAATACTTCTGCATTCATTAATCTTTCAAATCTACTTAAAATTCCCCAAAACCCAACGTGCACACACAGCAACAAGGTCCGCACACAACAGAACAAAGGCCTTCCATGCACACAGTAGCAGGAGTCCTTACCTAACAACCCTGAACAGATCTATCGATTCGCACTTAGCAACAATCTCTTATCATTCTTAGTCTGTCCTATAACTCAAAAAGGTTCAACTTCTTATACTATTTTAGCCTACGCATCCAATGGTCTGAAAACCATGGTTTGCGGACTCTTGGTCTACCCTTGACCAATTTACAATGCTTTAGGGGCTTTGACCCACCCTAAAACCCCTGTGTTAGACTAAATATAATCAAAAAAATGTACAAAATGGACCAGTTTCGCAGCTTGTAGGGGACCCTGTTCCAACAAGTAGTACCTTCATACAAAAAAAATCCCTTTGTGGACTTGAAAATAATTCCAAAATAATGATAAAATTGCAGTGAAATGAATTAGACAAGTAAACATGAGTTGAATTGTATTTCATCAAAGGTTAATATATCTTTTAGCATGAATATTCCCTACATACATGAAATCTTGAAGAAGAATGTGATTTAACTCCTAGATATTCAGAAATGGAGTATGTAAGAGAGAATGATATAAAGCCTAATAATATGTAAAGGAAAATAACCACATATTTTTGGCTTGCTATTGTAGACTCTTCAACCACACATCCCAAAAGAGAGGTGGTAATAAGGCCTGCAACAACAACAAAAATTTTACAAGTAAACTTCTACTAATAAATAAGGAAATTATGCTACTAAAAATGATGCATAAATAAAATACACAAAGAGAGACTAGAGCCTCAAGGTTGGGCCCTAACCCAATGGGAATCATCCCTCTGAAGAAAACTCATATGTGAGACAACAATAAACTTTTCATTGACATAAAATAAAGTTCAAGTACATCTTGCAAAGGAAAATGAGATTGATAGTCTCAAATTTTTGGCTCTTAGTTTCTCTTCCTTGCTCCAAAAATTTGAATCCTAGTGAGCCCTTGGGATTGTTTATTTATAAAAATATGACTCAGGGGAAACCTCCTTAGAAAGAGGACTACTTCCCTCCCAAATCTCAAAAAAATTGGATCTAGCTCCCTTAGATCCTCACACTTACTTGAGTTCATTAGCTGCCAGTAGACCTCGAGTTGTTGATGAGTGATTTTTGGGATCAATTTGAGTTGAAGGAGAGTAAATGTAGGGGAAAAATCCTCCTACATCTCCTCTAGATGCCTCCAACTTTCCTTTGCATAGTAAATACACTAAAAAATGATCTTTTTTCTACACATTAACCGCATTAGGCCACGAATTATGACAATCGTCCTTTAGTATTCCTACTAAGCACATTATAGCCAAAATGATGTTAAATAATGTGAGAAAAGAAGAATTTATAAGATAGAGGTTAGAAAAATGGGCTTTATAATATTCTTATTGATGGGGCCCATCATCACCCTCTCGTTGAAGGTGTTTCTCACCCATTGATAAACTTAATTATTTTTAGCTCATCCATGGTCCTGGTCGCCTCTCTGACATACCAATGCATCTCAAATGTTGTGCCCACTTGTGGATAAAAAATTGCATTTGCCTCTATGGCTACCCACTCCCTTTGTTCCTCTATTTGATCCCTTCTCTCCTGTAAGCCTAATAGTAAGGGAGGACTAAGCTTTAGCCCATTCCAATTGATCTTCAATATTTGAACAATTATCATGTAAAGTGGGATCCTTTATAGGGAATCCCTCAACATCTCAGGGGAGTGGTATTCCGTGATTTGTAGACTATGGGCTATAATTCCATCTCCTATGGTAGGCATGCAAACACTCACTACCCAAAAGCCTAAAAATGTCTTCAAAATGAAGGATTGCTTGCTCTTTCTTATACAGGTAGCAAGGGTCTTTTTTAGGCTCTACATAGATGATGCCATGGTTACTTATGATAACATTGGGACTTGTTAGCTTTGCTATGATATATAGAGGCTCACCTGCTTCCCTATCCATAACTTTATTCAGTTCCTTAGACTTTGCTTCCTCATGGACAAGCCAAGAAAATAAGCCATCATTTGTGCATATCTAAACCTTGAATTGGGGTCATAAAAGTTCATGTCTGCGAGTATCATGTTGTGCATGTAGAATTCAGCCAATTTGGCCCTATCTTAAATGCTTTCTTGTTGGAAAAAGTCAATGAAATTCCTATAATCATAAAATGGGAGAGAGTTATATTGTGCTAATAATATTTGATTTTAAATTACAGCAATTGTCCTTTGAGGAACATGGCACATGATTTGGATGACTACCTACATTAGATGGCCTCTATCGACAAGCTTTCCATGGTGGCAAGTCATGCTCCTTTTTCTTGTAGCTGCTCTCTTAATGTTATCACCCAAAAAATGATCACCTAACCATTTCACACTAGGTAGATCAAAATACACCATGTAGGATTAAATTTCAAAATGGTAAAATCACTTTCACCATAGGAAATAATTTATTAAGCCATTTTTATTAAATTTTTTCTTATTAAAATTCAAAATCCCCATGAGATTAATTGAATAAATCATTATTTATTTAATTTTCTATAGAAATAATTATTTTATAATTATTCCTTATCACCTTTGACCTAATCACCTTGAAATAATTAAATAAATCACTATTTATTTATTATTCCTTATTCTTATTTTTGGAATAATTATTGAACCATTATTAATAATTATTTCAAATTCACAATTTTCTTAATTCACACAAAGTAATTAATAAACCATTTTATTTTTTAATTACTTCAACCATTTTCTAAATAAATATATTTTACCATTTTCAATATATTTGACCATGGTCAATAATTTTTTATTATTTCCAAATCCTAGTTTAGCTCAATACTTTGTTATCAATAAGAGGGTTTTCCATTCATTTTTCACCATGATCATTATCATCGTCACTATTATCATCTCACAAATTTTGAGTTCCCACTTGAGTTCCATCTTTCTTTTGGGTTTTCTTCATATTTGAGAGAGAAGAACAAGATCATTGAAGCAAAAGGACATCAAAAGAACCCATACCATGGAGGGGGATTTAGGACCCATGTTGTAAATATTCTTTATCAGGTGTTTCAATAAAATTATTATTCATTTAAAGTCTTCTATTGCGTTATTACACTTTTTTTACTACTGCAATATGTTTTGGGATTGCATCATATATTTTCTTACATGGTTTTATTACTTTTATTGTAGATCTAAATCATAAAAATGAGCACACATTTTGTTGTTAGGGTCACTTGTCACTAGTGACTTAAGTGAAGCATTTCTAGTACACATACTAAGAATTTTCACGCTAACAAATGGCGACTCCACTAGGGAATTAGCTACATAGTCGTCAATAAATGGTGACTCCCCTAGTGTAGTAATTCAGATCTTTGGTGACTATTGTTTTAGCCCTATTCAATTTTTTCAAGTTATTTTTAGCCTCTAAATTAATATTTTTATATCTCCTTTTTTTTTTTGGAAATTTTTCTCTTTTTGTTGTGCTTTTGCATCTTTCCGCATGTCCTAGGTACCAATCGAGCATGATATGATACAATCTGGGAAAGATCTTCCAAGCGAGAGTTGCATGAAAAAAATATATTTTTTGGCATCTTTCCCACATATCAACGCATTTTTTAGGCATTTTCTGCATCCAAATGCACTTTACAAGTCAGTACTTGTGTTCTGCAATTTTTAGGAAAAAAAAAAATCAAAATTTTTTAAGATTTTTTCTGAGACTGTTGCGTGTGTGCCAGAGAGAGTTTCTTATCTTGCATGTGTCACAACTAGGCCTATATCCACTTAGAAAAATATTTTTTAGGAAGGAAAAATCCCCCTATGGTTTAAGGTACACCTCCATCAATTAGGAAAAGGGTTTCTAAAGTAAGGAGTCTAGTTTGTAGTAGTTTTAGCCACTGTTTTTTGGTCTTTTTGGCAGGTTATAACAACCCCTTTAAACATTTTTCCAAGGCACTTTATTCCATGTTGAATCTAATGTTGACTTTCCTCCATAGGATCAACTTATTTATCCTTCAGTTTGCAGCTATTTTTTTCCCTTTACCAGTTGTTTACCCTTTGTTCTCTGTTGGTTTTTTGCATCATTTACAACATATTGTTGCCTCTAGACCCTAGTCCCTTTGACATTAGATATTTTGGGATATAAATGTGTCTTTGAGTAGATTTTTTTCCACCTCTTTCTTTTCTACTTGTTTTCCTTTTTTGGTAGGGGTTTGTTTGCTTGAATTGATTGCTTATTTCACTGTCCATTCTCAACATTAATTACAATTTTTCAACATTTTACTTTCAGCAGCACATGACATCATAAAGCATGCTCAATTATATCATACACTAAAAAAAAAATTCACACACACATTTACACCTTAAGTGAACGAGAGCTTGGTTAACACTGTCAAGCTAAGACTTGAAAAACTACATGTTAATAATTCAACTCACATATATTAAGCCCACTTGGGCACTTGGGCCAAACCATCTTTGTAGTTAGGTGTAGGAATGATGGGATCAGGTTCCAATAACACCCATAAATAATTTACATTGATACATAGATTGTTGACATATTAGAGAGCTTAAAATACTTCACCATCCCACGGTCCAAAGGAGTTCATCATAAATATGATTCAAAGGGGGTTAGGCTAGTTCATCGTGTGAGTTGTTCTCCTTGGGGCTACCCAACCTGTTGGGGTTCCCATGTTTTGGTCAGATTGGCAAGACCAAAAGATGAGACAACATCAAAACCACTTTCAGACCTTAGGATCTAGCCCTCCTAGGTCCAGAGAGGGATCTCTATATATTTGCCAAAGCATATGTCTTTGAGGCTCAATGTTTCAATGTTAGGCTAGTTATGGAGCTCAGGGTTTGTTTGTTTAATTGAGTTTGGTTGTTGGGAATCAGGAAGGAAGTGTCCAATACAAGACAAGGATGAGCAAAAGGGAAGCTAGGCCAAGGTAGATAACTCAGAAAACATCAAGGCCATTGGGCAATGGAGTCAAGAAAGGGTTTACTTGTGTTCAATGTGCAAGCTTTCAGTTGGGCAAGTCATCTAAATCATCTGGATCTTAAAGGATAGAAGATGGAATGGAACATTAAGGACTGAAAATGAAAGGAGGAGAACCATCTAATTCTGTCTATAGATCAGGTCAAAGGTCATTTAACTCCAGGCCTGCTTGGACAAAATCAGAGGCAATCACAAGGGATCTTAGAAAGGCTAGTTGGTCGCGCAAAGATCCTAGTGGACAGGGCTAACACTAATCCCCAGTGTTCCCAAACCTTCCAGCTAAATCCTACCAAGAACATCTAAACATGGACTTCATCAATTCATACATCAGAGAGTAGGCAATATCATCCACTACACTGGTTAAATCAATTGAAATCAACATTCAGATACACATATAAGCAGAAAACATTGAGGTAGGGAGAGCAGGAAACATAGGGCACCTAACAAGGGTGAATCCTATGTTATACTTATGTTGCCTACCAGCAGAAATGAAATGAAACGGAACATAACATAAGAGCAAGTCAATCACAAATACAGAGAAAGAGGAAACATCACCAGCTGCTTTAGATCAGGATCCAAAGAAATGTGCTTGTCATATTAAAAACAAAACCAATCAGGTACAACATTGCCCATAGCTTGAACATTCAGTCTGAATACATCAAATCTCAGCCTATCTTACAATATACACAAAGAACTTATCTCAAGAGGAGAATACTTGCATTTCACTGATATCTCATCAACAACCATTACAATGTTTCCTTCTGTGCTTTATAGCAAAGGGTGAGCCTAAGATCGACTGAAGGAGTAGGTGAAAATTAAATGTATCTTTAAACACAACAATGAATGCAGGGCCAAAACCCATTCTGCTTGACATGTTGTATATTTAATCTCTGTCACCTTCCTTGTGAGAGAATGATCTGCTCCAGATTTGATCTTGACATCTTTTGGCTGAAGTACTCCTAGATGATTTGAACAAAAATGAAATAAACTGTAGGAAGGTCTGTCTCATAAATGTCTGACTGTTTTTGAGCTGTAGTTAGGGCGGAAATTCTTTCAGGGATGTTATGTATAATAAAAGTTGTATGGGCGCCCTGTACTTTGATAAAGAGAAACATTCTGCTGACAAATAACCCTGATGGTACCTTTTACTTGTGCACAGGATCCTTTGATCGATCCTCAGGGTCTTCAAACTGCTGCTTTTTTTGGAATGTAATTCCAACTGCCCGGATCAATTCACAGGCGGCAGGACGATTGGAACAGCGCGGAGCTAAACCGGCAGCAGGTTTGAACAGATCGACGGAGTACGGGAGGTCGACCAGCGCAGAGGTTAACGGGATGTGTACCCCCCGTAGTTGACCAGTCGATCGGGGTTTGACTGCCGATCGACGGCCAATATGTACTATAGGGCCTCGCCTCATTTGGTCTGTACGGGCAGACTCATACCCCCCGTAACCACCAGGGAAGGTGGCTCCGCCAACGTGCACCACCGTCGCGCCACCAATGCACCACCGCTTAATCTTCCTTTGCTCTATACTGTAACACTGCCGCTCCATTTTTCTTCTGACAGGGTAGCTCAGGCTTTTAATGGTGCTGAGGGGTTTTCTACAGAGTTCGAACTCTATTCCTTTAATGAACATCTCATCTCCACCTTCTCGGGCCTTTGTTCATAAATTCAGCCACTGTGGATGATCTTCCTCAGATTCAGTTGTCCTGGTAGCATAGAAGTGTATCACGGCGGCCATTCTTTCTTTATAACCCTGCAGGAAACACAAAGACTGTGAAGAAATCCATGGACGAGGGCGGCGGGTGACGTGGATGGGCGAAATGGATGTGCGGGTGGTGACATGGCGAAAAACGCAGAAGGCCCATGGAGAAAACGCTCTGGCATAGGTGGAGGTCTGTGGAGCGAAAGATCAAACGAGGAACGTTAAAAAACACGAAAACAAATCAATTTTATGCAATGGATTGAGAGGACGTACGGAAGATACACGCGGGGTGACGTGGCAGGACCCGGGGACAGCGGAATGGTCAACCATGCATGGACAGATCTGGACCGTCGATCGGGCGGAGATTGACGGCGGGGAGCAATGGACGGAGGGTCAGCTGGTACGATGGGGGGAGGTTAAACAGTGCGTGGTTCGGATGGACAACAGTCGTTGGATGAAGGGCTTTGGATCGGAGGGCTCTTAGAAATTCCGCTACCCGACCACCAACCGAACATTAATGCGCGAAATGAGAGCGGGTTTGCCGTCGTACAAAAGACACGCGGCCAGCGCTGAATGGAATCGCTGGTCGCTCGGAGAAAACCACCAACTCGCGAATGGTGGTGCAGAATAAACAGCGTGGTTTTTTGAAACGGCGTAGGCGGGGTGGGGACCACTGTTTCGGGTGAGCACCGCGCCGTTGGATCCGGTGTTTAACGGATGGCGGAGATTTACCAAAAATCAAACCGGCGGCAAACCTTTAAAACCCAAAAAATGTGATTTATCAAAGGTTTTTTATGATTTTTTGGGCGGAAAAAGGGTTGGAGGGGATAAGCGCCCAATGGGTTTAGCGAGTGGTTCTGGCACTGGGTCTTATGGGAGAGAAAGGTGCGGAGGCTAATGGGGAAGGGGCTAAGGCCTCATATAAGGTTTAAAGTGGGTTTTTCAAGCCTTTCTGATGTATTTTGAGACTATGGGAGGGCAACGATAGAAGGACCAAGGTGTATTTGAATGAAACAAAGGGTGTATGGAGAATTTGATGGGGATATTGGAGGGACTTAGGGGGGAAAACGTGGTGTTTGCAGTGATACGAGGGGCAATGTATGGCCTTTTGAGAAATGGATCAGCAGAGGGGCTATATGTTAGGCACAGCACAAAGAGACTCCAAGGAAGATGAATTTTCAGGGGAAAGGCATTCCTTGGAGGCTCCAGAACAATCTAGCCCCCAGCTTGCTTGTCAAGAATTCCATAGGGGGGCTAACACAACCCATGGAAGGGAATATCATGATTCAGCTGATAATCAAGAATCTCAAGACTCGACCACCCCGTGGGATGAAGGTAACCATAGTGACTAATCATAGTAAAACGCCCTATAGCACTGGCTGTGGTAAAGTAGTCGTTCCTCTACCCCACCTTTCTCTAGATAGCTCTGCTTGTAGGGATCAAATTCTATGAAGTAAGAAGTATCTTGGAAGGCCATCTGAAATGGTAAACCTAGGACTTGTTTGAGGAATTATATTACTTATAGGCTAGAGTTCATTTTTTCTTTGTAGGACGTGTTTTCTTGAATTAAAGTAGCATATTAATATAGTTAAGTTAGGCACCACTACACTAGGTTTTTATTTATTTATTTTTCTTCTATCATCACCCTTTAGTCTATTGATTCATCTTTTTATTGACATCATTGTTTCCCCTAGGCATTTATCTTGGAGACTTTGTGGCCGTCACCCCCAGTTTCCTTTAGGACATCTTACTCCTCCCCGTCGAGTTTGAGTTCATCCTCCTGGTCCTTGATCAAGTCCCTATTCTGACTCTGGTTCTTATTATTCTTCTCGTTCTTCCTTTGATTTCGTGTCTTCCCAACCCCGTACCTCCACCATGTCAGGCACCAACATGGGAAATGTAACCCCACAGGCTGAACCTCTACTGGTATGAACACTATTACCAATCAAATAGGTAACCTGACCTCAAAACGGGAACTCTAGCCCAAAAAGACTCAAAAAACATGAAAAAACACCCCAAAAACAAAAAGTGTGTATTCCAGAACGCACTTCGTTTTTTTTTAAGGTCAAATTTCAACATTTTATAAAATTATGGTAAAAACAAAATTGTTTTTTGAAAAAATGATTGAAAAAACACCCCAAAAACAAAAAGTGTGTATTCCAGAACGCACTTCGTTTTTTTTTTAAGGTCAAATTTCAACATTTTATAAAATTATGGTAAAAACAAAATTGTTTCTTGAAAAAAGGATTGAAAAAACACCCTCAAAACAAAACCAGTTGATGCTGGAATAACCAAAAAAAAAATTGTGTCATACTTTAGGCATTTTTAAGAATAGAAGTAACATTTTTTAATTTTTAAAATTCAAACATTAAAAAAAAACCTAAAATTTAAGAAAAGAAATAAATTTTAAAAATAAAAACATTTAAAAGCTTAAAATTTAAAAATATATGAAGATAAAAAAAATAAAAAAATAAAAACAAAATAAAAATTTTAATTCAAACTTTAAAAAAAACCTAAAATTTAAGGAAAAAATGAAAAACACCCCAAAAACAAAAAGTGTGTATTCCAGAACGCACTTCGTTTTTTTTTTAAGGTCAAATTTCAACATTTTATAAAATTATGGTAAAAACAAAATTGTTTCTTGAAAAAAGGATTGAAAAAACACCCTCAAAACAAAACCAGTTGATGCTGGAATAACCAAAAAAAAAATTGTGTCATACTTTAGGCATTTTTAAGAATAGAAGTAACATTTTTTAATTTTTAAAATTCAAACATTAAAAAAAAACCTAAAATTTAAGAAAAGAAATAAATTTTAAAAATAAAAACATTTAAAAGCTTAAAATTTAAAAATATATGAAGATAAAAAAAATAAAAAAATAAAAACAAAATAAAAATTTTAATTCAAACTTTAAAAAAAACCTAAAATTTAAGGAAAAAAAAACAATAAACAAAAAAAATTTAAGATTAAAATTTTAAAAAATATAGAAATTAAAAAATAAAAATAAAAACAAAATAAAAATATTAAATTTAAAAAAAAAAACAAGTTAAAAAAGAAGGAAATTATAAAAAATAAAATATAGAAATTAAATTTAAAAAAGAAAAAAGAAAATGCTTATTAATTTATTAAAAAAAATTTAAAACAAAAAATTAAATTTAAGGAAATCTATTAAATTTTAATAAATTTAAAAATTTAAAATAAAAATATTAAAAAAAAACATTATTTAAATTAAAAGTAAAAAAATTAAAAATTAATTAAAAATAAAAAATAAAAATAAAATACAATGAAAATATTAAATTTAAAACAATATATATTAAAAATACAAATAAACTATAAAAAATAAATTAAATTTAAATTATAAAAAATAAAATATATATATGAACTTAAATTAAAATATGTATATATATCAGATTTTATTAAATTAAAAAAAAAATTAATATTAAAATAACAAATTAAATTTAAAAACAAAAATATTAAATTTTAATAAATAAACAAATAAACAAATAAATTTTGAAAGAAAAAATAAATTTTAAATATAAAAGAAAAAAAAAAAACATTGTTAAAATAAAAACTTTAAAAATCAATTAAAAATGGAAAATTGAAAAAAACAAAAAATAAAAATAAAAATAATATTAAATAAAAAAAAATAAAATAAAAAACAAACTAATTTAAAAAAAATAAGTTTAATTAAAAAAAAATCTAATTTTAAATACACAATTTTAATTGAAATATAAAAATATAAAAATTTTATGTTATTAACAAAAAAAAAATATTGATAACAAAGTAAAACATTTAAAAAACAATAATAATTCAAATAAATTTAAAAAAAAAATACAAAATTTATTAAATTTTATAAAATAATAAATGAAAATTATTTAAAAAAAAAATCAATTAAATAAAAAAAAAAGCAAAATTTAATAAAAATTACTAACAAAATAAATTTAAAAAAATAATTAAAACAAAAAAAATAATTAAATAATAATAATAATAATAATAATAATAATAATAATAAAATTATATTTTATATAAAAAATTTAAATTTTTTGAAAAAAAAAAAGAATTAAAAAAAAGAAAAAAAGAAAAAAAGAAAAAAAAAAGAGGCGGTGGTGGTGGTGGTGGGGGCGACGCCACCCGGCCGCCCGCCCAGGCGACGGCGGAGGCCGACCGGTGGGCGGGCGGGGTGGCTGCGCAGCCCCTCGCCCACCCATCGGCCAGCCTCCGCCGCGGCCTGGGCAATGAGGGCCGATTCCTCCGCCGCCACTTGGGTGGGAGGCCGGGTGGCGCCGCTGCCACCACCACCACTGCCACCATTTTTTTTTTTTTAAATTGATTTTCTTTTTTTAATTTTTTTTTTTTAAATTTGATTTTTTATTTAAAATATAATTTGTTTTGTTTTTTTTTTTTTTAATTTTGTTTTTTTTGTTTTTTTTTTTTAAATTTTATTATTATTATTATTATTATTTTAAATTTTTAATATATATATATATATATATATATATATATATATATTTTATTTGATTTTATTTTTAATTTTTAATATTTTTATTTTAATTTGATTTATTTTAATTTATTTTAATTTCAAAAAATTATTATTATTATTATTATTTTTTAAATTCAATTTTTTTTAATCTTAAATTCAATTTTTTTATTTTTTATTTTTATTTTTTTTTTTAATTTTTATATTTAATATTATAGATTACTTATTTTTTAAAATTTAAAATTTAAAATTTATTTATTAAATTTATTAAATTTTAATTTAATTTAATTGTTTTTTTTAATTTTTTAGTTTATTTAGTTTTTCATTTTTAAAATCTATAAATTGTTTCATTAAAAAAAAAAGCACTAAATTTATGTGTATTTGTTTTTTAATTATTTGCATGTGTTTTTTTTTTAATTCCTTTTTTTTTGTTTTTTAATCATAGTTATTTTTTATTTTTATTTTCTTTTTCAATTTGTTTTTTTGTTTTTTTTTTTTTAAATTTAAATTTTAAAATTTGTATTTTTTTTCCTTATTATTATTAATTTTTTTAATTTAAATTTTTTTTAATTTTTATTTTTAATCTAAATTTTAATTTTATAATTTTAATTAGTTTTAAATTTTTAATATGGTTTTTTTTAATAAGTTAGAAAAAAATGTTTTTGATATATATTTTTTTTAATTTTTTTGGTCAATTTTTGTTTTTTTTCTTTAAATTATGTGTTTTTTTTTTCAAATTTTGTCATTTCCTTTGATATAATTTTCAAATATTTTTGTTTTTATTTATTTATTTTTGTTTAAATTTTTTATTTTTACGAGCTATTTTTGTTTTTTTTACATTTTTATTGGGTTTTTTTAATTGTTTTTATATATATTTTTTAATCTAAGTTTTGTGTTTTATTACCAACATGAAAATCACCACTCTAAAAAAAAAGGTTGATGCAGCATCAATACGTTTCAAAATTAGCATGAAAATCACCGCTCTAAAAAAAAAAGTTGATGCAACATCAATACGTTTCAAAATTAGCATGAAAATCACCACTCTAAAAAAAAAAGTTGATGCTGCATCAATACATTTCAAAATTAACATGAAATTCACTAACATTTTATAAAAAATATTCATACTTCATAAATAAAAATATTAGAGTGTCAAAAATGTGCACAAAAAAAAAATGGTGATTCTGCATCACCACTTTTCAAAATCGGGTGCTTTTTATGCTACCAAAAAAAAGTAGGTAACATTGCGGTTACCTATTTCATCAGTAACATTGTTTATGGTCACTAATCTTCCATTGCACCCCTATATGGCTAGTTTGGACCTCCCTTATTCTGTCCAGCTGATAAACTATCCTCTTATCCATAGCCCAAATTGGTCTCCTATTCCTACCAAGAGTCCTTCTGACCTCCCCAAGTTCAAAGGTAATCCTAGAGAATACCTAACAAATATTTTTTGCTCATTTCACATGTGGTGCTCATCAAATTCCATCACTAAAGACTCCATCCATCTTCGCCTCTTCCAATTCACCCTTAATGAATATACTACCAAGTGGTATGTGGACCTACCCCATGCCTCCCATTCCACTTTCGTGGCTCTCGCCGAAGCTTTTATTTCATACTTGCATTTACCTCTCGGATATGATACCGGTACCAAAATCTTGACCTCTTTTTGTCAAACTTTTGTTGCTCCAATATCTAACCATGCCCAAGAATGGTGCAGAAGGAGAAGCATATGTAGAGCCCCTAAGTTTGAATATTGTGTCTATATGTATTGGTTCCTTAGAACACTTTTGGCCCTCATAGGTAAATATTTCATCTCTCACTTCCCTCAGTATGAGGAAGAATTGCTCCAAATAGCCTTGAAATATGATCTGATCTATGCATAATCAGGTTATCTTTATATTTTCCTTCCTAATCTTCCTTAGCTTGGTGCTGCTAATGCACCAAGAGCATCTCATTCCACTGATAGTATCATTGGATCTATCTCACACTCTCAACCTCCACCATATCCTCAACCACCCATTAGTTATGGTCAAGTGTTCCGCCTACACCTATCCCCCTCATGATCCTTCACATGTCAACACTTACAAGGTACAATCACATCATATGCATATCACCATCCACATTAGTCGATGCCAAGGCTAGTTTTTCTCCACCTATTTATCTTAATTTTTGCATGAATACTTACTATCCTTATGCACCGCCCAACACTCCATCCCCTCTAGCTTCTCCACCTCTTCCACAAAAACAACCACATCCTCAAGGTCAAGTGTATGCTCAGCAAAGTGCAACCAATCCCCCCAATCCAAAGAGCAGAAATAATGGGAAGGGTAACCAGAACCAACCATCTTAAGGTAATCAAGGGAACCAAGGTCCACAACCTAATGTGCCTAAGGGCGACCAGCCTAATCCTTCAACCCACCAATAGGGCAGACAACCCAATAAAAATAAGGGTCTTAGAATTAACAAACCTTGTGCCTATTGCGAAGTATTTGGCCATTATACTAAAAAATGTACCATTTTAACTTATTTGTTCCATGTATGGGGAGCTCAGGTAGCTGCTTCTAGAGTACCTCAACCCATTGCTCCACCTCCTCCCCCTCCTACTTCATCACAACTAATTGTCCTTACAAATGGGCCTCCAAATTAGACATAAATTAAGGCCCATATTACCAGCTTTCGACACATTAAAACTCTCTTTTTTGCATTAGATGACATATTTTAAACTTTAATGTGTTCATTAGGAAGGTTTAGAGATAATTTCGTATTTGTGACTAATATTATTTATTTTTGTAGAATATTGGGCAGGTTATGAAGATTTGGAAGAGGATATAATCTAGAGACTTTCTCCCTGCGACAGGAGGATAAATATTGGATAATAAATGAACACAATATCATGAAATCATTGACAAATTCTGGAGCTCCAGTGATTGAGAAAATCTCGGAATGTGTTCCCTGTCATTTAATGCAGATACGTAGTGTTGGGAACTAGATTCACTATTTGAGGGATTTTGGAGGGGAAATCTTCCTCATTTCAAGGAGAATTATTTCACGTCAATTTTTATAAGTACTAATTCTAATTTTCCTCTAGGGGCATGTATTTCTTAGTCTTCTTGTGGATAAAACTTGTTATTTAGCAACATTCCTTTCATTTCTAGCAGGGATGTACTTGAATTGATTCAAATAATGAAGTTTGATGCCATATTTAGCTTCTAAATATTGGTTTCCTTTAGAATAATTTGTGTTTCCTTGGGTTTGGCCATCCCAAGAGCCTCAAATACCTCTTTTACAATTTTTTATTTCCTTCGAATGCATTTTTCACTTGCATCTCTTATTTCTGCATTTACTATTCATGTCTCTTTTATTGTAGGTTATATTGTATAAATGATTGAAGTGAGTTCTTTTTCAGGTTATTTACAAATTCACAGGCATGATCCAGCCTTAGAACAACTTTGAAAACTCATATTCACCATTGAGATACTTGGATTGGTCTACTAGTTCACAAATCTAGAATTTTTGGAAATCCTTTGTAGCAAAATAGAAGTAATTTTATTCTATTTTTTAGAAAATTTTAATGAGCTTCACTTGATTTGATTCCACCTTTATCGGGTCATAAAAAAATTCAATTTAATAAAAAAATTGACCCCATATCATTTTCACTTGATTAGGTTAGGCATTTGGTAGGTCAACTAGCTCACGAGTTCTTGAATTTCTAGTTTTTAGAGTAGTATTTTTCTGCTATTATTTAGCACATGTTAATAGGGGTATTTTGGAGTGATTCCACTTAGAATGTAGTCCCAAGACATCCTAATCAACAATCAAATAAATTCCCATCCAAATTTCATTTGATTTACTTGGGCATTCGACAAGTTATACCCTCTTCTATCACCTCCTATAGCACATGTAAACTTGACCAGATTTGATCCAAAAGCTTGGTTTTTGTCTCTTAGGATTGAATCATGACCCCTATGCTCTGAATCCATGGTTGAGGAAGAAAAAATACCACTATAGACCGACCTTTACTTCACTGCAAGTAAAAACCTGATATCAGAATTAGAGGAGAAATTTCCACATTTGAATAACAATGAATGTTTTATTACGAAATGTACATGGACTCTATTACTTACTCCAAAACCTTGATTTTTGTCCCTTAGGCTTGAATAATGAACTTTGTGCTTTGAACCATGATTTATTAATAACAAAAGACCTCTTAAGTCTTTCCTCTTCTCCATTGAAATTCACCTCTGTTGTTATGGTTAGTGGACAGATTCATTACTTGAAAAGCATAATTACTTCATGAAGTACATTATGAATTCTATTAACAAAATATATATTGAATGTAGTGCTTGAATAATTATTTCATGATTTGGTTTTTTTCATGCATTTTAAGTTAGGGTTTCCATTTCCAACATTGATATTTCTATTGCATAAACTAGGTTTCCTTTTTATGCAATAGATACATTTTGCAAATATAATAACATTTACGTTCATGAAATTAGGTTAACCTTTACATTTATGCAAAGTAGAGTCACATTTCCATTCATGCAAATAGATAATAATTTCCATTTATACAAATAGCTTAGGTTATATTTTATGACATTCACTTCATTGCGTCATATCAATGAAAGGACACATTGCATGTTGCACATATAGTGTCGAAACCTCTTAAGTTTGTACCAACCCCGAGTTGATAGTTTAAGTTGGTAGCATTGGGAGTTGAAATTTTTTTGTTGAAATGTTGAGGCTCATCACTTTTTGGCATCATTTCCAGGTAGGTGTCAAATTATGCATTGTTTTCTTCCCTGATCTATTAATTTCTTTTAATTTCTAGAAAATCAAAAAATTGCATTAGGAACCTTTCATTTCAAGAACATAAAATTGCATTGTATTAGAATTCTCATATATATATATATATATATATATATATATATATATATATATATATATATATATATATATATATATATATATATATATATATATATATATATATATATATATATATATATATATATATATATATATATATATATATATATATATATATAATACTTCTCCAACACAAGCCCCCCCCCCCCCCCCGCCTCATTTGATCACATGGTGCAGTAAGAACCACATCGCCATCCACTTTTGTAGGTAGAAGAAGAAGAGGTAGTAGATAAGGTAGAAGAAATGGATGGAGATTATGACAATGAGGAATATCCTCTTGGATTTCCCATTCAAGATATGGATATCAGTTTTCATATTCAGAACATCGCTCCATCTTTCCTTCCCAACTTCCATGGTATGAGTTCAAAGGATCAAGAAACCTTTCTCTTTGAATTTGAAATTCCTTGTCGATCTTATGGTTATTAAACACTCAAAATTTGATATTGTTTTCAGAAACATTGAAGGATGGAGACCTTAAATGGTTCATGAGTTTAGGGATTAATTCAATAAGATCATGGAATTATATGCAAAACATACTTCTATAAAAATATAAATATCATGATCTTAAAGAAGAAAACTTTATAATGAATCAAAAATAATATGAGAGCCTTGAGGATCTAATAGAGAGATTTATGTATAATTTTAAGAGGGAAAAATTACATCAAATAGGATTTGACACGCTAAAAACCCTCTTTCTTAGAAAAATTAGGGATGATTGGATCTATCTCATTGATCTCATGATTAAAGGTGATTTATATCAATTATCATTTGAACAAATTTGTGAAACATGCAAGCGTGTATCAAGAGGAAATCTAGGAATGTGTTCCCTGTCATTTAAAGCAAATCCCTAGTGTTAGGAACCAAATCCACTATTTGAGGGATTTTGGAGGGGAAGGCTTCCTCCTTTCATGGAGAATGCTTCCCCATAAATTTTTTTAAGTACCAATTCGAATTTTCCAATTTTTCATATTCATCGTTGAGATACTTGGATTGGTCCACTAGTTCACAAATATAGAATTTTTGGAAATCCCTGGAAGCAAAATAGTAGTAATTTTCTGATATTTTTAGAACATGTTAATGAGTTTAATTTGAGTTTATTCCAATTGCATTGGGTCATATAAACATTCAATTTAATAAAACAAATTCCCCATATCATTTTTACTTGATTAGGTTAGGAATTTGGTAGGTTATCTAGCTCACTAGTTCTTGAATTTCCAATTTTTAGAGTAGTAATTTTCTGATATTTTTTAACACGAGTTAACATGGGTATTTTGGAATGATTACACTTGGAATGGAGTCCTAATACATCATAATTAATAAAACAAAATTACCATCCCATTTTCATTTTATTTACTTGGGAATTTGGCAAGTTATCTCCTCTTGTTGCAAAACAGGGCCTCATGCAGCACCTCATGTAGCACGTGTAAACTTGACCAAATTTGCTCTAAAAACTTGGTTTTTTTCTCTTATGCTTGAATCATGACCCCTAGGCTTTTAATCCATGATTGAGGAAGACCAAATACCACACTAGACCCACCTTTCCTTCACAACAATTACAAATATGCAATTAGAATTAGAATACAGATTTCCACATTTGAATAATAATGAATGTTTTCTTATGAAATGTACATGGACTCTGTTACTTTCTCCAAATGCTCATTTTTTTTCCCTTAGGCTTGAATAATGAACTATAGGCTTTGAACCATGATTGAGTAAGACCAAAATACCTCTTTAGCCTTGCCTCATCTCCATTGAAATTCACCTCTGCAATTATGGTTAGTGGAAAATTCATGACTTGAAGAGAATAATTACTTCATGAAGTACCTTATGAAATATATTAACAAAATAAATATTTAATTTAGTGCTTGAAGAATTATTTCATGGTTAGGTTTTTTTTCATACATCTTAATCTAGGGTTTCCATTTCCAACATTCATATTTCTATTGCATAGACTAGGTTTCCTTTTGATGCAATTTGTCTAGTGGACCTTAGTGCAAATAAATGGATAGATTTCTATCATGTTTGTTATGAAACTAACATATATTTTCTTAAGATATTTATTTTTTCAGTACTAAGTTTAAAAGAGAAATCACTATATATATTTTTGGGTTGGGACAAAGCCTCTTTAAGCTTAAGAAGGATAGTGTAATTGTGTAAGCGCGAGAATTACAAGCTCAGAAGGGACCACATAGGGCATATATAAATATTTTCACTTATGCATTTGTATAAACCTTTGCATACAATATTAAGGGTTGATTCAAGTCTCCATAAAAACTCAAGAGGGAAATCTAGTCGAACTGTAATATTCCTAAAATTTAGCTTTCAGCTAAATGGAATATTATGGATTATTTTGTCACTAGGTAGGTGAATAAATGGGTAGGGATGCCCATAAATCTCCTTAGAAAAAATAAAAACACTTCAGGTGTGAAAGGAGACCTTCTAAGAAGCTAAATAAAGCACCTTTGAGTATGAACAAGGGCTGGATCATGTTGAATAGGTCAAGTTTGACCAAATCAACAACATTGTTATGGAGGAGTGGACATTAAATGAGGAATAATGCAGTTTTGGAGGGAGATTGATTTCATGAAGATAATGACCTAATTGAGTGGGGCCAAGGGTAATAAAGCTCTCAACTTATATAAGGAAGAGTATGGAAGCCATATTGATCATGTTTTGGATTATTATTTTGTATGTGGTCTGTTTAGACTTCTTGCATTCTTTAGTTGTTTAGTTGAGATTGTTGTGATGTTTAGCACTGGGTGTTCCCGAGCGGGAATCCCACCTCTTTCCTTGAGAGGCATCTTGGAGGAGTATTGCACTTCATTTCCACACTCGGGATTAAGGCCAAGCTACAACTTTCTTCATCAACGCAGTTTCTGCAGAATATTGTGCTGTGTTGCAGGGTGCAGCAGTGGAGAATTATATTGGGTGTCTTCAGAGCTAGTTTTGTAGTGGAGGAAGGTTTCCATCTATTGGAAGGACTGTAAAGAAGCCCCTTGGGCTTTATTGACACATTTAGTAGCAGGCTAAGGAGTATTCATCCCCTACAACGCATTTTCATCCCAGATCTATGTTATTTTAGGGAGGAGTTGCAGGGGTAGTTACAGTGGTGATTTGGGGAAGTGATCTCTTTAGTGGAGGAGCCCTTATTTCATCTGGTGGATATATTGGTCTCATGGTTACATGTGTTAAATATTTTTTGTTGCTTTCATTTTATGAGCTATATTGTTGCATTCCCCATTTGGTAAAATTATAGTGGTATCAGAGCATAATCTTGGATCAGCCTGTGCATTCAGCCAATATGTCACCATAAGGAGGAGCTTCTCACAAGAAGAGGAGATGTACAAAAGAAACAAATACATGACTCCATTATTTGGAGGAAGGAAGGAAGAGAATCTCTCAAAGCTTCTTTTTCAAACTATGCAGAGCATCAATGAAGATATCAAGAAGATGAGAAGGGAGATGTGTAGGGAATTTCCAAGGGGCGTTGAATACAAAGAAAACCCTAGATTTTCACATGATGGGTGTGAGCATTCAGCCACACAATCTGATCCACAGTGCCGTATTATGCCCATATTTACTGCAAGAGAGATGGAGGAAGAAGATGCACCAAAGGAGGAGACTTTGAGTGACTATCTTCAGGAATATGAATCTCAATCTTGGAGATTCAAGGAGAAATTGAACTTCCAAGATTTTTGCCAACTTAAGGAGGAAAGAAGACCCAGTAATCACAACAAAAGCAGAAGAGGTAGATTCTTTCTACCAAATTTTGATGGGTCCCTCACATGCACAGCCAAGAATTGGATAGACCAGCTAGACTCATATTTGCATCTACATCAAGTTTCAGAAAAGGAAGCCCTTAGGATAGTAGCGTTGCATCTTGAAGTTAAGGCTCATACTTGGTGGATTTATGAATCTTATTCATTTAATCATGCAAATATATCTACTTATGCAAGACTCACCAAGATATTAGTGAAGAGATTTGATGTAAAACAATCTAAAACACCTTTGATTGAGCTAGAAAAACATAAAGATTCAAAACCTTTTCATGAGTTGGAAAGATCCATTACACCAACTCCACTTCAGATTTATATTGAGGGGGATGAAAACTTGTATGTTACCTTGCCAAGGGAAAAATCCCCATTGCAGGAAGAGCTTCCTTCTCAAAAGGAAGGCATGAAGATTCCTCCTTCAAGGGAAGACCAAGATCTAGGGTCTCTCATTTTTGATGAGGTACTCTCAACTATTGATGAGGAGGAAGAGCATAAAGGAAGTAACAACGTTGTCACTTTGGGAGGAGAACCATCACCACAAGGAGATGGGCATGAAGCTATTTCTTCAATGATAGGAGCTTTGTCATCTTTGCAAAAGGTTCCCAAGGAGCAACAGGTGACAGTAGTGATGCGCAGTAACACCTTGATCAAAGGAGAAGGAAAGGTGGATCAGCATCAAAGGATGGGGAGCATGCACCCTTGTTTATTTCAAAGGGTTTATATACAGAAGAAGGAGACTGATTTATGCAGTGAAGGGACAAATCAGTCCACTCACCTATATAGTCTACTTTATATTTTGATGTCTCTTTACATGGAGGCATTCCACCAGGGAGACCCCTTGATTAGAAGATGAATAAAGAGTTATCTCAACATGGTGCAGCATTGATACATGTGGCTAGGGAAGGAGCATTGGGAGGAGTTAGCACAGCACTGAGAACCTTTGATGGGTTCCGAGGAGGGGTGAGAAATTTTCTATTATGGGCATTACTATCTCCCACTCAGCTATTTGCACTGGAAAAGGATGATCCATAAATCAATGATAGCATGAGCATGGTGTCAAAAGGCTATTCCATAGCCTTGGAGCAACAAATTATACTCCCACACATGAAGAAGATTTCTAAATATGACAAGAACTTATTGGCACTCTTGTATGAATTGGCCAAACTATGGAGGTTTTGGAGGAGAGATACCTCTCAAGAGGAGGTTGAATTCCATGTACTCCAATCTTGTCTTGGGCAAGATCAGCTGCAAGAAAGGTAGCAAAAGTGGGGTAACATTACTCCAACATATGGTTTTGGCATTGAGCATGTCAAAGAGGAGATTTATAATATGACAAATACTTCATTTCATATTTCTACAGTGTTTTCATTGTTGGGAAGCCTAGATCCATATTGGGAGTCCCAACTATTGGTGGAATATTCCAAGAACCTCTTCACATGTAAGGTTCTTTAGGGCAAGTGATAGATGGGAGGTATAGAGTGGTTGATGGAGTCATTTATTTCCATGATCAGATCTACTTTACTATTGAGGCCTATATCAATATTTTTATATCATTATATCATCTCTAGTTGTAGTTATGCTTAAAATGACTACTTTGTAATTTCTCTCTGACATTTTGTATTGTAACGGTAGCTCATATTTGGGAGTGATTGCTTATGGAAGGCTTGTTTCTTCATTGTATATGGTTTATGCCTCACTATTTTGAATTGATTTTCTGCTTTAATACATAATTTTATGACTCCATATTGGTCTCATGGTTACATGTGTTAAATATTGTTGCTGCTTTCATTTTAAGAGCTATGTTTTTGCGTTCCCCATTTGGGAATATTACACGAACTACCAAAATATTCACATATGTTGTGGTTATGGAGGCCTTGGGAAAAGGCATGTTCATATATACTATAAAATCTTTGATTTCATTAACCAAATAAGATTTGAAAACCCTAGTATCCAGAGGAGATAGGCCTTAAATCTTGTTTGAAAAAAGGCCACGAGGCACGACCAAGTGTAGAGGGGATGATATCTAAGCCATTGGATGTGTGAGAGAATTAGCGCCATCCACATAGATCGAAGGAATTACCCCAAACATTTTAAATAAAGGTAGGTGTGAATCCCACCAAGAGGTATCCTTCAGGTTGACGTGTCACAGTGGGGCCCATTGTTAGGGAAACCATCATTAAATCTCTATCTTTGATTGGTAAGCATGTTCCATGTCGTCAGATGACCCCATCGATTTGAACCTGTGATTTCAACTTCAAGATTTGAATCCATGACGTCACCTTGATGCCTCTACCCTAGCAAGATCATGTGGTACTTGGTACAATTCCGTCAGGATTTTATCCCCGAGGATACGTAGATCTCATGGTCATGTTAGAGTGGATTTAGTTTCCAAGCAACCCTTGATATTGTTATAATAAATAATGGGGTAATTTCTATGTTGATGTGCATAATTTCCATGTGGATGCTACATGTAATCCCAACGTGTTCAAGTAATGGTACAAATGGAAAACTTCCTAAGATTTTGTGGTAGGAACGGGCCCCTCCAATATGTTTGGGTGAAGTATTTTGGAAAGTGGGGGGGGGGGGAGCCATGAGGAATTATATTAAGGGTATATGTGGATAGGATACTCCCCTTTTTTTGCAGGAAAAACCCATTTGTGGACAAAAGCGATCCCTCTAGCCTTAGGGTGGATCTAGCAACAAGGGAACATGTTGGTTTCTAAATTCCTAGTCTATAAATGAAATGTAAATTGGAATAGATGTACTACATCAATCCAACGCTCTTGATGTCCTTTAAGCCTTTCACTATGTTGGTAGCGATGTTTACACACCTGCATAAAGATGAAGCAAACACTAAAAGCATGTGAGCATATATATTCATTTACGACTATATAACTAATCAAGGAGAGTTAGAAATTTTGAATATTAACATAGAAAAACATGGAAATATAAATCAATCATGTCATATTAATGTATAAAAGGGAGTTTAAAACCTGTGCCTTGACGTTGTAGACCTCCTTTGATGAGTTCAGTCAAGCATGTCACCAAAGAATTCATTCTTTGATTGGCTTAAAGAGGCGAAAGGCTCAAACTCTCTCTCACAACTATGGACAATTCTTTGCTATCAGCTCTTGGTCTATTCTAGCTAACAGAATCAGTGGGATTAAGAAGGATTTATAGGAGTGGAGGGAGAGCTTTGGGATCCACTTATGGTGGAGGAAAGGTCTATCCCTTTTGGAAGTTTCATTTTTGTAGGAACTAGAAGGCCAAAGGGAGAAACTCAACCACATCCAGTCGAACAAACATCCATGATTATGCTCACGAAGCTGTTAGATCTTAGAAGCTTCATTTCCATATTAAAAAACCTTCCAAAAGTAGCTTTGTGCAAGGTATCTTCGTAGATAGAGAGAACATGGTGTGAGGCTTAGTGCAAATATGGCCATCGACGCGAGGACATAACTACACCACAACGCCAACCCAAAATTCCATGTTTTTAAGGGTCTACTTCAGGAATGGTCTACATAGATTTGTTCCTGGCATGTTAAGGGATGAAATGCAATTCATTATGATGTGTGACAGAACACAACAGTCACTATGATGGTATTCCATTATTCAGAATAGGGAATGTAGGGATGGTGAAAAAATTTTGTGTAACAAATGCCCCCTAAAGCATGAAGTTTGAGAGAGAGGGAGGGGTGAAATTATTTATGAGAATATGCCCAAACCAAAGAATCATCGTCAAAGGACCTGCAATATCAAGTACGATTGATATCTCTGACACATGAGTATGAGGTATGAGCACAATCATCCATAATAGAGAACATGTAATAAGATCCAAGGTATGGACACAACCATCCAGTGAGAAGGATCATAAAATAGACTTAGGTATGGTCGCAGCCATCTAATCATAAGAGTCGTGTATACAGTCATGAAAAAACAAATGGTTCCACAGCGTGGATTTCATCAGACAAAACCCAGGGTGTTGTGCTCCATCTTGACCTGAACAAATTCAAGCATGTGAATGAATGATCTGAAGTCGAACATGAAAGAAAGTTTCCTGATTACCAGCCAATGATGGAAGTTGTTAACAGACGTGAGAGAAACCAAAAATAATGACAATGGTCCTCAAGGTACTGCTATTACAATCCACGGAATGTGAACAATGAACTGGAGTCGAACATCTGTGAAATCACCCGATCGAAGGCCAATGATGAGAACCTATCGTCAAATGCAAAGAAATTGCCATTGAGGCTTGCAAGCTCTAAGGTACTAAAAAGGAGTCTCTGGATCAGCTTCCCATATAATGATATGAAGTCGACAAGAAGTGATCGGTTGAAGGAGGGCCATAATGTTTCCCACATCATAGAAATGAGACAGAGGAATAAGATGATATTGAATCAAGACTGAACAGAGGATCAGGGGTTGAAAATTGCAGAACGGAATTCTCTTGAACATATTGGCAACACGACCCCAAAATTTTGTAGCATTTGACATCAAGGGATCTGAGTTCATGGTGACAAGGAAAAAGACAGATGAGAGGTCAAAACAGATAACCCAAACCCATGGAGGCAAAATGACGAATGTGGGATGTCCCCAACCCGACGAGAACTGCAGACAAGTATCATGTTCAAGAGCGACATACTGCTAACGTGAATGACAACTAGTTCCATTTTCCCCCGCCATTTAAGGCGAGTACCCCAAGTATTTTGGAAACAAGCTTGAATGGGATAGCATATTCTTTTCATGTAAGTTTTTCCCTCGAAAAAATCCATACTAATACAGTTTACGAGCCCTAGAAAGGAGGAACTCGGTAACGTCATGGCAACGGCTTCCAATGTCATTTAGATTTTAACGAGTCTGACAAAGGGAAAAATTGCTATAGGGTAAACTGCTTGGGTTGTTGGTTTTCGAATATCCCTCTCAGGGCTTTCCGGTGCCTGAGGCAGACAGTAAGATTAGCTGTGTTGTTCACAAAGATGGCATGAGCATGTTCATATTAATTTAAAATAACTGAATGGAATGCGATAGAGAATTACCTCTTTGACAATCTTGGAGTCCCTTGGAGAGCGCTAGGCAGCGAAACAAGAGTCCTTCTTCGCCGGCTCCAAATCTTAGTTCTGCAATCAGTCAAAGCACCCGTGTAATTTCTAACATAACATATATCCTATCAATCAAGTCAATATATAACGAACTACTAAATTCTACACATCTGAGCCATTCATATCATGCAATGTAAACGTTCAAATGATAATGACAATATTAAGCATTGAATGGACAAAACGAACACAGTTCTATTGATTTTGAAAGAAGGAGGATTACAACCATCAGTTGTACCAAGCCCTCCTCAGTCTCCCAATCTCTTTTATCTCTCAAGTGATGAATTCCAAGTCAACAAGCTCTCTAGGAACCTCTTTGACTCTTGGCCTTCACAATATAACACTATTCTCTATTCCACAAGTATGCCAAAACCTTTAGCAATCCTTCGACCCTCAATTAAGAGCCTTCAACTCCTTCTTATAGGAGAGGGAGAAAGCCATTGTTGCCCTTCTCTTTCCACTAGTTTGGAATGGAAAAAACTTAGATGTTTCTTTAATCTCTATGCTTTTTCCTCCTTTGGAGTTCAGTCTTGTTATAGAAATGACCAATAATGAACTGGTGCTCTGCAGTTTCTTTTGTGAACTGACTCTCTTGTGAGGGAAAGCCGGAGATTCAAATCATTCTTCGTGGGCTTTTCCCAATTCAAACTTAAAACATGGGTAACACTTCCCTCCAGTGTAAACAGAGTGTTTCCCTAGCCACTAATGCGACCCATTCACTAATTAGATGCGTTATAACGCTCTTGTGTTGTTATAGATATGTGTTACCCTGGCAGAAATAGGTTTAATTTAGGTCTTTTTACTCCTTCCATATTTGTCTTCCCCTCTGAGCTGATGAGGAGGTATTTTGACCTGTAACAGATGCCCCCTAAAGTGTGAGGTCAGAGACGAAGACGATGGCCGAAATACTTTATAATTTGTGTAGAGATAAAGAGATTGAAAGACTAAGGAAAACCTGAAACAACAACATATGTCAGAAAATATAGTATATGCCTTGAGTCGGGCATGTCCCATGCTCAGTAGCTTAAACAACATGATTTCTCTAGAATATAGATATGAAGAATCTATCCACCGATAGGCACAATGTGGAAGTGTCTGTCATAACAGGATCAGGTTGAAGAAGCTATCTCCATAAACAATATCGCAACTTGGGGAAGGAAACACAACTTTAATGATGTAGCCTTTGCCCCAAGGTCTTGACCGCTGATTCACTTAAACTGCATATTCCTCAACATGTGAATGAATGAGTTGTCGTCGAACATGTGAGAAATCGTCTGATTATCAGTCGATAATGAAAATTGTTAACAGACGCGAAGGTGGCCACCGATAATGATGATGGTCCCTAAGATGCACAATACAATCTAGCGAGTGTGAATAAAATGAGTTGAAGTCGAACACTCGTAGAATCATTCGACCAGGAGCCAATGATGAAGACCCCTGATCAAACACAAGACTACCTGCCACTGATGTCTGCAAGTATCCGGGTACTGATGGGTTTCTGGATCAACTTCCTAGATAAGATGTTGAAGTCGATAGGAAGAGATCTTTCAAAAGGTAGGCACTGAGGCGTCCTACATCAGTCAACACGAAACAGAAACCAAATGATTTTTTTTATGATTGAGATAATGAAGAGTAAATGGGAACGTCGGACGACAAATAATTTCTGGCATAATGAGCGGTTTGGTTGATAACAGGAGCAGTAGATCGCGAGATCTGCTTGAACAATAGAAGGCACTCTAGCAGGGTACCAGGTAGCTGAAGCTTTGATGAACACCAAAGAGTGTGTTAGGATTTTACCGGTGCAGGGACACTAGGAAATGAAGGCTAATACTCATAGATGGTAGAGTTCGGCTAACTGCGAAAGAGTTTTCTGGGAAGTGCCATGTTCAAGAATTTTGCTGCCAAATCGACCTTTTTGAAAATGTAACAGAGGTAGTATCCATTTTGTCCAAAATTTTCCCCGTCTGATTAAGTTTAGCGAGTCTAGACGAGTAAACTCGGTGAATTTTTCATGTTTAGAGAGTCTGAAAAATGTCAGGAAAGACAACTTTGTGCCCCATCTGATTAGGTTTAACGAGTCCAGATGAGTAAACTCGGTGAATTTTTCATGTTTAGAGAGTCTAAAAAATGTCAGGAAAGACAACTCTGCGTCCCATCTGATTAGGTTTAACGAGTCCAGACGAGTAAACTCGGTGAATTTTTCATTTTTAGAGAGTCTGAAAAATATCATAAAAGACAACTCCATTGGGTACCTTTGTCATGTCTTGGTAACCGGGCATGACAAAGGGGTAATAGTAAGCTCGAAACAGTTCATTTTCCGTAAGTTAGTCCATTGAAACCGGAAAAGTGAGAAATCTATGTTCGATAGACGTCTACCTCATTTTGTTATGAGTATGAGGAGACAGAGTGAACTCAGTATTCTTTGTGAAATTTTAACGAGTCCAACAAAGAAAAACTCGGTGCCCTCCGTGAAATTTTAACGAGTCGCACGGAGAAAACTTGATTACCTCCGTGAAATTTTAACGAGTCACACGGAGAAAACTCGGTTACTTTTTCAGTTTAAGGAGATTTGAAAAAGAGAAAAGAATGGCTCCATCCTTTCTGTCGTGGTATTTTAACGAGCCCAACAAAGGCAACTCGGGGTTTTTTCAGTTTTATGAGCGAGAAAAATATTCCTAAAAAGAAATCTCAGTGCATCTTCATAGTTTTTTAACGAGTCTGAAGAAGAAAACTCTAGGTTTTTCGGATTGACGAGTAAGAAAAAGATTATAAAAAGAACGCTTGATGTCAACTTCGTATAAGTTTAACGAGTTCGAAGAAGGGAACTCGAGGTTTTTCGGATTAACGAGCAAGAAAAATACTGTAAAAAGAATGCTCGATGTCACATGAGTATGTCTGCATATAAATCTTGACCGCTCATCAGAACATCAGTACCAAATCTCAAAAGTTGCGACACATGCGTAGCAAGAATTCACGACTTTGCTGACTAGCTTGAGAGAGTCGTGCCCCAAAAAATGGCTATAAAAAGGTCAGAAGGCCTTCATTTTCACTGTGTGAAGTGCTGTGAAGAAGCTATGGGGTGAAAGGGGTGAAAACTTCAGCTGACGATTACGGTCAATCCAGGAAACGGTTTTCCTTCCCGCGAGATCCAAGTAAGAGCTAGAACCTCCTACTATCATCTAATTATCTTTTTGTTACTTTTTGCTGGTTCAAAATTAGATATTTTCGAGGCCCTAGAAAAATGTTTGTGCCTAACGCGGGGCAGGTTTATAACAGACGCGTTAAGCGCATAACCCGTGAAGGGATACCGCGTTAGCGTGCTCTGTTTTGTACTAGAGCCAGCGTTAGGCGCACCATGTTTTCTAGCAACTCAATTTTTACCGTTTTGAAGTGGTCCAGGCAAGTTTTGATCGGTTGAAAATGTTGTTTGTGCAGGTATTCAGTTGTTTAAACATGAGTATCTGGCGAGAGAGAGAACATGAACAAGAAGAACGAGAGATGGTGACGGATGCTGCAAGCTTGCTGGCTCTCCATAGGTGTGGATTGCTAAAATATGCCCGCTTAGAACTGATGAGGGGTCAAGAGGACCTCCTGAGGTGGCTAATCCAGCAATGGGACGAACAACATCATGTTTTTCAGATTGGGGGTAATGAACTCTCAATCGAAAAGGATGATGTGTACTTTTTGACCGACCTATCATGTCATGGGGCGAGGCCCAACTTGACGGGGTCCAGAGCTAACCCACGTTCCACTACTGATCTCATTCATGCACATTGCATACGTGACACTCAGGCTGTGAGCAACCGGATACTGATCGCCCAAGTGACTTTAAGACCATTGAGGTCTATCTTATGGATGATTGTTCGCTTGGCAGGCGCCAAGAGTCAGCACGTGGCCACTAAGGCCCAGATGCTCCTAGCCCTGGACTGTATGCAACCTCAGGTTTTCGACTAGTGTGATGGGGTTGTCCGTCGGGTCCGAGCAGAACTTACCGCATGTAAGACCCGTACCCAGAGAGAGTTTGGGTACGGTACACTGGTTGTTTCTTTCTTACTGGAGTGGATACCATTTATGAGGCCCAGGATCGTTACAGCGCCATTGGGCCCACGCGAGCCGAGGCAGGCTTGGTGGGCAGCTTTGTTTCCACGGACTAGAGAGGGTCCCGTCCGTCACTGTTTTGATGATGGATTTTTTGATTGGCTAGACTCCCAGATAATCATGATTGAGGATTATCCCTATGCAGGGATGAACTTCACAGGCGATCCGGAGTTAGTCCTGCCTCCTGGTACCCAGTGGGGACTCGATGGTAAGAAGGAAATGATCAGTGAATTTCCAAAGAAGTACTTTGTTTTTTATCTTTTGAATTTTTATGCAATTTTTTTTTTGTTGAGATAGGGTGAAAATTATGTTTTGACATGAAGCTTTTGTTTGCTTGACACAGATGTGGCACCTGTCCAACCAGTTGGGGCCCCTCGCTATGCACGGTGAGGACTGCAGCTACCCGGGGCTGGCGCACTAGTAGAGGATGCGGAAGCCGGCGACGATGATGATGCCCAAGTTTTACATGAACTCTCAAGAAACTTGGAGGGTCTGAGTATGGGTATACCACCCCTTCCTATGCGGGAGGTTCCAGTCCGTCTGCAGCGGCATACTGTAGGTGTGCCAGAGAGATACCTAGTGCCTCTAAGGAGGATAGCTAGAGAAGTTGTATGCTACCATGAGCATCAGGCCTAGCTGACAGAGCGGATGTATTAGTGTCAGAGCGTGGCTTATTATAGCCAATTTTTTGTAAAACACCCAAGTTTTGGAAGATTTTTTGATGTAACTATGTACTGGACATGACCTATATATATATATATATATATATATATATATTTTGGTAATTTTGTGTTTTTTAAATTTTTATGTGTTTTCAATGATCTATAAAAATATATGTGCTCATGAGTGAATATTTTATAGTAAATGCAACAAATGCCAATCTAACATATAATTTTCCAAAGAATCAGCTAATGCATTAAATTCTCTAGGAACGTGCTCAAAGGTAATTGTTTGAAAATGACGTTCTAGAAGTCTTACCCTTAAGAAATAACGTAACAACACAGGATGGCGGACACGATAATGATTGTTTAACTGCATAATGATGAGTTGGGAATCTAATCTGACCACTAAATTGGAGATGTCACGAGATGCCGCTTCCGTGAGGAGTTGGATGACTAACATGTACTCGGCGATATTATTGGTGGCGTTACCCAGGAAGATTCCCCCGGAACCAAGAAGGTCCGACTCAGGAGTGTAGAGAACCCAAGCAGCTGAAGCAATGCGTCTAGTGTGACGACTAGCACCGTCCGCATATCCGATGTATGCTAAGGGGAGCGACGACATATGTGTGAAAAAAAAAGATTATACATGAGAAAAACACTTTTGAAAACCAAGACACGATCCAGAAGACATCAAAATAATAAGCAAAACTTATATACATAAAATTACAAAGCATATGCCTAGTGCAAAACTAGGCAAAATACTTCTTTAGATAGAGCCCGTTGCGGGGCTCCTCGAGTGGAATTCCATTACAGTCCTGAAGTTCGTAAGCCCCTTTTGAGAGGAATTTAGTGACGATGTGAGGACCAAGCCATAATGGTTGGAGTGTTCCTGCCCCAAAGAGGTCATGTTTCTGATCATAAAGTAGAACAAGATCGCCCTCTTGGAAAGAACGAGGCTTGACAGATTTGTCGTATTGAGCTTTAACTCGGCGCTGGTGAGCTTCGAGTGCTAGTGTAGCATCTCGACGAGTTTCGTCCAAATGATCGAGTGAGAGCAAGCGCTCTTCTATGGCGGTGGTGCCAGGCAGGAGTTCAACGGCAAGTTTGAGTGATGGAATTTCACACTCGATTGGAAGTACTGCCTCCAGGCCGAACGCAAGTTGGAAAGGAGTGAAGCCTATGGCAGTTTTGACTGACGTTCGGTATGCCCATAACGCGGAATACAACTTCCGATGCCAAGTGGTTTTATGGTTTCCGACCAATCGACGAATCATGGTTTTGAGGACGCCATTTACGGCTTCGACTTGACCATTAGCTTGAGGATAATAAGACGAATATTGATCTTGTCGAAAAACTAGCATGGATGTTAATTCGGTCATCATATGATTCTGAAATTGAGATCCATGATCTATGACAATAAATAGGGGTACGCCGAACCGACAGATTACCTGATTAAACAGGAAGAGAGCGATGGTTTCGCCATCGGCCTTGAAAGTGGGAAGGGCTTCTGCCCATTTCGTAAAATAGTCGACCGCAACCACGATGTAGTTGTGTCCATTTTCCGAAGTGGGATTGCAGGTGACGAAGTCAATTCCCCATTTAGCGAAAGGACCGACGGAGATAACCGAATGAAGGGGGGCAGGATGAGCGCGCATTTTCTTTGTGAAAATTTGACAGGGATGGCATTT
The DNA here is from genome assembly GCA_034641835.2 of Pinus albicaulis. Classification (NCBI taxonomy): domain Eukaryota; kingdom Viridiplantae; phylum Streptophyta; class Pinopsida; order Pinales; family Pinaceae; genus Pinus; species Pinus albicaulis. The sequence continues at coordinate 1,044,820,699 of CM076582.1, read as the reverse complement.
CTGGACTGCTGCAATACAGTCTTTAAACAAAGTGGGCCAATAGTAACCCACGCGCAAGATTTTTTAGGCAGTAGCTATGCCCGACAGATGACCACCGCATGCCCCTGCATGGCAGTCATTCAAAACGCATTTCACTTCATCAAAAGTGAGACAACGTCGGAGGATAGTATCAACACCACGATGATATAGTGTATCGTTTAGCACAAGATAGTGTTTTGCTTGGTGTCGGATACGATGACGGTCGTCGGACGTGAGAGTTGGGCGGAAGCGTTGGGTTTGTAGGTAGACCAAAATGTCTCCATACCATGGGTTCGAAGAATCGACCAAGTACACAGATTCATCAAGAAATGGATCGTGAGATACTTCTGCTAGGTCAATTTTGGGAAGATCCAATAATAATTCAGCGAAGACAAGGGATTTCTTTGCTTTGGCAGCCGTGAAGACCGAATCAAATTGCTGGAGAATTACGATCCATTTGGAATATTTTCCTCCAATAATTTTTCTAGACAAGATATGGCGCATGGGGTTCTCCAAAGCAATGACCGTAGTCTATCGCAGCAATATATAGTGTCGGAGTCGGGTGAAAAAAATACCGCCAGAGAAAGTTTCTCCACATGTGAATAACGTAATTCAGGTCCTATTAGATATTTGGATAAATAGTAAATCACATGTTCGCTGTCGTCATCGTGTACTTGAACCAAAACCATTCCAAGTGAGGATGGTGAGGCTGCCAGGTAGAGGAGGAAGTCGTGTGAGTAATCGGGGGCACTAAGGAGTGCGGCTGAAACAAGTGCATGTTTTAAAGCATCAAATGACCGTTGAGCTTGGTCATTCCACAAGTATAGTGTTCCTTTCTTCAATAATCGCATGAATCCTTTCTTCATCTCGGCATAGTTAACGATGAAACGACGCAAAAAGTTTTCCTTCCCCTGCAAACTTTGGAGTTGAAGTATGGATTGTGGTGCTGGCAATTCAACAATTGCCTTAACCTTATCGGGATCAACCCTAAATCCTGTGCTTGGAGACAATAAAACCTAACAGACGTCCGGACTCGACCATAAATACGCATTTATGAGGATTCAAGCGTATATTGTAGAATCTGCACCTAGCAAAAATTTCTCTTAAATGAGCAAGGTGATCCTGTCACTTCTTGGAATGGGCCGGAAGGTCGTCCAAGTAAGCCTGTACAATATGTCGAATGTCATGAAAAGCGTAGTCCATAGCCCGCTGAAAAGTTGCTCCAGCATTCTTCAGACTGATTGGGAGTTTTCGATACGCAAAAATGCCCCAAGGACAGATGAAAGCAGTTTTATGTTGGTCGTATTTTTTGATTGCAATCTGGTTATAGCCCGATAATCCATCCATGAATGAGAAAGATTCGCATCCGGCACAATCGTCGAGAATCTGGTCAATGAACGGTGTAGGATAATTGTCTTTGGGACAAGCGACGTTCAGATCGCGATAGTCGACGCAAACTCTAATGGTGCCTTGTTTTTTATCAACGGGAACCGGATTGGAAACCCATTCCGTTAAAGGAACGGGATAGATGAAACCAGTGTTCAAAAGTTTTTCTACTTCAATCTTGATGGTGGCTGCTTTGCGCGGGTGGACAGGTCTGAGACGTTGTCGAACAGGTTTTGCATTATCATAAATCTTGATTTCGTGCTCGACAATAGAAGGGTCTATGCCGGGAATTTCGTCATAAGACCAAGCAAACACATCGTGGAATTCCTTAAAAAGGGATGTGAAGCGTGCAATTTCCTCTGGATTGCAATCAGCTCCAATCTGAATATTTTCCACGATACCCGTTTTGACCGAGATATCAATGAGCATTGTCTTAGAAATATTACCCATGTTCCCTTCTAACTTGATAGTTTAGACAGTCGTGTAAGCGGAGGGAACCATCTCAGGTGGGTCAAAAGATGGGATTTCAGTTTTTATCGCCTTCGAGTCAATCATCGAAGTGCGATGGTGAAACTCTCCCCAAGGTCGTTCTTCTAGAGACATGATCTCTTGAATAGCTTCTTCTGTAGGCAAGACTTCATTGAGGATATCCTTAGAGAGAACAGTGATGGGAGGGATTTTTGTACCTTCGGTCAAAACCATAGCAGTGGAGGGTTCAGATGCGGTTTGGATGGCTTGGTAAGCCAACTCGGCTGGTGAGAGCGACATCTGATCTCCGTAGGAATCAATGTCTGAAGGTGCCAGAATGATCCATGGGTCGATAGAGCCACCCAACATGGTGGATATCATTGCAACCGTGTTTGGTATCGATGGCGGCGGGAGAGGAAAACAACCCAGTAGGGAAGATACCTTCAGAAGACCGACACCGATACTGACGTAAGAGTCAGGAAAGCCTCCTATTAGGGGTACAGTGCTACCTGGTAACATGGCATAATCAGGGGTGCAGAAGGATAGCTGGTCCACTGTGACTATTTTCCCATCCAATGGAAATAGGATGAGTCAGAAAACCGAAGACACAATGGCATTCATGGCATACGACCAACTGCGACCAAGCAATAGATTATAGTCTAGATGGCGCTCTATGACTTCAACGTCCACGTTTACCATTTTCCCACTCAGAGTGATGGGAAAGCTAGCAAGGTATCCTTTTGGGAGGAAAGTGTGGCCATCGAAAGCTTTGAGGGAATTCGATGGCGGGGTGAGGGTAGGAGAACCTAAATTGAGCCAGCAAGCTTGTGACATAACGCAGGTTGAAGCACCTTCGTCTATGACAGTGCGATGGATTGGTCTCCCTTTCAACACAACTTGCACCTGGAATGCGAGTTGGTGTGAGAGGTGAGGGTTAGCCTTTTCCATATCAAAGATAGCTAGCATGGAATCCTGGGGGTCTATTCCACCAATGGCCAAAAGCAAGGCTTTCCTTTGTGCTGGACAGGTTTGTAATACTTCGAGAGCAGACATAGCTGACGGTGCCTGCGCCAAATCTTCTACAATGTTGTAGTTTTGGGCTGCACGTGCAGAGGTGTTATGAGTCATGCGTCGAGGTGTCCCTTTGGGGGGACGAATCACGGGGTCAGCAGTAGGTCGTTCGATATGCAAATCGTTTGGCAGCGGTGGATTTGAACTAGTACCAGGTTCTTAAGCATCTATGGTAGGGTTTCCATAAATCTTAGCTCGAGTTTGAAGGTCAACATTCTCAATGCCATAAATGGCAGATGGTCCTTCGCCGGAAGGATATGAACCACCATTGCCCCGTTGATGGGGTTGTGGCGGATTGTCAACCATGTGTTGATGTTGCTGCTGTTGATTAGGGAAAGGATTATGAAGAACGGTAGGTGTTCGCCCAGAATCCTTGTTGGCAATAAAATTGGTGCATTCCTGCAACCGAGGACATTTGTATGTCAAGTGGTCCTCCGCACAGATTTTGCAAGGAAATTTCATGGGTTTATCCTTCCCTTTGTCATTTTTTGCAGCGTTTTTCTGATTAGTGTTATTCTGATTATCCGACTGCTCTTCCGAAGAAGATGAATTTTTCTTATTCTTCTTATTTTTCCCGCTAGGTTTTTGTGAGGTGTGCACCGAATTTACCTCAGTGGTGGGAAGAGTAGTCGTTTGGTGAGGGGCGGTGGCAGCCAAAGATGGCTGGGAGGCTTGCCCCCGAGACTGCTTTGTGGCTACGCCAGAGATCGTGCCAACGAGACCATCGGCATGAGCTCCGGTTTTCTGAGTAGCCAGAGGATTTGGGTTGCCAGGGGCATGGGGGAGCAAATCATACAACGTGCCATATTGTGAATAGATTAAATCTAAATGCTGGGCACGGCAGATGCATTGATCTTCTGTAACCGCACCAGAAAGGCCAATGTCTTTAGCTATGTGGGGTAAGAGAGACTTGCAAAATCAATTGGCTAAGAGATGATCCGGAATTGGTGCTTTGACTAGCCTCCTCCTACGTCTCCATTCATGAATGTGATCGGAGATGTGGGTGGCGATGTCTTGGCAGAGCGAGGTTAATAATTCCGTTCCGGTCTCAAATCTAATTGGTAGTTGGAATTTCTTTAGAAACTCCATTTCTAAAGCACCAAACGTATTGATGGTGGCGCGTGGTAATTCAATGTACCACTTGGCAGCATTGCATGTAAGTGTGCGGGGAAACAGTCGAAGTTGGACACTATCATCTACCATGGAATTGGATATAGACCATAGGTGAAAGGTAGTGATGTGTGCGGCTGGGTCGTCTCCTTGTTTCCCGTCGAACTTCGGGATGTCGGAAGGAATCTTATGCGGCACTGGAGGCCAAAGCAAGTTGTGATTGATGGGATCATTAGTCAGTTTATGGATATCGAGGATGACCAAAGCTGCTAAGAATGGCAATTGTGGATTTTCCCCCGAATCTAACCAAGGCAGTATGGGCTGACTATTTAGACCATAGGGTCCACCCATCAATGTGTTACCAGGAGGATAAGTAGGACTTTGGTAAAAACTTCCTATAGGCGGAGGATTAGGGACATACGGTTGCTGTCCATAGGGCATGTTGTATTGTGGGGCGAACTGTTGGTTGCCCCCAGTATAAAAGTGCCCTCCCATTCCAGTGGAGGTTGAGGTTGGTTAGTCCAAATGGATGCAATAGAGTTTCCCGGAGGCATGCTACTACTTGCATAGTTTGGCAACGGCATAGACCCTACACCTATATTTGAACCACTTAAAGGAAAAGTATTAACAATAGGTTGTCCTATTTGTCCTAAGGATTGTAGAGGAAGTGAAATGTTCCCTGCTACCTGAGTGCTGGTGACACTGCCCCCTGGCATAGAGGCCAAAGGGTTTGAACTCAGCAGAGGGTTCCAACCGAAAGGGTTGCTAAAAGGTACCGAAGTAGTCATACTCGTGGGAGGAGCTACCGTGGGTCCCAACGTGGTCACGGTAGAAGTAGATGCCGAAGGATTCGGTAAGCTACTGACAGTTGTGATGACCATAAGGTTGGGAATAGGTATATGTTGACTACTGGAGTTACCCAGTGATGGCATAGAACTGACCACCGGCGGGGAGGATGGTTGCCATTGGCATCGACCCAGTGGATGCTGGTGGTGAAATGGATGTTGGTGCGACCAAAGACATATCTTGGCGTGGTGGAATCTGAATTATCACAGGCCCCAACGGATCAGTGAGCGGAGGATTGTAATGAGGTACAACCCCTTCAGTGAAAGGGTCCTCTGGAAATTCCGGATGATATGAGGCTATGTGATAATCAAGATTAGTCAGTGGAAACTGCTCTTCCGTAGAAGGCACAAGGTCACCAAGGTTCAGTTCTTCCTCAATAGTTAGAGGAGGTAGACCTTGTTGTCGTCTAGATAGACGGTGTGGGTCGGGGGACGCCACAGTGACCTGCTTATTTTTAACAAATTTTAATAAATTGTGATGTATTATAAAGTCTCAGTGACAGTAACCACACACCTAAAAAAAAGAAAAAAAAGACTCTCTAAAATCAATCAACAAGCAGCCAGAATAGGGTGCCCTGTCTGAGTAGTACCGTTCGCTGGTGATGAAATCCAGTATCACAATAGCATACAGAGAGGGTTGGTCAACAGTACAGTTTCGGTCACTCTAGAGCTTCGCCCGAACCTCAGACGATAGGTGTAAGCACTCTCATGAAGACGAGTACCCTCCTAAAGACTGAAGACAGAGTGGGTCCGTCTGTTTCAGGTACCAAGACAGCCCGTCCCAGTCACCTTGTGTAAGTCCCTAAAAATTATGGCCACTAAAGATACCTCAAATCACAGACATCATCAGGGGGGTCCACGGTCAAGGACAATGTGCTATATGGGCAGAATACCTAGATCCCCGATCTACTTTCGACATCCTTGAAGGGAACCCCAATATATAACACACCCACAGGATGCAGTCGAAGGCGGGCTACCTTCTTGTGCACCCAAGTGTTGTCTCGCGCTGAGCTCCGGTAAAGGAACGGTCCCGATAATATGAGTGCAGTAGGATTTCGCTCGTTAATGACTCTAGTTTCAAGTTTTGAGATCTTGGGTAGTTTTCTCACTGTTCCTAACCCAAGATCCTAGCCTGAACTACTGTTTGTGTGAGTTCAAAAAGAGTTGATTGATTTTATTATCGCTTTATTCTTAGTGTACTTGATTATTAGTCTTGCGGAGGGGGAGTGGACGTATGAAATGTGATGAGACTCTAACTCAAGAAACCATGCAAAACATGCTCTAGATATTAAATTCGATGAAGAGTGTTTCTACAGGGAGAGGTTTCTTTTCAACATCCATGCACTAACATTAAAATAGCTCAGTTCAACTTTTAAAGATTCATACTTCTATCTACCTCTTTTAAACAGTCTATGAACTGAAAATTTTAGAATAAACTCAACTACATGCAGAAAAATAATAATAATAAAAAACTCTTCTCTTAAAAAGTAAATGCTTTGGACACTGACTTTTCAAACAAGAGAAACAAATAGAAATTCCAGCTTAGCAGACAAGCACAGGGATTCAATCAGCTAAAGGTACTGATGGCCAAAAAACTCTGCAACTAAAACACCATCACAGCAGTGAACAACAAGGTTTTGGTTGAGTAACGCTCTATCTGTGAGTAAAGACAGTGACTAACGCACTTTATTTAGTCAGATACAACGTTATAACGCACTGGACAACCTACAGAGGTAGCGTTAGCCAACGAAAAGTTCTTCAGTTGGTCAAACATAAATAGGATTGAACTCTGCAAGCATTTGATATGTCTACTGGGCATCAAAAAATGGTCAGAAGGGTCTGTGAACAGAGGAAAGAAGAGAGGAGGGAAGAAATAGTCTGGAAACTATGGGGAAATTCCCCAACGAAGTCGCCAATTCTGCTATAGGGTAAACTGCTTGGGTTGTTGGTTTTCAAATATCCCTCTCAGGGCTTTCCGGTGCCCGAGGCAGACAGTAAGATTAGTTGTGTTGTTCACAAAGATGGCATGAGCATGTTCATATTAACTTAAAATAACTGAATGGAATGCGATAGAGAATTACCTCTTTGACAATCTTGGAGTCCCTTGGAAAGTGCTAGGCAGCGAAACAAGAGTCCTTCTTCGACGGCTCCAAATCTTAGTCCTGCAATCAGTCAAAGCACCCGTGTAATTTCTAACATAACATATATCCTATCAATCAAGTCAATATATAACAAACTACTAAATTCTACACATCTGAGCCATTCATATCATGCAATGTAAACGTTCAAATGATAATGACAGTATTAGGCATTGAATGGAAAAAATGAACACAGTTCTATTGATTTTGAAAGAAGGAGGATTACAACCGTCGATTGTACCAAGCCCTCCTCAGTCTCCCAATCTCTTTTATCTCTCAAGTGAAGAAGTCCAAGTCAACAAGCTCTCTAGGAACCTCTTTGACTCTTGGCCTTCACAATATAACACTATTCTCTATTCCACAAGTATGCCAAAACCTTTAGCAATCCTTAGACCCTCAATTAAGAGCCTTCAGCTCCTTCTTATAGGAGAGGGAGAAATCCATTGTTGCCCTTCTCTTTCCACTAGTTTGGAATGGAAAAAACTTAGATATTTCTTTAATCTCTATGCTTTTGCCTCCTTTGGAGTTCAGTCTTGTTATAGCAATGACCAATAATAAACTGGTGCTCTGTAGTTTCTTTTGTGAACTGACTCTCTTGTGAGGGAAAGCCGGAGATTCAAATCATTCTCCGTGGGCTTTTCCCAGTTCAAACTTAAAACATGGGTAACGCTTCCCTCCAGTGTAAATAGAGCATTTTCCTAGCCACTAACGCGGCCCATTCACTGATTAGCTGCGTTATAACGCTCTTGTGTTGTTATAGATATGCGTTACCCTGGCAGAAATAGGTTTAATTTAGGTCTTTGTACTCCTTCCATATTTGTCTTCCCCTCTGAGCTGATGAGGAGGTATTTTGACCTGTAAAAAAAATTGACATCTTTTCATGTCTGAAAAGAGGTAGAAAATAAAACTCCAGAAGGTCCCTTTTCGTAGGTCTTCTGTCAGATCCGAAAAGGTAGAAAACAATATCTGAGAGAACCTCTTAGGCATGTTCGATTAAGGTATTCCTTTTTCATAAATAATATGTCCCAGCCTGAAAAAGGGGTAAACGTATACTGGGCAGATGACATTTCGCAGCCTTTAGCGAGTTAAAAATGATAAGAGCTCATCAATATTTTCATATTTTGTGAGTCTGAAATCAACGGAAAGATAACTTGGGGGGGGGGGAATTTTTGTATTTTTATCGAGTCCAAAAAAGTAATAAAACACAACTCGTTTCCGTATCGTTGCAATTTTTAGGACCTATTGCTGCACAACAAACAAACGTAAAACCCATTTTCGAGAAAAAATAAGAAAAAACAACTGAAAAATGTGTCTAAAAACCTAATTAGGGTTTAAAAAGGTTATAAAATAACTCAATGGTAAAAAACAATTCACTTTTACCTTTTCACCTTCTTGTGAGCACTTTCACTGGTTTTTACTATGAATTTTGGGAGTTGACTGCAGGCAATCGAGGAGGCCATTGATGAATCTACTTCTTCCTAGTAAGAACCATGAACTTCTCCTTCAATTTCATACATTTTTTATATTTTTTCATGTTTTTATGCATGTCATGGGATAGTTTTAAAAACTCATGCTCGCGGCAGTTGGCGTCGGTTCCCGGCATTGAGTCGTGCTGACCTCCACGATTTTTATATGGGGAAAGTTTCGTTCAACGCTGTTGTTTGAAAAACAGCTGCGCCAAACGCTGCACCCAAATTCTTCAAAGTTTTTCTCCAAAACTGCTTATCAAAATCAATTCAACTTTTTTCATATGGCTAATAGAATCTTTGTATTTTGTTTTGCAGGAAGAATCAACAGATATGATGGCAATAGAATGGAAAGAGCGGTAGCATGGGGTAGAAGATTCATAGGCCATGGAGAACGATGCATGCTTGGATGCCCTGAGGAACTATGGGCTCCTTAAATTTTTCATGACCCCATGTCTGAGAGCTCAATTAGAGCTGCAATATTACTTGATCAGTGTATGGGACATTGACCAAGAGAAATTCATCATCAATCACCAGGAATTGGAGATAGAAGTCTTTGACATCTACTTCATAACAAGATTGTCGCAAAGGGGAGAGAGAGCATGAATATTAGGTACTCGGATCCTTGGAGAGATCATAGGCATGTTGATAGAGAGAGCTTGTCCTGGAGCAAGGAACGTACACAAGAGAGGTAAACTAGACATCCAGACAATGCCTGAATTACCTTTGAGGGTAGTGTTGCATACTATTACTCGGGTTGCCGGATCTCAGGCTCCCCATGAAGCCACATAGGCTCAGCTCCAATTAGACATAGATTGCATGTCTCCAACAATATTCAATTGGGCAGAAGTGGTGACAATCAACATGAAACGTTAGCTGACCAAGTGTAAAAACGGCAAGCTAAAGCAGTTTGGGTATGGGTATTTTTGATATCGTTCATCCTGGAACAGTTTCTGATATTCCAGCGTTAGGAGTTAATTGTACCTATGCCACTAGCACGAGAACCATGGATGGTCTGTTGGGCTGAGCTGATGCCTCAATCAGGAGGTGGGTAGCATATGTCGTGGAGACTAGAGTTCTTTGACTAGTTGAGCTGACAACTCATCATGGTGGAGGACTGGCCATATATCGGTACCGATTTCAGAGGTAATCCAGATATTCCACTTCCGGAAGGGGACAACTAGTACGAGGAAAAAGCTAAAAACTCATTTTTTGGATTTTTATGAGTATTACAATTTTTGTTTTGTTTTTATATATATGCAAACTAACGTTTTCTCATGTGTTGTAGATGTTGGACCAAAGAGACCCACAGGGATGTCTTTGATAGCTCGAAGGCTCCCAAGAGAGTTCGAAGTGGCCCCTCATGGCGAGGGAGAGGATGACGAGGAAGAAATTGCATGTAACCTAGAGGGAATCACGATCAAGATCCCAGAGTACATGAGATTCGAGGACATTCCACGTGCTTACCAGTGGCACACTACGGGGATTTATAACCGCATCCATTGACTGTTGAGACATGTTGTATGGGCAGTGACGTGCTATCATGAGCACCATGCTTATTAGACTCCTAGGTTTTATTTCTGCATTTTTTGAGAGACATGGCGTCTCAAGATGTAACTGGGACACATATATATATTTTGAACTATGATGTACACGCTGATGCAAACAATCAAAAAAAATATATATATATCCTTATTTTCCTGTCTAAATCTTACTATATGATGATGATTTCTTTTACAAATTCCGTAAATGTCTATCTAATACAAGATTAGCTACTTCATCAGTTAACGCATTCATTATTCTGGGAATATGCTGATATGTAATATAATCAAAATTCCCTTCTAACAAACAAACACATAAATACATCCTTAAAATCTGAGGGTTTATGACAGAATAACGCCCATTGAGTTGGAGAACAACAAGCTGAGAGTCTAGGTTTAAAATTAAATATTGAATGGCGATGACAATAGCTTCAGTTAGAAGTTCAATAACTGCATTGTATTCAGCGAAATTGTTAGTTGTATGTTCTATACAAATTATTTTAAGGTCTAATAACTCACCGTTAGGATCATAAATTACCCAAGCTGCGGAGGATAGGTTACGGGTACCGTGGGAGGCATTGTCAGCGAAACCGACATAAGGAGTGATAGAAATATGCACAGTAAGAAAAGAACTTCAGTGCATTCGCCTGAGAGAACTACAATTCGGGGTACATGTCCCCCAATGGTGACTCGAGTACCCAGCATGGTGACTCAATTCGGGGTACATGTCCCCCAAGCTTCAGTGCATTCACCTGAGAGAACTTGTCAGTTACTAACAGATGGATGGAGTGAAGGTTCAATTACGAGATCAAGAGAAAGACTCGATTGGGATTTTACGAGATCTACTCAAAAGCTCGAATTGCATGGGAACATGTTTCATTTTTAAACGAGGTTGACACATTAAAAGAACTATCCTCACAACACCTAATTTATTTTGTAAGGAGGTTGACGAACTATCCTCAGAAGAGATTGTTTCATTTTTTAAGGAGCTTCCCACAAGAAAACGAACCATGCTTCAACGAGTCTGTTTCGTTTCTTAAGGAGCTTGACACAAGAAAAGGAACTATGCTTCTTGTTTCATTTTTTAAGAAGCTTTACACAAGAAAAGGAACTATGCTCCGAAAACCTTGTTTCATTTTTTAAGGATCTTGACACAAGAAAATGAACAATGCTTTGAAAGAAGCTTGTTTCATTTTTTAAGGAGCTTGACACAAGAAAAAAAACTATGCTTTGAAAACCTGATCAATACATATAAAGAGTCATGGCTTCCAAGAGGTTGTCATCGGATGGGAGAACAACATACCGGGCATCACGATTGAATGCCCCTAGTAGATGGCACGCGACAACACTATCATTGGATGAGGGCAGTAAACAAGTGGCCACATAATTAACCTATCGCGAGGAAGATATCACTGGAAATTAAGGTCCAGGAAGGGACAACAATAGGCCAGATGTCACATCAGGACCAAAGAATGAAAGTTGATCGATGGTCACAATCCAACATTTTTGTGGAAAACAAATCACGCGAAATAGGGATGAGACAAGTGCTCCCATGGCATAAGTATAATCGAGCCCCAAGAGCAAGTTAAAATCCAAGGGACCTTGGACAACCATCACGTCTATATAGACAATATTTCCTCCCAAATTAATAGCTAAATTCGGAAGGATCCCTAATGGTTGACTGGTTCCTCTATAACAGGCACCAGTTGCAGAGAACCGAAAGCTTGCCAGGTAGCTGAGGATAAAATACTAACTGAGGCACCTTCATCTATAATCATGCCCGGTACGACCATATCGCAGGAATGTATAGTGATCTCAAAGGGCACGTAAGAAGGAAGACGATATCCCGTGAATCGACTCTAATCAAAGGAAGCAACCAAACTACATGGAAGGGGTGCCATAGGAATAAGAGGATTATCCCTCTGCATTACAGGAGCAGAAATACCATCCTTCTAAACTCTGGGAATGACATAAGGAGGATCATTTTTCTGGGACTATGGCGACAGGAGTCGAAGGATCACCCTTCTAGATCATAGAAACGGGAGGATTGCCATTCGATCCCAGGGAATCAGAGGAAACAAAAAGAACCCAACTAGGATGTGACCCACTCTCGACGGAAAAGACCTGATGAACTGTAGATGGAATCAAGTCGACCTTTTTTCTGAACCAATGATTGGTCGGAAATGGACTCGGGAGACTGACTTTCAGAGAGAGTGGAATTGACCAGAGATGAATCCCGATCAATGAATTGATCAACTATCAGAGGACTCGAAGAAAACTTCCGGTAACCAATGGGAAGACATGACTCAGAAGCCGAAAGGGTATCCAATAATTTAAAAGCTTCATCCATATAGAGACAGAGGTGAATGGGATGGTTCCCTTGACACAACCTACAGGAATTTTGATCTTACCTTTTTTCTTACGAGTCTTATTATCTCTAGCTAAAGGCTCATCATCAGCGTCATTCCAAGAGGTTGATGATTAAGGATGAATTGGACCAATGAACCACACTTCTAACACCTTTGGAATACCAGGGAAATCACGAAGAAGGTGGTCACCCTCACACAATTTGCAAGGGAATTTGACTTTGTGGGATCAAACTCGAAGTTTCTCGATATTAGTTGCATGGGTAGCAATGGTTGTTGATTTCCCCCCTAGCTTATTTTCCTTCTTCTTCTTCACCACCCAGTTACTAGAATCTAGACTTTCACCAGGAAAAGAGGAAGAATGAGGTGAAGAAATAGGCAAAGAAGGTGAGGGGTCAACCTTAGGATCAAAATGGTGTTGACATAGTTTAGGCGAAGGAGAACTTGGTTGAGAGACAGTTAGTATATTTGACACCACAGGGGTTGAAAATAGCCAAACTGGCATACTAATGGTTAATCCCGGGAGGGAAAATGTTGCCATATACGAGGCACCAAAATTCCCAAATGGAGGAAAAGGACCAAGATTTCCATCTAAGGGGATTCCTTGGTTGGTGAACTCTAGAAATGTTTCCATTGGAATCAACCCAAAATAATCACTAAGGAATATAATTTTAACCAGGAATATTTCATGGGCAGTCAATTTTAAGACACTGAAACAAAACTATGCCTTTTCATGTTTTAAGAGTCGAAAAAAGGACAAAAGGTGACTGTAGTCACTTTCAGTTTGAACAAGCTCGAAAGGAAAAGTGCTCGATGATATTTTCAAATTTAAAGTCATGGAAAGATCAACATGACTACTTAGGAACTCTAGGAAAAAAGGATGTACCAAGCTCCCGTGAACTGCAATATACACCTTGGAAAATAAATTTACCAAGGACTTAACATACGTGTAGATAGTCTCCATGAATGTTGTGTTCAGTGTATCACGGTTACAGGGCGACAGACTCGACTTCCTATGGATAAAGGATTGCAACCAGCTAAAAGGGTATCCCTTTATATACGCGATGGTACAGGGAGCACAAGTCCATACTAGCATCATCTAATGCAATATGCAAGCGACAACTGCTAGGTTTAATGATGTTGGAACACGTCACTAACCTAGATCTCTAAGTGTGAGTGTTAATTTTCAATGCTTCCTTAGGTTGATTGAGTCAATTCTATGGTTTATCTTGAAAGTAGGTTTCAGTTTCAAGGCCCTACCGAATGTTACCTCAAATATCTAATATGCAACTATATGAGAGAAAGAATGTCATTTTATATCTATGAAAAGCTAACTAAGTGAAGGATAGAGGTTCACACCAAAGTAGCAGTCGAGAAAATGCAAGAATGACACTTTCCTCTATTCTACAAACATAGCCAAAGAAGAAAACGGAAAATTTTATTTTATCTTTCACTTTCCAATGAAAAGGGATCTAATAACGAAAAATAGTACTTTCATTTCCAAATGAGAAGGAAGAATGCAATTTTTTGTCCTTTTCTATAAGTGATAAGAAACAATGCAATGCTACACTAAGAAAAAAAAATACTAGCTTCGAGTAGCTTCAAACGAGATCGTGAAAACATGAAGATATCAACTCCAAGAAAATGTAAACACACACTCAAAACTAGGCATGCATTTCCTTATGAAAAAAAAAGGACTCTTACGTCAACTCAACGAGCAATGTGATCTATGCTCGGGGCAATGGAGGGAGAATAAAATAGACACAGAATGAAATCTTGACAACCCTACTTCACGTACAGTCAACTGGCAAGGCCAAGAAACCACATGAAAGGCTGAACAATGAACGACCAAACTGACTCATAAACAGATTAGACACCTAATGAACATGCGACCAAGTGAATGGTTCGAAACACCTAGAAACCCTATGATGGATAAGCCACACTGTTCGGATGAGAGATAACAAAAACTGGAATGAATGGGACAACCAAGTCAGTAAACAAGAGCTAGATGGATCAGTCCAAGCAGAAGAACCAGGCTAAAGGATAAGACACACTGGAAACTCAGTGCAAGAGGCCCAAAATCCAATATTACAGGAATCGGTGCAACTATTCAGCTGTATTTAGTGCCGAGCAGGAAAAATCACACATGTATTAAAGACAACTTGTGATGATGGGCTCGACTGTCAGACAATCAACAGCGTTGAGCAAGGAAAGAAAGGGAAAAAAAGGGCTTGCTGAGCAAGACAAGACTTATCACCCTAGAAAAAGGATAAAAGGCTAGAAGTTGTCAAAAATAGCAGAGAAACGACAATGTGGCCAAAGTTGGACAGAAAATCAAAAATTCAAAATGAACAATTAGAGACAACAGGCATTGGCCTCCCCAGTGAAGTTGCCAACTTGTTGTGCAGGCAAATCCCCTCTGTGGACAGAGGTGATCCCTCTAGCCCTAGGGTGGGTCTAGCAACAAGGGAACATGTTGGTATCTAAATTCCTATTCTATAAATGAAATTCGGATTGGAATAGATGTCCTACATCAATCCAACTCTCTTGATGTAATACATTGAAATGATCCCTCGGTCTTTGTCCTTTAAGCCTTGCACTGTGTTGGTAGCGATGTTTACACACCTGCATAAATATCAAGCAAAAATTAAAAGCATACGAGCGTATATATTCATTTATGACTATCTAACTAGTCAAGGAGAGTCAAAAACTTTGAATATTAACATAGAAAAAGATGGAACTAGAAATCAATCATGTCATATTAATGTATAAAAGGAATTTTACAACCTACGCATTTACGGTGTAGACCTCCTTTGACGGGTTCAGTCGGGCATGTCTCCAAAGAATTCGTTCAGCGATTGGCTCAAAGAGGCGAAAGGTTCAAACTCTCTCTCACAACTATGGACTATTCTCTTCTATTAGCTCTTGGTCTATTATAGCTAGCAGAATCAATGGGATGAAGAGAAATTTAAAGGAATGGAGGGAGAGCTTTGGGATCCACTTATGGTGGAGGATAGGTCTCTCCCTTTGGGAAGTTGCATTTTTGTAGGAACTAGAAGGCCAAAGGGAGAAACTCGACCACATCCAGTCGAACAAACATCCATGATTCCGCTCACGAAGGTATTATATCTTAGAAGATTCATTTCCATATTAAAAAACCTTCCAAAAGTAGCTTGGCACGGGGGCTTTTCAGAGACAGAGCAACAATGGTGCGAGCCCTAGTGCAAATCTGGCCATCAGTGCAAGGACATAACTACACCACAACTCCAACCCAAAATTCCATGTTTTTAAGGATCTACTTCAGGAATGGTCTATAGAGATTTTTTTTCCTGGCATGTTAAGAGATGCAATGACATTCATTATGATGTGTGACAGTACATAGGGGTCATTATGATGGTCTTCCAATATTTAGAATAGGGAATGCAGGGACGGTGACAAAATGATGTGTAACACCCATCACCACGATGATTTCCATCGAAGGCATCCCAATGTTTTTATAAAGGGTCTCAAAAGGAAACTCGTGGGATTTTATCCCCGGGATGATGTGGCCTTGAAGGCCCTACTTGGTTTAATATAACATTGAATAAGGATTGGGTGTAAGGGATATATATATATGAAGTGGACCATATAAGAGGTGGTCCCACGAGTATGGAAGTACATGGATGAGTCAACAATAGATAATATTATGACTTCGAGGGCCATGCAAGCACCATGTGGGAACCACTTGGGAGCCATGTGGCTTTTCCTAATGATATTGCATGTGGTTATTGGTAGAATTATTTAAATGGATACATATTTTGGTATGGAAGTTGAATCAAGATGAAAATTATACATTTGGAAAGGTATTGATGAGATGATCAAAATTTTGTTGACCATTTTAAGTTTTGAGGAGCTGGAAAAATGTTGAAATTTTAGAACCCATCTCCATTGTCACACCTTGTAGACTGAGGGAAGCATAGTAACTTCCCTCTTTCTACCCTAGTAGGACGATGGGTGGTAAGGGGATGTGTTACATTATCACAACCTGCAAACACTATCAGTCCACAAGTTGTCATATCAAACAATGTCACTAGTTTCCATGTTGTTGCTCATACTCTAATCCAACTAGTTCATTAATCCGGTCACTCAAACTACTTAGGACCTATTTTCACCATACATCCACAACCACAGTGACTTACTCATAGCCCCTCAAAATCATGAAAAATAGGCTCTGGTCTCTAGAAAATCTCTAACACAACTATAATACCATGTCGAAATTATATCAATGGACTCAATCCAATCATGCAATGTACTAAATCAAGATACTGAATCCTTATACAATATTTGCGGAATATAAAACATGATCACTCAATCACATGCAAGTAAGAGAAAGAAGTAAATCGATACACAACACTAGATATTCTTTGGGAAAGCAACTTCTCAAAACCCCTCCATCTTTATTGTATAATAAACAAAGGAATCATAAAAAAATAGTGTCTTGGGGGATTTTCAAGGCATTGAATCCATCTATGCATTCAGAAATGGATTTTGACTTGTAAACTCTACACAATCCGAGTGTCTCAGAGTTTTTCAGGACACTGAATCCATATATTCATTCAAAAATAGATTTTAAACAACAAAAAACATTATATGACCAAAAATTGTTTCATTGGATTCATGCCAAAAACTTCAAAACATAGAATAGTCAGAGAACGCCATTATTTGTTGTAGTCTAACTGTATACATTTTGTGCTGATTGAAAATAATTAAGCACTATCTAAGATTCAATAAGATCCAATACCCTTTGTTACAATATCATGGGACAATACCATGACTTATCAATATGACATGCCCAAAAAATCCTAATTCATTTCATATGACACTTGTCCATATGAAATTTTTTTAAATTATTAAATTTAATTAAAAGGGTAAAAAGGGTATAACTAGTTTGGGGATAAATTTTAGCCTTTGATTTGTGTATACTACTAAAAATATGATAGAATATTCTATGAAGGTCAACTCCCTATCATCCACCTAGTAATTATTGCTTAATAATCCACCTAATAATTATTGCTAATTAAATTAAAATAGTGGAAGCCCTATTCCAGAATAGACATATCTATTTGTGTAATTAACATTGAGGATGAAAATCACTTCCTCTTAGAGTGCCCCGCATACAACCACATTAGAGCTCAAATTCATAATCTTTGTTGCAACACTGACCTTCCTAGCGTTTTAAGATGTCAAAGTTATAGTGAGCTCGGGAGGTTTCTCTCCAAGATTTTTGAGCATAGGAATAAAATCTTAAATAAAACTAAATAACTCTTTTCTTTAGCTCCAATAGACCAAAGATTGGTCTCAGTGGACGTTAACCAGCATCATCATCAATGATTATATAATTATTTTCAAATAACAAAACCAAGATAAAGATATTTTTACAAATATTAATTATGTCTATAAGCTTGTCTATATTGGAAAGAGGGGTGTCAATTTTATATTTTTTTATCACAAACATTACATGTATCTTCAGGGTTGTGATTGAAATGATTAATATACTTGCATTTTATAAATGGTGATTTCTAATTATTTGTGATATTAAATACTTTTTTTTAGCTCTTATAATTCTTGCCAACCTTGTTGCCACAATAATCTTTCTTCGTTACATCATTAACATGATCCAATACCCGTTTATAATCCCATTAACTTATATAAGTGGACTAGTTTAGAACAACCACCTTTACTTAGATTGGACCACTTTAAATTGATTAATTTATTTGCATTTTATAAATGGTGATTTGTAGTCCGTAGAGTCTTAGTTAAACAGTTATGAGGCGGGTTGTTATAGCACTCATCAAAGGTTCAATTCCCTTCCCGAATAGGATAATCTAGATGAAAATGAAGTGAAAAAAAAAAATTAGAGTTTCGTGGCTTGCATCTAGCGAAAAAAAAAAAGATGAAATATTGTGAAAAATTAGCTAGAATGATTATAATCTATTAAGTTATATATGTAAACTAATTTAAAACAACCTCCTTTTACTTAAATTACTCCACTTTAAATTGATTAATTTACCTCTTATATATTAAAAAAATGTTTAACTCTTATAATTATTGCCAACCTTGGCACAATTATCTTTCTAACCTAATCCAATATGCATTTAGAATCCCATTAACTTATATAAATAAATGGAGTAGTATACATTTAGAATCTCATTAACTTATATAAATGGATTAGTATAGAACAACCACCTTCACTTAGATTGGGGTACTTTATATCTTATGTAATGTTCTAAAGGCCAATGGCAAAATCATGTCGGTGAATGTAGAGAGCCGATGGCAAGATTCAAGAGTAGGTCGGTCATTCTACGCAGGCATAGTGACAGGCTAGCAATCTTAATCAGCCATAGTTATCCACATGCATTAAATGTGAAGTATGATGATCGTGACCACCTGTCATCACTTCCTTGGTATGTCAACTGCAATAAATCATATTTATGTTGGCCTTGCTGTGAATTATTTTTCGATAGACAAAACAGGAACCTTCGACGAGGAAGGGATTTGGCGGCTATTAAAACGAAGGCAGTTTTTAGATTTCCGTATAAACTTTTGAAAAAAATTGCAACGCCATGACGATACCAAGTGATGTGTTGTACTATTCTCTGCTTCTTCAATGGCTGCGCGACATCCAGTCGTACTGCGTGCGTACGCTTACTCCCCTCATCTTCTCGTTGACGACCCGTCGTGTCTGCAAAAGGCTGCCATGGCCACCGCCCTTGGGCCACTAAATCGCAGAATAAGAATAATAATAATAAACTAATTTTTTTGAAATTGTGAAAAATCTTAGAAATCTGTCAAATATATTTAAAAAATATGAAGAAAGATCCTCAAATATGAAAATAGTCGAATTTAACATATGTGAAAATCGTCAGATTTAACAAATAAGTTTATTTCGAAATTCCCCCCCTGAACTTGGGGCCGAGGCCGGACTGAGAACTGACAGTCCACGGGGGATTTGCGGTGATTTCCCAGAGACCCGGCCCCCCATTGATGTGATCCCACTTTGCTTCAACTTGCACGCTTTCCCCTTTGAACTTTCCCTCCTCCCTCCAGCCATTATGTGCTGCAATCAAGCTTCTACATTTGTAATCCCCTTGACAGGATGCTAAGAAGGGGAAAATGCAGAATCCTTCCCCTTCCCTGCAGCGTGCAGACGGCAGGACAGGCAATCCATGGGATATGGCCACGAGCCGAGGCACCATTACCTGTCGAATCATGAATGGCAGCGGCCAGCGGCGGAGTTGGGACGTGTGCGCCAATTGCGCAGCAGGGACGAATCAGTGACGCCATGAGGTGAGGCCAGCCTTGCTCTGCTGCACTGCAAAAGCCGAGCCCTGGAGTTGGGAACGTCACTGCTGATCCCATAAAATCAACTTCGACTGGCGAAACGTCCGTTCGGATTTTGTCATTCATTTTCTCTGTGTCATATAGATCCCATCAATGGCGTCACCCAATAACTCATATGAACGAACTGCACTTCTCGGCAGCGGCGAAGCAGTCACGTCGATTGTTTTTTGAAATCTGAAGAAATTTTGAAGCATCATGAGCGTTTCGTCATGGTCCTCCTGGGCGGCGGGCGGCGATCCATGCCAGGATATTGGATTCTAATTTTGTCCAATTCTTTCTTAGATCCCAATCTTCAAAATTTCAAATGAATGATCAACGCTACTTTCATATATGTCCAAATTTATTATATTAAAAACTGGCATCTTGTTGTTGCCACAAAATCTTTGTACAAACTGGCATCTATTGTTGCCACAAAATCTTGGTACAGATTTTTTTTTTGGCTCTGCAAATTGACAGAATCTTGGTATAGATATTTTATTTTTTTATTTCTTTTCTAGAATGTTTATCAGTGTCAGACTTTCCCAGGAGTTTAAGAAACTGTGATTCAAAAGCATTAAGTTATTAAAATTATTTAAAAATTCCATATCACACCAACTTTCAATATTTAACATTATTGTATGATTTTTTCCCTATCTACTCGTAAACTTATTTTACAAAATAAAACCCTCAAACTCAATTCATGCCAGCAATATAGATTTTTAAAAATTAAACTCATTTTACTAAACAAAACCCTCAAACTCGATTGATGCTAGCAATATTTTCAAAGACAAATAATCGAAGGGTTTTAAAAATTATATTAATAATATCATGGTCATTTATCTTTAAAATATTAAATTTACAAATATTTGAAAATATCTTTAATAAAATTATATTAATAATATCAGGTTCATTTATCTTTAAAATATTAAATTTATATATAAAAAAATTTGTCTATAAATTTAAAAGATTTGTGTTTTAGTTAGAGGTGGTTTGCTAAGACTTTTTAAAGCGACTTTAATAAAGTCAATGTGAAATTAGAAAAGAAAAGTGACTTTGGAAAGAAATGACTAAGTGGATTTTTATTAAAGTGAGATGAATTAAAAAATATAAAGTGAGATTTAAATGAGCATTTAATCTCAACCCTAGATCTAAAGCTATCTCAACTATTAGATTTAGGGATTCCCCAAAAGTCACTTAGGATTAGGTTAAAGGAAGAAAATGAGGGAAAAGGTCATTCATTCTTTCATGAGCATATTGAGAAAGGAGGAGAGAAAGCAAAGGATATTTCTGAGCAATGAGAGGAAGAGGGCAGCAGCAAGCAGATTCAGTAAATCCGTACAGCCAAGATAGAACACGGTTTTCAAGGCAAGAGGGCACGAAAATCGAGTGAAAAACAACATTTATTGCTGCTTTATTGGCACAATTCCCAAGGAGGTCGTACAACAGTATTGAGGGCTGTTTTTCTGATTTATGTACAGAAAAAAATCAGCATAGAAATCGAGGTCGTACAACAGTTTCAAGGTAGTCGTACAACAGCTTTTAGCAGGCCATACAACGCGGATTTCGAGGAGGCCATATAGTCGTACATCACAGATTTCAATAATGTCCGTACAACATTTAATGCTGCACAATTTTCTGTAATTTCTATTTTATGTGAGCACGAAAATCAAGGTGGATTTTTGCACGGTTTTCGAGATAAGTACTTTTGAGAAGTTGTTGTAATTTATTTTGCTGTGTATTTCTGTCTCACTGTAAAAGCTATTTATCAAAAATAAGAAGAAGTTTTCGAACTAGTTTTCCCCAAGAGTTGTAAAGGGTTTTTCCAGGGTCACATTGACCAAAAATCAGCGTGTCTAAAATCTGTGTGTGGCTGATTTATTTTGCTGAGTTTTATTTTTGCAATTTCCAGAATTTGTGTTTTCAGAAAATTTTTATTTTTTCAGTTTGTTGAATGTATGGCTATAGGAATGGGCATTTAACTATATGGAGAAATAAAGAGAAACTGAAAACCGGGGTGGGAAACAAAAATTTCTACATGGTATCAGAACTATTTCGCTGAAAATGCAGTTTGGGACAGTAAGAAGGAAAAATTACAGTAAGTTGATTTTTCACTCAGAAATTACAACACGCTGATTTTTCACACAAAAAATTTTATCTTTACTACAACAGTGTTATTTTCAGCTTATTTAGGACAGCAAGCATGTCTTTGGGCTTGAGGGTGGAGGATAGGTTGGATGGGCATAGTAACTACAGTGTTTGGAATGAGATAATGCAGAGTATCTTTGAGGAGGCAAAAGTTTGGGATATCATGGTGCACACTACACAACACCCTGTTAATGTCCCTACTGATGTTGTTCAGGTGGCAGCCTTTAATAAGAAGAATAACAAGGGTAAGAGACTGATTCTAGATGGAATCAAAGACCATTTCATTCCTCATGTGAGAGGAAAGAGATATGCTCATGAGATGTGGACCACATTGACCAATCTCTACCAAAGTACCAATGAGAACAAGAAAATGATCCTAAGGGAGAAGTTGAAGACCATTAAGATGGGTAAGACTGATAGTGTAGCTGGATATCTCACAAAAATTACTAATGTGAGAGATGCATTGGCAGCAGTTGGAGAGGTCATTCCACCCACTGAGTTGGTGCGGATTGTAGTGAATGGCCTTCCCAGTTCATGGCTGAACTTTGCTAATGGGGTTTGTGCATGCGAGACCCTTCCCTCTTGGGAGAGGTTCTGGGATGATTGCATACAGACGGAAATCAGGAATAGCTAGCTTGAGGCAACCAAACCAGTGGAGCAAGATGACGTAGCACTGTTGGCAGGAGGCAAGAAAGGCAAGGGAAAGAAGCAAGCTTCCACAAGCAGTGGTGGGGGCAAAGGAAAAGGTAAAGGTAAATAGGGGAACACGCAGAAGGACTATTCCAAGGTGAAGTGTTGGAATTGTCAGAAGATGGGACACTATGCAGTTGCGCGTCCGGAGAAGAAGAAGGGGAAGAACCAGAGCATGGTAGCATCAACAGAGATAGAGGACTTTACGGATAGCTTTGATCGGGAGTTTGGGTTCATTGCTTGTGAGTCCACTGGTGCAAGATCACCTGACATGGAAGTTGAGAGGGAGTGTGCATTTCCCTCCACTAGCGGAGCATCTTCAAGTATCTGGTATGTTGACAGTGGAGCTTCACGTCATATGATAGGAGTCTGTGAGTACTTCTCAGAGCTTTCAGAGAGTGGCACTGATATAGAGGTAGTACTCGGAGATGACAGCATTGTTAGAGCAGTCGGTGTGGGGACTTTGACATTTAACAGGGAACCCAAACCTCCCTTGAAGGTGTCAAATGTTCTATATGTGCCAGGGATGAGGAAGAACCTCATATCCGTCTTAGCATTGGAGGACAGATGATATGAGATATTGTTAAGGAGATGACATGTGTTGATATATCCCAAGGGAACTCTAGCTGATTCAGCTAGAGTGATAGGTGTACGCCATGCAAAGGTGTACAAGTTTGCATTTCAGCCCCTTTTGGCATTGAGCAGTAGTACTGGCAAAAAAGCTAGCAATTCAGAGCTCTGTGAGATTTGGCACCGCAGGATGGGGCACATGTATGATGGGGCCTTGAGGACATTGCGGGAGATCACTACAGGTGTGCCAGAGTTCAGTACTGATCACTTTGATACATGCAGAGGATGTGCGATGGGCAAGTTTGCCAAATCCCCTTTTCCCAGCAGTGACAGCAGATCGACTGGGATACTTGATTTGATTCATTCCGATGTGAGTAGTCGGATATCTCATGTTTCCTTGAGTGGATATGAGTATTATGTATTATTCATTGATGATCACTCCAAGAGGACCTGGATTTATTTATTGAAGACCAAGAGTGAGGTCTTCAAGTGGTTTCAGGAGTTCAGAGCTCTTATGGAGACTCAGACAGATCAGAAGATCAAGTCCCTGAGGTCGGACAATGGAGGTGAGTACACCCTTGGACAGTTCCTTACAACCCCCAGCAGAACAGGGTTGCAGAGAGGAAGAACGGATCCATCAGAGGGGCTGCCAAAGCCATGCTACATGATCAGGGGTTACCATTTTTTTTGTGGGCAGAGGCCTACAACACTGCTGTATATTTGCAGAACAAGAGTCTGCATCGTGCCTTGGGGCATGTGACTCTGGAGGAAGCTTTTTCTGGGAAGAAGCCTGCTGTTGGTAATCTTCATATCTTTGGGTGTATTGCATACTCCTACGTACCCAAGGAGAAGAGGACCAAACTAGAGCCCATCGCAGAGAAGGGTATCTTTGTGGGCTACAGTGAGACCTCGAAAGCCTTTTGGATTTATATTCTTGCACAGAGGAGAGTTGTTGTCAGGTGGGATGTGAAGTTCGAGGAGGACAGGGCTTTCAGGAGGTCACGGGAGTTAGAGTATCTGGATCAGCCAAACCCTCAGGAGCAGCTGAGTCAGTCGCAGGGATCCAGTGGGCAGGGATCAAGAGGCTCTGGAGGTACATTGATTACGGTGTCAGGTCCATCAGTGAGCAGTAGCTCACATAGTTAGAGGGGTGGTGCTTCGGGCAGCATGCAGAGCAGTCCACTAGGGAGTCCGCTGATGGACAGTTCACACGGTACTTCAACATCTACAGGTTCAAGTTCAGGCAGGAGGACAACAGATAGACAGTCAGGAGTTCAGGATGCTGATGATGAGGAGGAGGAGTTTCATTCTCCAGTGGGAGAAGTGTGCTTAGGGAAGAGGAAACCCAAGTGGCTTCAGGATACCTTGAGAGAGGCCACATTTGTTGCTGGGCCTAAGAGGCCAGTCAGAGAGAGTAGACCACCTGATAGGTTCTGTAACTATATGGAAATGGTTGCCAACATCTTAGACTCTGAGCCTTCTAGCTATGAGGAGGCAACTAGCCAGCAGTTCTGGAGAGAGGTCATGTAGGAGGAGTATTCTTTTATCATGAATAATGATGTTTGGGAGATGGTGCCGAGGCCTGAGGGAAAATCCGTGGTTACTTCCAGATGGATTTACAAGGTAAAGCATGCTGCAGATGGCAACATTGAGAACTTTAAAGCAAGGTTTGTGGCTAGAGGGTTCTCCCGGGTAGAGGGAGTTGATTATGAGGAGACCTTCGCTCCTGTGGCTCGATATACTTTGATTCACTCCATCATATCGATAGCAGTAGATATGGGTTGGAAGATCCACCAGATGGACGTGAAGACCGCATTTCTCAATGGCTTCATACAGGAGGAGGTGTACATTGAGAAGCCACAGGGCTTTGAGGTGCATGGGAAGGAGTCCCATGTGTGCAGACTGAAGAAGGCCCTTTATGGCCTGAAGCAAGCTCCTAGAGCTTGGTACTCTAGGATAGATACATACTTGCAGGAGATGGGTTTCACAAAGAGTGAGGCAGATCCGAACCTTTACTTTATTGTGATAGGTGAGGAGCCTCTCATTCTGGTGTTGTATGTGGATGACTTGGTCATTACGGGTGCAGAGAGACTCATAGAGCACTGCAAGAGAGATCTTGTGTCGGAGTTTGAGATGAAGGACATCGGCTTGATGCATTACTTTTTGGGTTTGGAGGTGTGGCAGGAGGAGGGGCATTTCTTCCTGGGACGGGGGAAGTATATTGTGGACATCCTTGGCAGATTCCACATGGAGGATTGTAGACCCATGTCGACACCGATGATCACCAACTGGAAGAAGCTTCATGCTTCGGATTCCGAGTTGGTGGATCCCACATTGTACAGACAGCCGATTGGTTCCTTGATGTATTTGGTCAACACTAGACCAGATATTTGTTTTGCAGTCAACACGATGAGTCAGTTTATGTGTGAGCCTAGGAAGGTTCACTGGGTGGCTGCAAAACACATTTTGCGGTACTTGCAGGGGACAATGGATTATGGTTTGGACTACAGGCAGGGGGATGGAGTGAAATTGGCAGGTTACGCTGATTCTGATTGGGAAGGTTGTGCTTCTGATAGGAAGAGCACTTCAGGGTGTTGTTTTGGGTTGGGTTCGGCAGTGGTGTCATGGTTCAGCCGAAAGCAGCAGTCAGTAGCATTGAGTTCAGCGGAAGCAGAGTATATGGCAGCCAGTCTAGCTAGTTGTGAGGCCATTTGGCTTCACAAGATGTTGTTTGGCTTATTTGGTCAGCCGTTGAGACCTTCAGTGATTTACTGTGATAATCAGAGTTGCATTAAACTCACGGAGAATCCAGTATTTCATGACAGGTCAAAGCATATCGCGATCAAATATCACTTCATCAGAGACTATGTTCAGAAAGGAGCTGTGAAGCTTGAGTATATTCCCACTGATGAGCAGGTTGCAGATATTCTTACCAAAGACTTACCACGGGGCAAGCATGTCTACTTCAGAGACAAGATGGGTGTGGTGAGGAACACCTTCCTCGGTAAGAGGGAGTGTTGAAATTTGGTACCGGAGGACAGGTGGTTCCCTAAGGCTTTGATCTTTGGCTTAGGGAAAAGTGTCCAAAAGAATTTAATTTTTCTCCTAAAGTGACTTTATAAAGTTATAAAGTCAAATCTAATTTAAAAGTGACTTTAAGTGATAAAGTTACTAAAGTCTAATTTTAAAGTGAATTTAATAAAGTCAATGTGAAATTAGAAAGTGAAAAGTGACTTTGGAAATAAATGACTAAGTGGGTCTTTATTAAAGTGGGGTGAATTAAAAAATAGAAAGTGAGATTTAAATGAACATTTAATCTCAGCCCTAGATCTAAAGCTATCTCAGCCATTAGATTTAGGGATTCCCCAAAAGTCACTTAGGAGGTTAAAGGAGGAAAAGGAGGGAAAATTTCATTCATTCTTTCATGAGCAGATTGAGAGAGGAGGAGAGAAAGCAAAGGATATTTTTGAGTAGTGAGAGGAAGAGGGCAGCAGCAAGCAGATTCAGCAAATCCGTATAGCCAAGACAGAGCACGGTTTTCAAGGCAAGAGGGCATGAAAATCGAGGAGTGAAGAACATCATTTATTGCTGTTTTATTGGCACGATTGCCAAGGAGGCCGTACAACGGTATTGAGGAGGCTGTTTTCTGATTTCCGTACAATAGAAAATAACACGAGAAATCGAGCCGTACAACAGTTTCAAGGCAGACGTACAACACAATTTTCGAGGCAGTCATACAACAGCTTTCAGCAGGCCATACAACACAGATTTCGAGGAGGCCATACAGCCGTACAACACAGATTTCAATGTTGTCCATACAACATTTAATGCTGCATAATTTTCTGTAATTTCTGTTTTGTGTGGGCACAAAAATCAAGGTGGAGTTTTGCATGGTTTTCGAGATAAGTACTTTTGAGAAGTTGCTGTAATTTTTTTTTGCTGTGTATTTATGTCTCACTGTAAAAGCTATTTATCAGAAATAAAAAGAAGCTTTCGAACTGGTTTTCCCCAAGAGTTGTAGAGGGTTTTTCCAGGGTCACATTGACCAAAAATCAGCGTGTCTAAAATCTATGTGTGGTTGATTTATTTTGCTGAGTTTTATTTCTACAATTTCCAGCATTTGAAAATTTCCAGAATTTTTGTTTTCAGAAAATATTTATTTTTTCAGCTTGTTGAATGTATGGCTATAGGAATGGGCATTTAACTATATGGAGAAATAAGGAGAAATTGAAAACTGAGGTGGGAAACAGAAATTTCTACATTGTGAGCATGTTACTGATATTAAATATGGAAGATCTTGCTCCTCTGCCTTAGTTGACCATGTAGAAAAGACTAACTATCATATTTGCATGGAAGAGATTAGGTTATTGTCTTATATTCATAATTATTGTTATCTTCCGACCTTCATCCTTTGCCTTGTTTTTTTTTTAGATTCTATCTGAGATTTTTTTGATGATAGTTGATTATCGTTTTTAATTCTTTTTTTGAAATTGTCTCTTAAAAAAAACCCTTTTTAAATCTAGAAGCAAATTAAAAAATAAATAAATAAAATATTTTAATCTAAAAATATATAATAAAAACTTAATCTAAATTCACCAAAAATATTTTAATTTGAAGAAAATTATAAAAACATATAATCTTTTGAATTATTATTTAATAATATAAAAAGATTTTAATCTAAAATTATAATGAAACTTAATCAAAAAAAGGTTTTAATTTAAATATTAAAATATGATTTTTAAAATTATAATTTTAATAAAATTAATCTTTTTATTAATTTAATTTAATTTGGGAGTCAAACTAGTAATTGGTTCTAAACAAGTAGACAATGTTCTATTACATGTGATTATTATTTTTATTTTTTTTGAAAGAATCAAATACTATATTAAAATTCAAAGGTTGTTGGTTTCATGCCCAGTTTCATATTGTTTCTTTCTTGCAAAAATTTGACTTTTGCTATCTTTAATAGTTCTAGCAAACCTTAAAACACTATACTCCTTATAGAAAATTCCTAGGATTAAAACACTAAAACACTGCATTTAAAATCAAATCTAAGGGGAATTAAATCCATGACCTGGATTGTTGAAGGGGTCCTTTTCCTGCTTGACAGTTGGACTGTGCTGAGCTCCAGGATTGCCATGTTGATCACGCTGAGTGCCATAACTGCTGCCATCCTGAGTCCCTGCTGCAGTTTCGGAATAATCGCCGAGAGTTCCAAGAAGATTCTGAGTAGTAGGCCTTTTCCTGCCTTGGTCCCATTGCCGATGCAAAAGCCCCACCTCCCTTTGAAGCCAAACCACCTGCTTCTCCAGGTCTCCGATGCGAGTGTCCTAAATTTCCATCCTTTCAGCCACGACCTTGTCTTTGTCCCTCATATTAAAGAGCATGGTATTCAGGTTGACTTGCAGATGTTCCAACTGAGCGGCCTATCTCCTACGCAGCTCATTTGGGGTCAGTTGCAGCTCGTTGGAGGGGCCGATGTCCAAATCGCGGTTCTCTATTAGGTTGGTAAGGCAACTTCCCACCTCCGCAGAGACAACAGTTGTACTCCTGTTCGCCTCTGCCTCCTTTTCCTTCACTGGGTGCAGACCTTCAATTGCTAGGATGCTCACGAGCCCAGAGCTATGAACTTCCTTGCTCCACGTCGTTTCTCTGTTTCTATCTATGGCAATGGCATAATTTCCTTCAACACCAACTATGATGGTGATGATAAGCACATTGGCGTCTCTTAGATGACTGATGCGGTTCTTCATATTCCCATGCTCCGTCTGACGCAGGTAGGCATACTTCTCATCCTCCGTAGCATCCATCGTTTCCCAATTCTTGCTCTTGAGTGAGTTAAACAGGTTGTAGTACTTCCTACCGGTGTGTGCATTTATTTGTAGATGAGAGGGGCGTCTTATTAGAGGATGCTTACCATTATACTCCCCTTCTTCCGGCACATGTCGCTTTGTACTACCGCGTGTCTTGCTGGTGTAGTGGAGGCAAAGCGTGTCATCCGTCTTCTCCGTTCTCCCATTTGAATTGCAAGGATTTTGTTTCTCCCCCCTTTAGTTACACCCTTGACGCATTGATGTGGGGATTTGATCATCCATTAAAACAGTTATGGAAGGTGGTGGGTCTCCAAATTGGCCCCCATCTTGATTTGGTTTGGATGAAGACGGACACCCTGATTTGCTTTGTTATCTGCTTGTCCATTTAGGTCTCTTTTTACATGCCACACGGTAAAAGACTCAAAATGGAGAAGAGTATTTTGTATTCTATCCCAAATTGGAGAAGTGTTTCTACCATTTCTATTTTGAATACACAAATACCAAAAACATTCTAAATAAGAACTCTAAAAAAATTTAAATTTTTTACTCACTTAAATTCTTTGTATTACTTCTGGACTTAAAACATAATTTAAAATATCTTTAATAAAATTACATATATTTTTTTTGAACAAACTCAATAAGCTTTAAAAGTACTTATTAAGTGCTTTGTCTTACTTGATTCAACATGTATTTTAAAACATCTTTAATAGAATTATATTTTTTTTATTGGCAAACTCAATAAACTCTAAAAGTTCGTAAAATTTCATTCTAAATTGAGTGTTTTGTCTTATTTCTCAATTTAACATGCATTTTAAAACATAATTAAGTGTTTTTTTTACTTTTTCATACATAAAACAATGTAACATCATATGTACATTATCCTTATACATATCCTTATTTTTTTATATAATACTTATTTTAGTAAGTTGTTTCAATACTCAATGTAAATTAAATAAACAATAAATGATCACATATATCTTATTCTCAATTTTTTTCATATAAATCTTAATTTCAATTATTCATAATATTCATTTATATTTTTTAATGTTATATTAATATAAATATTTTTTATTAAAAATATATAAATAATCATCCAATCAATCTTATAAGGATTAAATCTCATTATTTTCTCCCTATTATTACCACACCTTTTTAACATTATTTTTTAACATTATTTATATCAAACCTAAAGTAACTTATTAAAAATAAATAACGACCTTTTTAATAATGGAGTTGGATATTGTATAGGAAATTATCTCACTTTGTCCCATTATAAACATAAATTAACATTGATTTAATATTATATATTTTTAAAGTATTTTAAACCACTCAACTAAATATTTTAATATATTTTCAATTTTAATATTTAAAATTAAAAAAATATTATTATGTAGGTTTAGAGATATTTATATTTTAGAAGGTTTTTTTATATTTTGCTTTTTAATTTTCTTAGAATTGCTAGAGATTTTTTAGAGTCATGAACTTGAGTTGTAAAAGCTCTACATTCTAGTGTGTTAAAAGTTTTTCAAAGTGTTGAATCCATATATAAAATAAAAAATTCATTTTAAATAACAAAAAAGCAAAGTTGAATAGAAAAAAAAACCTTGAGATTCTAATAAAAAAAACTCCAAAACATAACAAATTTACAAAACACCTATATCTAGTTATTTAAATTTAATTAACTATCATACTTATATTAATATTGTAATAGCTTATTTTATCTATTAATAAATATGTATTAATATTTAATTGTTTAAAAAAATACAATAACTAATATTTATCTTATATATTAATTGATTTAATAATTTATCTATTCATTAATTATTAATATAAAAAATAAAAATAAAATAATAATAATCTAATAATACATATCATTAATAATCTTAGTTATCATATTTATAAATCTTTAACGTATATACTCTTTTATATAAAATAAAAATAAATTCAAAAACATGATTATTTTACATAATTATGAGATTATTATCTTTTTGATTATTTGATTGTTTTTTTGGTAAGTGGAGACATTGTATTAATTCAAAATGATACTATATCGAAGAGTTATGGATATCCAAATTCTTATAGCCTGAAGCTTATTAGATTTGTTCGAGAGAAGATGAAAGCAAAACCAAAGGATTATAAGCATGTCCAAACTAGAAAAACAAGAATTGATTTCCCAAATTAGCCAAAAGGTTCCAAGAACCAAAATACATGAGAAGGTCATCCTAGATGACATGAGTGAATAGGAGTTGGGTGGTTTGGACCAGTACCTGGGGATGGCATAGGGCTAAAGTCGTAGTGGAAGTGCTTCTCCAAATGAGTCAGTCTTCCCTCCATCTAATCCATTTTTTTTCGTACAAGTACCTCTCGCCATGTTGCAAGGTGGCCAATCTATCCTGCATCCATCACTAGTTCCTCTACAAGTCATTCATAAAACTGATAACCGCATTCTGATCGTCATGGCAGTCATTCCCCAACTAATCTAGAAGCAATGTAATATGTTGGAGTCTCTCCGCTAATATGTCAAAAGGGGAAGGGAGCTCCACACCGCCTGTGGACGAAGTCGGATTGGGATTGGGATCCAATTCTTCCTGTGGACGAAGTCGGATTGGGATCCAATTCTTCCCCCATATCTTTGTTCTTCAACCAATGACCCTCTACCTATCACCGAGGATCCACATTACGTCGAGAGCGACCACATTGATGATACATAGTGATAGCTCGAGGAGTCGCCTTCAAAAACCACCAAAAGGGCAGCTTTGAGCCCCCTTTGATGTCCAAACACTTGTAGCAGCTCGAAACCCCCAAACCATAAAACCACTCAACCAAGAAACAACCAATCCCTAAGGTACAAGACTTACACCACAATTCCCCCCGCCCCTCCCCCCCACGAACTTTCAAAGCTCTCATCAAATTCGTCATACTATGGCCACAAGAAAGAGCGCAAGATAGCATAGTAGAGCTACCACCCTGCATTGCATATTTTCTATATACTCCCACCACTCCAACTCCCATAATCGTGGCAACAACATGCCCATCCAATGCATATGCATATAACCTTTTGCCTTCCTTCTACGTAATTATTTTACGACAAATATGTCGTCACCGGCAAACCACGTGTCAGCATAACTAATGAAAAATAAGACCCCAAAAAAAAACCCCTCACCCTTTTTGTATTCACCTAATCCTCAAGAATATTGGATTGAATTTTGAAATTATATATATATATATATATAAAATTAAAAAAAAAAAAAAAATTACTTTTATTTATTTATATATATATATAATTTATTCACATTAGATTTTAATTTTTTATATTAATAATTTCATTTTAATACACAAACATGTTTATATAGCCTCGAGAGTTAATTTAGTCAGTAAGTCTCTATTGTTAAAGTGTTTATTACTATTGAGTGGTCTAAATTCCATTCTCCCAACATTATCTAGAATAGGTTATTTGGGATGTGGTTGAGACCACAACTATTTTTTATATATATAGATATAGTAAAATATGTTTCTAATTACTCATATATATAATTTGTTTATTTTTATATCGTAATCCCATTAACTTTTTTAATTTTATATTTTTATATTTCAAATTAAAATTATAATATATATAACTTAAATTTTAGGCTGCAGCTTTAAATGGTGAAAATAAATATCACATAAACTCTGTATATATCTAGGCGTTTCCAATATAGACACGTAGAATATTTATGCCCATGCACTCTCTGTAATGTAATATATCCCAACATATAATATCCTCGAATGTTTATGTACAGTCACTGTAAGATGTATAGGTACAACATTGTAAAATGCAGGGCATGAGCTTTGCATGGAGCTTATCCCTTGCCATTCAATAAGGACCAAGTTGCATAGAGTTTTTGGATGGACGTGTATGCCCTGCCTGGGCAAGTTGCACAGAGTTTTTGGATGGACGTGTTTGACCAGCCTGGGCAAGTTGCATATAAGTTTTGGATGGACGCACATGCACTGCCATAAATAACACCACACAGGGCTCTAGGTACAAGCAAATTTGGGTTGGCAGAGAATGAAAGGGCCATTGACCAACCTTCAATTTCTTTCGGCGTGCACTGTAATTCATATCATCTTGTAGTGGCCTGTGCTTACACGCTCGGTTAGTTATACCTTATCGAACAGAGTTCCCTTCTGGGGGTTGTTACAAGAAGTTGGTTCATCATTCTAATTCAGAGGTGGCAGTTTTAACTTTGTTGTCTGATTTTTAGCTTCGTAAGGCAATTTTTATTACGTTCAGAAAAAGGTGGTCTGAATTTTATCCTCTTAAAGGCAGATTTTATTGCGTCCACGTCATCATATTGACACTGAAAGGGTCCGTCACGGGCCAATGGTTTAAATTTCAGAGATTTTCGGAGATTTTCAACCATTCTGTGGAAGTCGATCCTTTTCCTATTTTTGCCAACTTGCTAAATCAATGAGCGGCATAGAAATGTGCAGAAATTTTATATATATTTATGAGATGCAGTACTCTGACTCTTAGATAATGATTCGAGTTTGATTATTTATTCGAACAAAAGGAGAACCGTTCGGGGACTCCTCGTTCACGGTGATTAACCTTCATTAACTTAGAAAAAAAGGGATAATTTTGTTTGATTTAGGGTTGGCCCCAACATAGATTTTACGTGGATTGAAAAATAAAGGAAAAAGGATGGATGGCTTGATCATGTATGTAGAATGTTAATTTCATGATGCGCTATAAGTGTAACATGCTATTTACTTATCATTCTGTATGGCATGGTAAAGTTTTAGAGGTCCAATTGACATGACAATATAATCATGATCCATATGAAGTGTTAGTAGTATTGTATGTGGTGAGCCCAAGATGATGGTCAATTGTGTCGGCCTAGGTTCTTCCTGATTTGGAAAATCAAAATGATGGTTTGTGCAAGTGGAATGTTCATTGTGTTTCATGAGTGCATGATGTGTGATGAATGTAAGATGG